>CM033453.1:11974371-12288266 GCA_019425755.1 Amaranthus cruentus | reverse complement strand
GGATCCAATGAAAAGGGTATTGAAAATGAGAACGATAAGTATGACTCTACACCATTGATTTCACTAAGATAAAAAAATCTATGGTCACGATTGACCCAAAAATACATAATTGTAAAAGTAACTATGTTACACAGAAAAGTGACGATAACAAAATTTTTAGAATGTTCTTATTTTATAACATTGTATCATTTTTTGTACATTTAGTAACCTAACAAAATCAAACAAAAATCCTTCTGATCCTTCTCATTTTAAAATCCTTCTTATTTGATCCTACATCGATATATATATATATATATATATATATATATATATATATATATATATATATATTTTATATATATATATATAGGAAGGATCCAATAGGAAAGGGTATTGAAAATGAGAAAGGGTAGAAGGACTTATCCTTTGATTTCATTAGAATAAAAAAATCCATGCTCACGATTAAAACCAAAAGCACATAATTGTAAAAGCAACTATGTTATATAGAGAAGTAACTTTGACAAAATTTTTATAATGTTCTTACTTTTAACACAAGATCCTTTTTTATACATAGTAACCAAACAAAATCAAACAAAAATCTTTTCCTCATCCTTCCTTATTTGAAAATCCTTCCCATTTGATCCTACATATAAGTATATGTTGTATATATATATATATATATATATATATATATATATATATATATATAGTAAGTAATATATATGATGTATATTTTATATATTTATATATATAGGTATATAAGAGAAATAAAAGTATATATATATATATATACAGCAGTGTATATAATATATATATATTAAAAATTTGTTATATATATAAAATATATATATATATATATATATAATACAATTTATTGTATACATATATATAGAAAAGATGTTATTATATATATATTATTTTATATTTTATTGTATATTATATATAAAAAAAAAAAATCTATGGTCACGATTGAGCCAAAAAAATAAATATATGGGAGGGATCCAATGAAAAGGGTATTGAAAATGAGAACGATAAGAATGACTCTACACCATTGATTTCACTAAGATAAAAAAATCTATGGTCACGATTGACCCAAAAATACATAATTGTAAAAGTAACTATGTTACACAGAAAAGTAACTATAACAAAATTTTTAGAATGTTCTTATTTTATAACATAGTATCATTTTTTGTACATTTAGTAACCTAACAAAATCAAACAAAAATCCTTCTCATCCTTCTCATTTTAAAATCCTTCTTATTTGATCCTACATCGATATATATATATATATATATATATATATATATATATATATATATATATATATATATATATATATATATATATATATATATATATATATATATAGGGAAGGGATCCAATGAGAAGGGTATTGAAAATGAGAAGGGTAAGAAGGACTCTATACCTTTGATTTCATTAGAATAAAAAAATCTATGTTCACGATTAAACCAAAAGCACATAATTGTAAAAGCAACTATGTTATATAGAGAAGTAACTTTGACAAAATTTTTATAATGTTCTGACTTTTTAACACAGTATCCTTTTTTTATACATAGTAACCAAACAAAATCAAACAAAAATCCTTCTCATCCTTCTCATTTGAAAATCCTTCTCATTTGATCCTACATATATGTATATATATATATATATATATATATATATATATATATATATATATATACACATAGGGGAAGGATCCAATGAGAAGGGTCTTGAAAATAAGAAGGGTAAGAAGGATTCTACACCCTTGATTTCACTAAAATAAAAAAATCTATGGTTACGATTGAGCCAAAAACACATAATTGTAAAAGTAACTATGTTACACAGAAAGGTAACTATGACATAAATTTTAAAGTGTTCTTTTTTTATAACATAGTATCCTTTTTTTGTATATATAGTAACTAAAAAAAATCAAACAAAATCCTTCTCATCCTTCTCATTTTAAAATCCTTCTCATTTGATCCTAAATCTATATACATACATACATATATATATATATATATCTATATATATATATATATATATACATAGATATATACATAGATATATATATGTAGATATATATATATATACATAGATATATACATAGATATATATATAGATATATATATATATATACATAGATATATATTCATATATATATATATATATATATATATATACACACATATATATATATATATATATATATATATATATATATATATATATTTTTTTTTTTTTTGGAAATTAGGAAACTTTATTTATCTGAATAACAAAATACGCTGGAGCTTGGAAGCCCCAAGACCGCCGGCATAAAAAACCCCGCGAGGGGAAAAAGCCATTGGAATTGGGGGCCAAGAACCACGCCACCACAACATCGCATAGGGGTGGACTATGCTAATTGACAAAATCCAAAAAGAAACATCCCGCCAGCGCTAATGCTATCACCTTACACTCCATCCTAAACTCCGTGACATCCAGACGGCATAACTCCATACCATCATCACAACATAGGAGGAAAAGAAAACACCATAGCCCAAATTCAAAGGCGTAAAGAGATATAGTCAACAAATACAAATCAAGAGCAAAACAGGGCTCTAAACTCCAAAAAACAAAAACAGCAACAGTAATAAACTAAACTACAACAAAACGTAGCCATCCAGATGTCGGCTGGTGAGCACAGCGGAAGATAATAGATCAAGTCCGAGGATCTCTTTAGCCCAGATACCAACTCGTATCTTGAGAGTGTAGAAGAGAAAGTTTGAATCAGCGGCTCCATTATTAAACTTGATTTTATTTCTCTCAAACCAAAGAGACCATAACACGCACCCCATGATGAGATTCCATAATTTGCTCCTGCAGTGGGAAGGCGCTAGACGTCTCCAAGCTATAATGAAAGAATCACAACGATCCTGTAGCACACCTGTGATACCCCACCAATCAAGCACCATCATCCATACTCTCCATGAGAAAGAGCAGGTAAAGAGAATGTGTGAGTTAGACTCAATATCTACACTGCAAAAAGGACACAAAGCATGTGAATAATTAATAAGACCCAAACTCAAAAGCTTATCACCAGTCTTTAATTTCTCAAGAGCAGCAAGCCAAATGGTGAGCTGTGCTCTAGGTGGAATCTTCAAGTTCCAAATAGCATTCGACGTAGCCTTGGGCAAGATTGGGACCAGCGACTCATGAAACCTGTCAAGGACCGAAACAATGGGGAATTTGCGAAAATCCCCTCCATGCCAACAAACTCCATCTCTCCTCTGGTCATTTGGCTTGGTTTGATCTATAGCGAGGTGTAGTCTTTCCAATTCTTCCGACTCCCAATCATATAATCTTCTTCTCCATGTTAAGTTCCAGACCCACTCATCATCCACCCATCTTCCCATATTACTGATGAACTCATTTCCTTGGCTAGTAATGCGGAAAAGTCTAGGGAAAGTTACCTTCAAGACACCAAGTGGGGACCATTTATCATGCCAGAACATAGTAGAACTTCCATCCCCAACTCTAATAGATAAGCCCTCATCAATAATACCCCTCAACTTCTTTGTAACATCATCATTCATCCTAAGTTGCCCCAATGTGCCCGATTTGACTTTGCTAAAAGAAGCGGAGGTTGCCTTTAAGCCCTTAATATTATGAATAGAGATCAGGATTCTTTTCCATAGTGTGTTGTCGCTTTCCGAAAATCTCCACCTCCACTTGAATAAAAGCACTAAGTTCTTGTGCAAAACATTCCCAACTCCCAAACCACCCATTTCTTTCGGTAATTCAATTGAAGACCATTTCACCGACAGAGTGAGCATTCGGTCATCAGAAGCAACACCCCAAAAGAATTTTCTTTGTAACTTGATGATTTTTTGGGCAACTGTTGTGGCCATTCTGAACATGCTCATGTAGTAGACCGGTAAACTATTGAGAACACTCTTGATGAGAGTTAAACGCCCCGCTCTCGAATGGAGATTTGATTTCCAAGATGCAAGCTTATTTTCGATTTTTGATAACACCGGTTTCCACGCAGAGCAACGAGCCATGTTATCTCCCAAAGGGAGCCCCAAGTAGGTAACTGGACACTCTTTGTGAATACACCCCACTCTCCTAGCAATACTCTGAGCCCATCTTACATCCTCTGATCTCCAAGAGATGATACTAGATTTGCTATAATTGAGGCTCAAACCTGACATGATTGAGAAGACATCCAGGATTCTAAAGTAATTCGTGACAACCCTATCCTTTTTTGGAACAAAGATCAGGGTGTCATCGGCGAACTGGAGGTGTTTAAGTCTGATTTTATCTTTTCCGATTTCAACACCTTCAATCAAATGTACTTCTTCAGCTTTCCTAAGGAGAGACACTAATGCTTCACTCACAAGAATAAAGAGGTAGGGTGAGAGTGGGTCGCCCTGTCTCAATCCCTTCTCCATTTTGACCGGTTTTAAAGGGGAACCATTCAGTAGCACCGACAGAGAAGCCGAGGTAACACAAGTCATAATCCATTTTATCCACTTTCTTCCAAAGCCCATTTTTATCATCACCTGTTCCAGAAATGACCAACTAACCGAGTCATACGCCCTCTGAAAATCCAGTTTGAGCAAGGCACCAGGTATCTTCTTCTTTTTCAACCAGCTAATTGCCTCATTGGCAACCAAAACCCCATCGAGAATCTGTCTATCCATGACGAAGGCCGATTGTGATTCATCTACGAGTGGTGCTATCACTACTTTCAACCTTAAGGACAGGAGTTTGGATATGATTTTGTAAATAGCTCCAACCATACTAATTGGTCGGAAGTCATCAATGGAGCTTGGGTTTGTGATTTTTGGGATAAGAGCCACCCAAGTGATGTTTATAGCCCGCGCATTCTCCCCGTTCTCCAAGAATCTGATGACAGATCTGATGACAGATCTGTAGATGTCTTCTTTAATATCCTCCCACATCTCCCTAATGAAATTAAAGTTAAACCCATCATAACCAGGTGCTTTGTCAACCCCACACGCCCAAACTGCCTCTTTAACTTCCTCTCTCGATGGCAAAGACTCAAGGGATCTCACATGATCATCCGAAAGTGTATAGTGATCATCCATATCAAAGTCAAAATCTGGTACTGATGGTTGTGAGAATCGGTCTGCAATGTATCTATTGATCTCCCTTTTCAAGTTCTCAACCCCAGAAACAACTCTTCCATCAATTACCAACTGTGAAATTTCCTTTCTTTTCCTTCTAATGATAGTGGACGCATGAAAGAACTTGGAATTTCGGTCTTTCATGCTAAACCCATAAGCCCGTGCCTTTTGCCTCCATACCCTTTCCCGTCTGATCAACCACGCATTTAAATGACTCTGCGCAGCCCGTAATCTAGCCCCTTCAATACAATCAAGTTGACGAGATTCGCCCAACAGTTGAAGATCATGAACAACATTCTCCAACTTACTAATATTCATATCCATGCAATCAAACTTTTCCCTCCTCCATGTTCTCAAAGGTGCTTTTAAAGCTTTTAACTTATATGGAAGACCCATATTTGGGAGATTTTGCCATTCCCGACATAAGAATTTCTTAAATTCAGGGTTATGGAACCAACTATCATAGGCCCTAAATGGTTTCGGTCCCCATTCCTCCTTTCTCACCAAAGACAGCAATAATGGGTTATGGTCCGAAAAGCTCTTTTTTAGTCCCTCAAGTCTAATGTCAGGGAAACCAAGAAACCAGTCATCAGTGCATAAACATCTATCCAACCTGCTCTGTGAGTCAAGTCTACTCCAAGTAAACCTCACCCCATGTAGAGGAACATCTATTAGCTGGAGATCCTGTGTCCACTGTACAAATTCTCTCATGCTCAAATCATATCTAAATTGTCCAATCCTTTCCCCCGGATGCAAAATTTCATTAAAATCGCCCAAGAGAAGTACAGGTTTACCAATTGACATTAATAAATCCTTCAAAGCATCATACATTCTCAATCTACCATCTCTATCATTCGGGCCATATATAATTCCCACACAACAATTGAAATTGCTATTAGCCAAACAACCATCTAAGATAATCCATCTTTCCCCTATATACCTTTGTGAAACAATTAATACGTTAGGATCCCAAATCGCAACGATACCACCACTATGGGTCATTGATGCTAAAGATTCACACCAATCATAAATATCGCATCCCCACATTCTTTTTACTCTTCGCCCAAAGGTAAACCTATGTTTCGTCTCGATTAGACCCACAAAAGAAATTTTATGCTGCCTAATCATGTTTCTAATGTAAATGCATTTCTCCCCTCTTCCCAACCCTCGAATATTCCAACAAAGCAAATTCATAATAACACAATAGAAACACCAAGATTATAGAGACTTACAAACCATTAGTGGCTCGTCTCCTCCATCACCAATAGCCTCTTTGATCTCCTTATAGCTGAGATCATTGCTTTTTCATTTCGAGATTTCACGCCTATTTGCCTCACTGTTTGCCATGTGTCCTTAGCTTCTAAGCTGCTGTTTGGTGGGGTTGAAGGCACATATAACGGTTCCGGCACAGATTGGGCCAAACGTTTGGGTCTTCCTCTCTTTGTTCTCTGTGGGATGGTGTCATTATTTGCTTCAGCTTCTGTGGGATGGGCTAAGAAACATTCCAATGTTGATATGGGATCAAACCGGTCCTGAGGAGGCTGTTCCAATTCATTGTTATTCATTATATATATATATATATATATATATATATATATATATATATATATATATATATATATATATATATATATATATATATATATATATATATATATTTATATATATATATATATATATATATGGGAGGATCCAATGAAAAGGGTATTGAAAATGAGAACAATAAGAATGACTCTACACCATTGATTTCACTAAGATAAAAAAATCTATGGTCACGATTGACCCAAAAATACATAATTTTTAGAATGTTCTTATTTTATAACATAGTATCATTTTTTGTACATTTAGTAACCTAACAAAATCAAACAAAAATCCTTCTCATCCTTCTCATTTTAAAATCCTTCTTATTTGATCCTACATCGATATATATATATATATATATATATATATATATATATATATATATATATATATATATATATATATATATATATATATATATATATATATATATATATATATATATATATATATATAGGTAAGGATCCAATGAGAAGGGTATTGAAATGAGAAGGGTAGAGGACTCTATACCTTTGATTTCATTAGAATAAAAAAATCTATGTTCACGATTAAACCAAAAGCACATAATTGTAAAAGCAACTATGTTATATAGAGAAGTAACTTTGACAAAATTTTTATAATGTTCTTACTTTTTAACACAGTATCCTTTTTTTATACATAGTAACCAAACAAAATCAAACAAAAATCCTTCTCATCCTTCTCATTTGAAAATCCTTTCATTTGATCCTACATATATGTATATCCTATTAAGTCTAGAAAGTTGATCAAGAGTCACAACAATCATAAAAGTAATGAAGTTCTATTATACTCGAAGATGAAAAGACTTTCATTTATAGATAGAAAAAAATTCAACATTAATAACATCATAAATATACTTATTTATAAACTTTTGTGCTATTTGTCACTCTATCATTCATTATATATATTTTTAAAAATTTATGTATTTTTGCATTTTATTATTATTATTATTATTATTATTATTATTATTATTATTATTATTATTATTATTATTATTATTATTATTATTATATTATTATAATTATTATTATAAAACTTCTATGCTTTTTCACCTACTTAATGTACATCTTATAACCATTTTGTATTTACATTAACTACATCTTATAGGCATTTAGTATTCATATTGCCTTCCCATTATTTTGATTTTTTTTCTCTTTTCAATGAAATATTACTACATTTATGATTATTATTATTATTGTAGCAATATAATTCTTATTCATACCAACATTTAATATTATAGATACTAATATTTAGTATTATTATTAATATAAGGTACAATATTGAATGATTATACCACTATAAAATATACACTCGTTACTCGATCATTGGATACCATTTAAATTATTGCTCAAATTATAAAGCAAATATCTATTTGTTGATGCAAAAATAAGTTTACAATTTTAAAAAACTTTCTGAGATTAAAGAATCAAAAGATTTTTTTGAAATTATGGCTAAAGTCTATATATATGGAAATCAATGAAAGATATAGAGTGGCGTGTGTGTGTCAATTAATAAATATTGCTGAATAGTAAGTATTTAAATAAATAAATATTTTGAAAGAAATACGTGCATAGCACGGGTATAATCCTAGTGTTAATAAAATTAGGAAAACATGAAATAAGGGCCAAACACTCTTTCAAAGAGTGACATGTGAACAAGATTTTCCTGTATTATAATATATATATATATATATATATATATATATATATATATATAAAAAGAGCACTAAATTTATGATTATTATTAACTACATCTTATAGGCATTTAGTATTCACATTAACAATATTAGAACTACCATTTGAAGTACTCATGCTCCTTCTCATTATTTTGATTTTTTTCTCTTTTCAATGAAATATTACTAAATTTATGATTATTATTATTATAGCAATATAATTCTTATTCATACCAACATTTAATATTATAGATACTTATATTTAGTATTATTATTAATATAAGGTACAATATTAAATGATTATAGCACTATAAATATGCACTCGTTACTCAATCATTGGATACCACTTAAATTATTGCTCAAATTATAAAGCAATATCTATTTGTTGATGCAAAAATAAGTTTACAATTTTAAAAAACTTTCTGAGATTAAAGAATCAAAAGATTTGTTTGAAATTATGGCTAAAGTCTATATATATGGAAATCAATGAAAGATACAGAGTGGCGTGTGTGTGTCAATTAATAAATATTGCTTAATAGTAAGTATTTAAATAAATAAATATTTTGAAAGAAATACGTGCACAGCACGGGTATAATCCTAGTGTTAATAAAATTAGGAAAACATGAAATAAGGGTCAAACACTCTTTCATAGAGTGACATGTGGACAAGATTTTCCTGTTTTATAAATATATATATATATATATATATATATATATATATATATATATATATATATATATATATATATATATATATATATATATATATATATATTAATAATAAAATGGCATGTAATGAGGCTTCAATAATAAATTGCGGGCCATTTGGTTATTTATATTTTACAAATTCTTGCTATAGACGGTCTATATCATAGACAGGTAAATATAGATCAGCCTATTTTGTAAAATAAGTAACTGATTGATCATCAGTCTTATTTCTAAATTTAAAATAAATGTTTGAATCGCTTATGTTATTGAATAATATCGTTAGTACATAGATTTTTTTTTTTTTTGAATTTTAGTACATAGACTTTAATTGGTAACAATTTGAGACACATGCGGAATCATGGGGCTCCCCTCTATTTTTTAAATTTCCTCTTTTATGATAATAGTTAAAATAAATTTTCACTAATTTCATCCTTCAAATAATTAAAGTCTAGTCTTTTGATCTATTTTTAGATTTTTTCTTATGTTGGTGTTTTGCTATTGATTCACTACAACAAATTTAACTTTTTGCGACATTGAATTTAATGACATTAAAAAAATGCCACTAATTCATATTTTAGTGTAATAATTAATGGTTTTTATTTTATATTCCACCATAAAGTGATTTAGCGACACTTAATTTGGACTTTAGTGGCATATGTAATTGTCACTATAATCTATAGTGTCATTTGTGAGAAATGTCACTAGATCTTATGTCACAAAAAGCTTTAGTGTAACTTTTTAATATGCTGCTAAAGGGTCTAATAAATATCACTAAATCCTCTATATAAACTATAAGAAATTTGAAATAGCGACATTTAAATTAAATATCGCTAAATACATTCCACAAAAAGCTATGTTGTAGTGATTTGGCTCAATTATATTTATACACAATACATTACTGTAATCGTAAATAAAATTATATAGAAAATATAATTGTATAATATATTGCGCAAATTAATTAACAAGATTGCCTCTTTATATTTAAGGATATTACTATCAAAAAAAACTGTTTCGTATACTATAAGACCTCTAACACATACACATATGTCTACCAGAGGGTACGTAGTTCATGTTATGCTCCATACGTGTCCAATAACATTATTAATTATGAGGATTTGAATATTATAACATCGTAAGAGGTGTTATGTATGTCCTTCCGTTTAAGGAATTTGTCCCTATTTTTTATTTCAATCCCTTAGTTTTAAGGGGCGGTAGTAGTCTTAGTACATACGGAGTATAGTAAGAGTATTTACTATCCGAATACCTGCCTATAACAACATCGTTGGTAATGACTCTTTGCTAAAACACTTCCTCCGTTTCATAATATTATCCAAATTTGATGATATTAAATAATATTTTCACCCAATAAATTTCATATCTTTTTCAAAATTTGATTATTTTACACTGTCTACTTCAATATCAAAAATAGTTTAGTCAATACTCTAGAATTATATATTACTTTGCAAATTAATTTTACCAAGTATTATACATATTTTTTAAAAATATTTTATAACAAAAAGAAAAAAGTCCTTTACACATTTGGTCAAACTCAACAAATCCTAACAGATTAGATGACATAGATTTGGAACCCTAATCATCTTCATCAACAAATGCTAACAAACTGATACAAGCTTTATTATTCATGAGCTGAGCTGGAATGTCTTGGTTCAATACCCCCCGCAAACTAGGAGGTGGGTAACCAACACCTAGTTTGGGTAATAGCTTGCTGGATTGAGGACCCGAAAGCGCCTTAGTAAGAAGGTCAGCGAGCTGATCAATTGTAGATAGATAAGCTAGAGAAAGGAGACCATCAAGAACTTTTTCCCGTGTAAAATGGCAGTCAATGTCAATATGTTTAGTGCGTTCATGGTAGACGGGGTTCTTAGCAATGTGAATGGCCGACTGGTTATCACAATGTAAAGTGACTGGTTTGAGGTTATGATAACACATCTCTTCAAGAAGACGAACCACCCACCTAACTTCAGCGGCTGCCATAGCCATGGCACGATATTCAGCTTCAGAGCTAGATCGAGAGACAGTGTGTTGCGTTTTAGAACGCCAACTAATAGGAGATTGGCCTAGCATAAGAACATATCCAGTAACGGAGCGACGGGTATCTGTGCACACTCCCCAATCAGAGTCGGCAAAGGTTTGGAGGGTGATATGATCTGAATCACGTAAGAGAATGCCTTGGCCACAAGTATAGGAAACATAGCCTAAAGTGTGTAGGAGAGCTTCATAATGAGGTAGGCGAGGAGATTGCATATATCTGCTCAAAGTTTGGACGGCAAAGGAAAGATCAGGTCTAGTATTTGTGAGGAAGTTGAGTTTACCAACAATACTGCGATACAGGGAAGGATCATGGAACAAAGGACCTTGAGTAGCATTTAGTTTGCAAGTGGTAGGTAAGGGAGTGGAAGAGTTAGGGAGATTGGTGAGGCCAGTGTCAGTAAGGAGTTCTTTGGTGAATTTCGCTTGGGTTAGAACTAAACTTCCAGAAAAGTAACTGACTTCAATACCTAAGAAGTAATGAAGTAAGCCAAGATCCTTAATGATGAACACACGATCAAGATGTTGTTTAAGAGAGTCAATCTCTGTTTTATCACTACCTCTGATAATAACATCATCAACATAAACCACAACAAGAGTGATATGTGGACCAGAATTTTTCAGGAATAAGGAATAGTCGTTTTTGGACTGGGTGAAGCCTTGAAATTGCAATTCATGAAGAAGCTTAGCAAACCATTGACGAGAAGCTTGTTTTAATCCATAGAGAGATTTTTTGAGTCTACAAACCTTGGCCTCAGTATTTTAAATGCCCTCAGGCATCTTCATGTAAATTTCCTCATTGAGATCACCGTGTAAAAAGGCATTGTTCACGTCCAGTTGATAGATTAGCCATTTGTGATGAGAAGCAACAGACAGTAAACAACGAATGGTTGTCATCTTGACAACGGGGGAAAAAGTCTTAGCAAAATAGATGCCATATTTTTGGGTATAACCTTTGACAACTAATCGGGCTTTGAAGCGTTCTAAGGAACCATCAGCATGAAGTTTGACTTTAAAGATCCATTTGCAACTGATGGCCTTCTTGCCTTTAGGCAAAGAAACCACCTCCCAAGTGTTATTTCTATGTAGAGCATCAAGCTCTTTACGAATGGCTTTTACCCATCTTGGATATTGGATAGCTTCTTGATAAGAGGATGGTTCAGTGTAAGCAATATGGGATTGGGTAATATGATGGTGGTGGGCTGGCAGGGCAGCAAATTGAACTGTGTTGCACTAGTGATGAGATAGGGCAGGGTTGCAAATGTAGTCAGATAATGAGAGGGAGGTTTGTGGAGTCTTTGGGATTTGCGAATAGTAGGTAAAGGGGGTGAAGGGGGAGGAGGGGATGAAGGGAAAGGGAGAGAAGGTTGGATAGAAGGGGGTGTAGGGGAACAAGGGTTGGAGATAGGAATGGGAGAAGGAAAATCAGTAGGAATGGAGGTATTATGAGTGGATATGGGAAAAAAAAATTTAGAGAGAGATTGAATCTTGGAGGTAATAGGTTTCAAGTGATGGTAAGGAAAGAATTTTTCATGAAATTTAACATCTCGAGAAACAAACACGGTATGGGATTGGAGATTGAGAAGCTTGTAGCCCTTTTGAGTGAGAGAGTAACCCAAGAGGACACGTGGGGTAGCTCGGGGTTGGAATTTGTCTCTATGTCTTTTGAGGGTGGAGGCAAAACATAGACAGCCAAAGGCTCGGAGGTGGCTGTATTCAGGCTTCTTGCCAAAAAGTTTCTCATAGGGTGAAAGAACACCTAGCTTCTTAAGTGGCATTCGATTAATGAGGTAAGTAGCACATTGGATGGTATCTCCCCAAAATTGGATAAGGAGATTAGACTGAAAATTAAGAGATCAAGCAGCTTCAAGGAGATGGCGGTGTTTCCGCTTGACCACTCCATTCTGTTGAGGAGTGTCAGGGCAACTCGTCTGATGAGTAATACTATGTTTGTGGTAAAAGGCTAATGCTGGTCTTTCAGAGAGTTCTTTCGCATTATCATTTCTTATGCATTGGACCTTAGTATTGAATTGCCTTTCAACAAAGGGAAGAAAAGTATCAAGAACAGAAGTATATTCACTCTTGTGTTTAAGCAAGTATATCCATCTCACTCTTGAATAATCATACACTATTGTTAAAAACATTTTATGACCATCGTGTGTCGCACTCTTATATGGCCCCCAAATGTCAATATGTAACAAAGCCAAAGCGTGTACACTTTTTATTGAGCTATCAGAGAAAGACAATCTTGTTTGTTTAGCAATAGGACAAAGAGTACATAGAAAATCAGAATTACAGGGACTAGAATCAATAAGAGAGAACAAGTATGTGAGCTTATTGAAAGGCATATGCCCCATTCTTAGATGCCACAGTTTGACAAGCTTACTAGTAATACCACTTTTACTATGCACACCTACATTATTGTGAATGATTATTTTGTCAATCTTTTAAGTTGTAAACTCTTGTGCTTCACTCTTCTGTATGCTATCATCATCTAAATAGTATAAGCCTTGTTTAGCTTTACCAAGACTCCAAGACCTCGTCATCAAACGGTCCTGGATCACACAATTAGTAAGTGTAAAAGATACAACACAAGCCAAATCACTGCATAGTTTGTGGATGGAGATCAAATTGAATTTAAATTGAGGAACATAAAGCACGTCTTTCAACACAATTCCGTTTGTGAGGTTAATGTTACCAATGCTTGTGACATTAACTTGTTTACCATCTGCCACTGTAATTTTGTGATCAATCTTTTTTAAAGATTTGTATTCAGTGAACATGTTCATGTCATTGCACATGTGATCAGAGGCTCCGCTATCAATGATTCAAGTGTTATGTTGGTGAGCAATAAGACAAATATTACCTGCCAATAAGGCTGCTCCATCATTAGCATTAGCAAGATTATTGTCATTATCACTAGTTTCTTGTTGCTGCATCATATTCATGAGTTTTTTATATTGTTGGCTGGTGAGATTGGTGGTTATCATTTCTGAATCAATATCATCAGCATCTGTTGTGGCAGCATTGGCTTTGCTATGAATACCTCTTTTCCACGAGTTAGGTTTGAAGTTATCGGGATAACCATGTATCTTCCAACACCTTTCCATACTATGACTATAAACCTTGCAGTGGTCACAATAATAGTTGTTTGGCCTTTTGAATCCTGCATTCACCTTATTAATAGGAGTCACATTGGAGGATGGAGTAAGGCGTGATCCATGAGAAGAGTGACCTCCCCTATTAGTAAAATCTCCAGAGTATGGAGTGGTATTCCTATGTAACCTTTTGTTTGCACCAAACGCGAGAGAATTATTACGACCTTCATCAGTGTTGCTGATTTCTTGATGTTTCTGTTCTTGCATGAGTATACGGTAGGCTTGAGCGATGGTTAGAAGTTCAGCCATCATGAGAATGTTGCTTCGTACTTGTGAATACTTGCTTTCTAACTTCATTAAAAAGTGAATGAGTCTTTGTTTCTGCTGCATCTTGTAAAGTTTTGTAGTTACATTACAAGCACAGTTATTGCATGAACAAGTAGGGAGAGGATCAAGATTATCAAGTTCGTCCCATAGAGACTTGATTTTTGTATAGAATTCCGGAACAGATCCCTCTGAGGACTGTGATATGTTGTTTATCTCTTCTTGAATGGCAAATAGCTGAGCAGCAGATGATTGGCCACAACGTTCCTCCAGTTCAACCCATATTTCACGAGCTGTTTTGTACCAAAGTACACTTCGAGCAATAGAACTCTCTAGGACTGCAAGAATCCATCCTATTACAACATTGTTTACTCTTTCCCAAGGTTTACTATCAGATGAAGTTGTAGAAGGTTTACTCAATGAGCCATCAACCAAACACAATTTATTTTTTCCTGCTAATGCTATAGTCATTATTCGTTTCCAATCACAGTATCCTATGGCACGAAATACATCAGAAATAATTTTCTGACCAGATTCAGATGGATGAAGATAGTACACACTAGATGGATTTGATGTAGGATCAGTAGTATTGGTCATTCTAAGGATTATCATGTAATGAAAGGAAGAAAGAAAAAATAAGAGAGAAGAATTGAAAACAAGACAAGATTAATCAAGAATTATTCAAGAAAGGCAAAACATCAAACAGGTAGTGTGCAAAAGATCAAGATGTAGAATATCCAGTAGTAAAAAAAAATTGAATCAATCAAGAAATCAGCAATATCAAGACGTAGAATTATCAAGATAAAATGATTCAACAAAGAAAAAATCAAAGAATACAGAAAGAAAGATATTACTCAGTAATTGATAGATCACTTCTTGTGAATTTGGTCAGAAAGACTAGATCGGAGGAGCAGCTAAGCATGCAACGCATACTGTTGTTTTCTCACAACTCAAAAATTAATGGAAGCGACAAAGGAGTAGGAATCAGGTTTGGCTTCTGATACCATGCAGATTCTCGATATTCAATCAACCATTGAAGAAGGAATGCATTTTATTGATTGTGTTTTGTACAATGCGGAAATGAATACAAGCGGGTCTCTATATATATACTATGACTATGCACTAACAAACTCAGAAACAGATGCTAACAAACTGATACAAGCTTTATTATTCTTGAGCTGAGCTGGAATGTCTTGGTTCAATAGTAATTATCAAGGTTATTATGATTGGGATTTGTCGAAGGAATAAGATCGAAATCGGTAGAATCGGATCATAGGCGTAATCCTACAAATATATCATTTATATTTTTTATCTTTTTATGGTTTTAATGTATAAGTAAATACTTATTTGACTTCATTAATTAAGTTTGAAAAAAAACACTTTTAATAATCATTTTTAAACTGCAAATCAAGAAAAACTAGAATTTTATGAAGGTATTAATATAATTATTTTAAACATATATTTATAACAAGTGAAACCTATGTTATATGAAACTATTTTACAATTGAAATAAGCCATGTAGGATCGGATCGTTGAATCGTAGGATCGTAGAATCGTGTTGAGAACCTACCACCTAAATAATTGAGTTAATTAGGATCGCTCGATTCTACCACATTCAAATCCTACCTACGATCCGGATCGGTCGCCTGTTTTTAGATCATAAGATCGTAGAGTCGTAGCTTAGAATCGGAATTCTGATAACTGTCGTAATTATTTAGAATGTCGTATTTTATCCATGCAATATTTATTTCTTAAGGAAGGTAAAATTATAATATTTTAAATAATGGCACATGAAGAATAATTCAAGGTCCAATCTCAGAGGAATTTAAACGGCACATGACAAAATAATTGAAGGTCTAAGGATTGATCCATCTTTAAGCCGTAATGGCCCGTTTGGTTATTAATACTAAATGATGATAGTGAGAATGTTTTATAGTGTAAAATTTTAATCAAAAGTTCTATGTCATTTCCAAGTTGATAAATGTTTAATCGCAAAAAAAAATTTTTTGTTTGCAAATTTTTATTATCACTTAAAACGACATTTTCCAATGGTAATGCTTTGAAATGAATTTTAAGATGAAAATGAGATGATTGAAGCTGGACAAGCATGAACATCAAGGTAACCAAGAGATTTTTCAACCAAAATTACACTAATTTTCATTCTCATTACCATCATTTAATACCACCTACCAAACGGGCCGTAAAGCTTATAGTAAAAATAGGATCTTAGACTTAGCTTTTTGTCATATCAAATGACTAATTGGGCTGAATTCACACGCCAATTTAAAAGGCTTTTAGCCTTTTGAATCAGTTTTTAGCTCACTTTGATTTTGTAGCCCAATAAAGGGACGTCATTAATCAATGAATAACACATTAATTTATTCAAAAAACTAAACTTCTAGTTTTTTTTTTTCTATTCCATCCATTTAGTAATGAAGTTAACAAAAAAATAATTACATTATTTAAAAAAAATAGAATGTTTAAGATAATAAATATAATATTTTATTGAATGATAAATTTGATACAGGAAAAGTGGATATCATAAACATTAATATATTGAAAAAAGTTATTGGAAAAAAATATG
Organism: Amaranthus cruentus; assembly: GCA_019425755.1. Lineage (NCBI taxonomy): Eukaryota > Viridiplantae > Streptophyta > Magnoliopsida > Caryophyllales > Amaranthaceae > Amaranthus > Amaranthus cruentus. The sequence goes on along the minus strand of CM033453.1, from coordinate 12,271,122 downwards.
GGACCAGAGCTAATAAAAAAAATATGTTTAAAAGTTAATGAGACCATAAGCATTATTAAAATATTAAAACGTGAGACCATAAGCATTATTAAAATATTAAAATGACGATATATGTATAACGTTATCTTTGTCCAAAATTTATGATATAAATAGAAATATTCTTTATGAAAACAATAATTGGAATACCCATAATGGCAAATGTGAACTATGAACTTGGAAAATATAATAATTTGTGCTAAGATTGTTTTACAATCTTCTATCTTCCATTTCAAAACTCACAAAATATCTCAAAAATACATAAATATACGACATTTAAGCTTTTTATGCCTTTAAGTTGCTTAAACTAGGTCAAAATTGATTTGTTTCACATGAAACTTGACACACAACACTAATTAGTATGTATCATTGTGTTGAAATGGTTAGACTTAAAAATATACAATGTATGAAATTAAGTCTGAAGTTGCCTTTTTAAGGATTTTTAGGCCACTAATTTGCTTAAACTACGTCAAATTTAATTTGTTTTACATAAAACTTGACACACAACACCTTTTTTGAAATGAAATAAAAAGTGTTGTGTGTCAAGTTTTATGTAAAACAAATTAAATTTGACCTAGTTTAAGCAAATTAGTGGCTTTTAAGAAATGGTTAGACCTAAAAATATAGGCACATGTGCAAAATATTATGTTCCAAGTTGGCTTTTTAAGCTAAGGGCTTGTGTATTTAATTTCAACAAATTTTGGCTTCAATCTTTTGTAATTTCAATGATCAATTACTGTGCACAAGAAACTAAATAATATTGATTGTGGCTATTACACTATAAGATTAATGCCTGTTATTTAACAGCAGTCAAAGTTTGAGTAGAAAATATTGAATTTGTACATATTTGACGGTTTTATATTTTATTTGATGGTATATAATTAATATTAGGAAAAATTATATAAAACTACCTAACGTATACCTGTTTTTTTATAAACTACCTCATATAAAAAAAATTTCAAAAAACTACCTTGTATAATACCAAACTTTGCAAAAGACTACCTGTTAATGAATTTCCGTCATTGACTGTTAATATTGACGGTGATTACCACGCTTTATGCACGTGCCATCTTAAGACCCTTCCATCTTCATTTAAATTCCAAATTCTTCCCTATTCTTCCATTAAAACTCAAAGCCCTAAACTCATTCTTCCTTATTCTTCCATTAAAACTCAAAGCCCTAAACTCAAACCCCAAATTTAAGATCCAGATTCTTCCAATTTTCACCATTCCTTCTTTATGTTGCTTCCCTAATGTATTCCCCTTCTTCAACATCAAATTCAAAGCTCGAGAAATGTGGGTGCGGAGTTCCCTTTGTAAGGAGAGTTTCATGGACCAAGGAAAATCCTGGAAGGAGGTTCAAGTGTTGTGCTTTTTATGATCCAGACACCAATTGGAGGGGTTGTAAAAAGTTTAAGTGGATTGATGAACCTGAAATGGTTGATTGGCAAAGAGTAGTGACAAACACACTTGTGGAGGAGAAGCGACAATTAGCAACCGAAATTAAAATTCCGAGTTCAAGGGTTTGTTGCTTGGAAAATGAAAAGGAACAAGCAATTTCAGAAGTTAAAAGGATTAAGAAGAAATGGGTGAATGAGAGGAAGCATGGAAATCAGATTAAGAGCTTTGTATTAGGGTTTTTCTTTTGTTTTTTGTTGGTGTTGGTTGTTCTAAAGTTTATGAATTAATTGAGAATTTGTACTAGTTAATTGGGTTGTAACATGTTTATGATAAATGATAAGGATATTTTTGTATTTTGTTCTAATCAATGATAAATGATTGTATTTTGTACTAAAGTATATGCTTGCTGATTAATTAAGAATTTGTTCTAATCAATGATAAATGATATGGGTATTTTGTATTTTGTACTCACTGGTTTTATATATGCACAACACCTGATTTCCTAAGAACATGCTTGTACAGAACACACCAATCACCAACATTAGCTTGTACAGAAAGCACCAACAGCTTGTACATAACACACCAAGCACCAACATGTACACACACTGATTTCAACATGCACAACACATTTCTTGCATACGAACATATACACAGCTCTTGCAAAATACACAGCACATCAGAACATATACACAGCACATAAGAACAAATACACAGCACATTAGAACATATACACAACTTCTTGCAAATTACAAAACATAAGCTTCTTGCGAATTTCCTTGCAGATTTCTTGCATCAGAAAATATACACATTCCAAAATGAACCAAAGATCCATTACAATCCATTCTACTACATAAGGTCAAAATACATTAGCTTCTTGCAAATTACAATCCAAACTACTACATTAAATACATTTCATGAAAATACATTAGTTGTTGCAAAATAAATCCATTACACACCAAACTACTAGATTTGATTAATTTGATCAATTACACATGAAGCTGTCCCGATTGTTGTAGATTGTGTTTGTGGTTGACTGGTGGTGCTTGGCATATTATTTTTTGTTGATTGTTACGTTGAAGAAGACCCCTTTTTAGGCCTACCACCCTTTGATTTCTCCTTCGTCGTTGGTGGTTTGGGTGGATTCTTACATTTCTTTTTGTAGTGACCAAGATTACCGCAGTTGCTACATTTGCGTGGCTTGAATTCTCTAACAACAGTAGCAGCTTTATTGCCTCCCTTTCCTTCATCAGCCTCCTTCTTTCTTTTCCTCTTGTTAGGTCTTCCAGGCATTTTTCGGAATGGAGGAGGAAGTGGTCTAGCCAAAGTGGTTGTGGGCCACATTTTGTTTCTTGGCATACCATGAAACTTAGGACCGTATGTCTTCGCATACGTTTATAACTGATAGGCTTCGTGAACAAATTGGTTGGCGTCTAATTTCCTAAGAACAATACAAGCCATTGCATGTTTACAAGGGATCCCAATTAGTGTCCAGCCCACAATGGCAGGTCTTGTTGGTCAGGTTGACAACGTAAGACTCTTCACCATCATCCACCTCAAACTCAAACACATCCACTAGGATTACCCTCAAACCGTATATGTCCCTTGCATTTTTTTTCAATCAATTTCCTAACGGATAGCATTAAAACACCCTCAAAGTTACTCAATCCTTCCCTTTTTGCCGCACTTCTTTGCATCACATATCTCCTAATCCATTCCATAAGAGAAATTACAGGCTTCCCTCTAGCTTCCCTTAAAATGTTATTGAATGACTCACAACAGTTATTTAACAACATCCCAGACTTACTCCTAGTGGGAAAAGCATGCCTAGACCAATGTTTTGTCGGTATGGCAGCTAGATATTCATATGCTTCTACAGAAATCTTCTTAATTTCATTCATTTCTCTATCAAAATGAAACTGTGAAAACAAATTCTTAGTTAAAAGTTGAAAACATTTAATTATACGTAATTTACAATAACTACCTTATTGTAAGCCCTGGCTGCTTTAAACAACTCTCCGGGGAACTTGATCTTGAAATTCGCCCATATATGCCTGCAATAGAACCTGATTTTAGCTTCAGGAATAACTGAGTTGAAAGCTTCAAGCAATCCCTACAGTAACAACAAATTAGAGTTAGCCTTATATGGTCGTATAGTTATACTTAAAAGAAAATAAATAAACATTCATACCTTTTATCTGTCGCTCATGAAGGTGAAAGCATCACCTCCTTCTTGTACCCAACTGTTAGATGCATTAAGTGACCCAAGATCTTCGACCAGCAAATTTAAAAACCAAGTCCAGGTTTCCACGTTTTCTGTTTCTACAACAGCCCAGGCAATGGGGAAGATATTGTTGTTCCCATCTTTACCCACAGCAGTCATCAAAATCCCAGGGAATTGTCCCTTCAAATGTGCCCCATAAACACCTATAATAGCCCTACAACCAGCAACAAAACCCTCCTTGCAAGCTGCCAAGCATATATACATCCTTTGGAACAAAGGTGGCAGATTCTCTTCCAATGCATTTAACAATTGCAGTGCTTCCTGGATTAAACCTCCTTATTGCCTCCGCATAGTCCCACACCCTGCTATACTCTTCACTAGCATCACCGAATATCATTTTCAAGGCAATTCTTTTTGCCATATAACACTTAGAATACTTCACTTCGCAACCTAACTCCCTATTAACCCGTTTCTCAAATGCCTTTAACTCCCAAGTCGGATTATCCCTCCAATCCTCTATGTATTTCTCAGCTAAATACAATGCAGTGACTTTATTGTTTTGGTGTTGGTGACCACAAGTGTGCTTTGAAAAATAACTCCTAATTTGAAGTGTCTCCTCATCTTTCAACTTCACGGCATGAACCTTAAAATAACACTTCTTCTCCTTGCCACACATACACTTCACAATTCTTGCTTTTGATTTACTACAATTACATCTATTGCAACATTACACACTTATCCTACTACTACCATTATGCAAGTAATAATAATTGTAACCACATTCAATAGCATGGTACCTTAGTGCTTTTCTAAAAACATGTGTTGATGGAAATTTAAGGCCTAGAGATAAATTGATCTTACCCTTGAAATCAACCTCTGGATTAAATGTAGGATAGCTACTTATACCTTCCTCGTCATCATTCAATGCACCCAAATCATCATCATCAAACTTCAATTCATCCCCTTCTCCATTATAGTATATGTCTCTATTATTTTCTTCATCAATCTCCTTATCTACTGCCAATCTTAAATCATCATCTCCAATAAATACATCATCAAGACAATAAACTACATTTTCTGCAAACAAATCAGCATCATCTTCAGATTCATCCTCATCACCAACACTATAATCTTCATCACTACTATCATCAAAATCAGAATTCTCCTTTATGTGGGCTGTGTGATTTCTAGTGAGGGTTTTGGATGGTGTAGCAGCTGATTTTCCTAATGTAGATCTAGGGTTAGCACTCAAAGTTTCTTTAATACCCATATCTTTGCCTAGTGGTCCCATATCCCCAACATCAACATGTGCACTAGTACTTTCCAACTCAACACGATCAACATTTGCCACATCAGCTCTACCAATTTCCACCTCATCTACCCTAATAGTACCTACATTACCCACCTCAGCAGCCAAGTCAGATTCCCTCCCTTTCAATTTCACAGCTTTTCTCTTGATTTTCAGTTTCTTCATTTATTGATCTATGTAATTATATGAACCCTAAGCAATTGATAAAAAACGAAATACAATATTAACAAACAAAGATGCAATTGATATAAACAAAATACAGAATTAAGCTACAAACGAATCAATCACCTAAAACTACCTAAACTGAAGCATACGAAAATTAACCCTAAAATGAACTAAAAAACCAAAATTGAGAAGAAATACATACCTGTGTTTGGTAGGTGAGAAAATCTTTAATGAATTGAAGATATGGAGAAGCAATTAATGTGGAGAATTAAAGGAGAAGGGTATGGAGTAAAAGCTTTCTGTGTTTTGGTAGGTGAGAGAGTCGATTTTTTGAAGAGAACAAGTAAAGCTTTCTGTGAAGGTGAAAGAGGTGTTTTAAGAGATCACGTGACAAACGCGTGCTGGTCAACGTTATTCTTACCAGTCAACTGACGAAATTAGGTACAAGGTAGTCTTTTGCAAAGTTTAGTATTATACAAGGTAGTTTTTTGAAAAAAAATTTATATTAGGTAGTTTTTTACAAAAAGGGGTATATAATAGGTAGTTTTATATAATTTTTCCTTAATATTATGTTAAATATCTAGGAAAATTTGATCAAAATAATCCCAACTATCACCCGTTGGCAAAAAATAATCCTAACTATCACCCGTTGGCCAAAAATTATTTTTTAATAATCTCAACTATTCTAATAATTTGTTGAAAACATACCCACCCTCTTGTTACCGGCTGAAACATGTAACTTTTCCACTTTTTTTTCATTTTTCTGACTTAACTGTTCAAAATTAACCCTTCCCCTTCATTTATTAATCAAAAAAGAAAGAAAAAAGTGGAAAAGTTACCTGTTGCAGCCGTTTAAAATGGAGGTGGATATGTTTTCAAAAAATTATGAGAATAGTTAGGATTATTAAAAAATAATTGATAGTTGGGAATATTTTTGACCAACAGGTGATAGTTGGGATTATTTTGAGCAAAATTTTCAAATATCTAATGCATAAGTTTTTATATTATATTAAATTATTTAGGTTTTAAACACTCTAAGGGAATTATAACCTTTGACTACGTGCAAAATCGATGAAATCAAGGACACGATCATTGCGTTTCCATCAAACTTATACATAAAGTAGAGTAATTAGTGTATGTCATTTGTTTTTGTAAAGATAATTAATATAAAAACTTGCTTTAATATAAAAAATTATAGATCAACATCAAATAACTTTTATCAGAATAACTTACGATATCAAAATGCTTTTGTCTATACATATATACATTAAAGATAAAATCAACATGGGAGCATTCAGTTTTTGCACAGTCTAGTTGCCATAGCATTTTCCGTTAAATTCTTGTTAAATTACCTTTAATTCATCTTTTGATAAGTTTCTTCCACATGCATGGTAGCATCCAGTTTATGTTTAATTTACCATTTTAACATTTAATACACCGTTCATTTTAACGTTTAATTCATTATCGCCTATAAATGTTGTAATTGCAACACCCGAGATTTTTAATGACATAATTATTTAATATTTTAATAACTTTTAGAGATTTTATAATTATATTAAATTATTTTTGAATTAGTTTTAATAAATTTCTTCCATATACGAATTTTAATGTTAACATATATTTATACTTAAATATAGATACAATTTCTAAAACAAAGAAGGTCGAATCGAAATTAGTATATTATTAAAATTTTTGAGCACTCGAAGGTGAGTATTCTTAGTTAGGCCTACTTCAGGGAATGAACCTTTGAAGGGCAATCCAGTTTCGGTGGTTCAGAGGGCTGCTGTCCATGGTGTTGCTGATGTTCGATGTGATCTTTTTGGGTCACTGATAGCTTCTCCTTCTAGGGTTTCTATCCATTCGCCTTCGAGACCTCACATTCCTATAGATGGCACACTCAGTCCTCGATCATTTATGGTTGAATCTCAAGTGAACCTGTATTCGCGTTGGGCTGCGGTGGTTCATGGAGGCTCTCATGGGACTGTTGCTGCTGCGTCCTCTACTTCTGTTCCATTGGTTGACAATGTTCCTATCCCACCTCTTGTGGTGAATAGCTCAGGAATAGGTACAACTCTCTCTCCTGTTAAACTTTCTTTTGAGGATATTGCTAATGAGTTGCTGTATTGGAAAGCTTCGGTGGTTTGTTTTGTGTTTGGGTGCCAATCCGTCACTTCACGTTATCGAGGGTTTTGTAAAACGTATTTAGAAGGACCAGGGGGTGGAAAAAGTAGGTATGGTGTCTCGTGGAGTCTTTCTTGTGAAACTGAAATCTTTTGAGGATGCTACTATAGCATGCTCTATGAGTGGCATACTATTTGATAAGAAGCCTTTTCTTGTAAAACCATGGAAGAAAAACATGTCCTATAATAAGAATGATTTGTCTTATGTTCTTGTTTGGGTGAAATTTTCTCAGTTAGATGTAGCTTATTGGGGTGAGTCTAGCCTTAGGAAGTTGGGGGGTATGTTGGGCGAAGTCTTGCGTGTTGATACTGCCACTCTAAATTTTGATAAGTTGATGCATGCTCGTGTTCTTGTGGACTTAAAAGTGAATGGTTTCTTTCCTGAGGAAATTTACTTTACTGACGATGAGGATACTCTTATTTCTCAAAAGGTGATTTATGATTAGAAGCCTGTACTTTGTGCTAAGTGTAAATAGCTTGGTCATGTGGAGGTGGATTGTAAGGCAGGATTGCGACCTGTTGTTTCAGTCCCTGCTCATTCTCTTCACCTGGGTGGGGAACGGGTGTCTGATGCTATTCTACCAATTCCTGAGCAACCTGATGATGAGGGTTTCCAAATGGTAAGACATAGGTCTAGAACTGATGTGGTAGATCCTTCTGGGGCCCAGGTTGAGGCATCAACAGTTATTACTACTAATGGTTTTGATGTATTGGGTGGATTGGATGGGGATCTTGATTATCCTATTGAGAGTGATCACGTGCTGGGAACGTTATCCCATCCTCCTAATGTCTAATATTTTTGCTTGTAATGTGAGGGGGCTAAATAATTCCAATAAGCAGATTGAGGTGGTGAAAACCGTAAAGTTACATCATATTGGTTTATTTGGTCTTCTCGAAACGAAGGTGAAGAGGCATGGCCTTGGCCTCTTTTACCAACTTCTTAGTCCTAATTGGTGCTTGACGAATAACTTCCATTGGCACAAAGGTGGCAGGATAATTGTTGGATGGAGCTAGGATGTGTATAAAGTTGATATTGTTGATTGCACTAGTCAATATATTCATGTCAAAGTGTGTCCGGTAATAGGTGAGATGTTCTTTTGCTCTTTTGTTTATGGAGCTTCTGATAGTCCTCAACGTGAGATTCTGTAACCACTAGGCTCAGAAGAGAACTTTATTTCTATTGTGGCGAGTGTTTGGTGTCAGGAAGTTCCGGGGTACAAGAGCTTCCAAATTCAAACTAAACTTAAAAGGCTGAAGTTCATCCTCAAGGACACTTTTCATAGGATTCATGTTCAGCAAGCTTTGGAGCATGCTGAGGCTCAACTCTTGCTGGCTCAATCCATGCTACATTCTGACCCTCTTGTCACTGCTTATGTTGATGCTGAGGTTAAGGCTGTTGAGTGTCTAAAACAAGCTAAGCAAGATTATTCTACTTACATGCAACAGATAGGAAAAATACAATGGATCAAGTTCGGGGATGAGAATTCCAAAGTCTTTCATCAGAGTATCCGGCAAAGACGGGTTACTAACTTTATTTCCACTCTTCACCTTGAAGGAAAGTTGGTTAGTGACCCTCACTTGATTCAAAATGCGTTCTTATCTTATTAATCTGACATCCTTTGTAGTTCCTTGAAGCACAGAAGAAGAATTAACATGAAGGTGATTTCTACTGGTCCTGTTGTAACACCTGAATTTCCTTCCATCTTTAATGATTTTGGTGTCTTATCTCCTAGTCAAAAGGAGGCTCTTTCCCTCTCTTTCTCTAAGCAGGGAATTAAGGAAGCTTTATGGAGCATCTCCGATGATAAAGGTTCTAGTATTGATGGTTATAATAGCAAGTTTTTAAAAGTTGTCTGGCCTATTGTTGGTGATGATGTGATTGATGTTGTACAATCTTTCTTCTCTTCTGGTAAACTCTTGAAGCAATGGAACTCCACAGCCATTATCCTTGTCCCCAAAGTTAAAAGTCCTTCTCCAGGGGATTTTCGCTCTATTGCTTGTTGCCATACTATATATAAGTGCATCTCAAAGCTCATATGTTCTAGACTTACTTTAGTCCTCAGTGATATTGTTAGTCTTAATCAAGGGGCTTTTGTGAAGGGTAGGAGTATTATTCATAACATCCTCCTATGTCAGGAGATTATTAGACATTATTCAAGAAAAAACTGTGCCCCTAATTGTCTGATCAAGGTGGATTTGCGGAAAGTTTATGATACTATGGATTGGCTGTTTATTAAAGATATGCTTGTTGGCCTTGGCTTTCCCCCTCACTTTGTGATGATCGTGTTTACGTGTATATCTTCTGCTTCATTATCTCTTGTGATTAATGGCTCTGACCTGAAGCCTATTGTTGCTAAGCATGGTTTGCGGCAAGGAGATCCTATGTCTCCACTTCTTTTTGTCCTTGGTATGGAGTACCTTTCGTGATTGATAAAGTATGAATGCTCTAGTGGTAATTTCAAATTTCACCCCAGATGCAAAGGTACACAGTTAAACCATCTCTGCTCTGCTGATGATTTGATGCTCTTTTGTAAAGGAGAGCTCCCTTCAATCCAATCCCTTTGCAACTGCTTGACATCTTTTTCTCAATCTTCTGGTCTGCACGCTAATTTTGAGAAATACGCTATATACCTTGCTGGTGTGACTAGGGTTCAAATGCTTAATATTCTGGACGCTATTCCTTTACCTTTGGGTAAACTTTTGTTTAGATACCTTGGTATTCCCTTAAATTCCAAGAGTCTATATGTTGCAAATTGTGATCAGTTAATGGATAAGATGACTTGTAGAATAAGAGGCTGGAAGGTGAAACACTTATCTTATGCTGCTAGACTCCAGTTGGTTAATTCTGTTCTTATGGGCATAACTTCCTACTGGTGTCAGATTTTTATTCTCCCTTTGATGGTGGTGAAGAAAGTGAATTTTGTTTGCAGGGCTTTTCTATGGAACGCTGATCATAATAATCTCAAGCCTGGCATGGTTAACTGGGATTCTGTTTGTAGTCCTAAGAAAGAGGGTGGTCTTGGGATTAGGAACCTTGAGGCCTGGAACTTAGCGGCCATTGGGAAGATTACATGGCTTGTTTATAGTTTATCTGAGTCCTTATACGTGAGATGGGTTCATGGTGTATATACCAAAGGTGGCGACTAGAGGATTTTTAATCCTCCCCCGACAGCCAGCTGGGTCATCAAAAAGCTATGTAAGGTTAAGGAGCAATTGGCCTCTCATATCTTTTGTAGTAGTTATGTTATTAGTGAGGTTTACAAGGACCTTATGGGGAGCAACCCTAATTGTGCTTGGAGTAGAGTTATTTGGTATAGAGAAACTATTCCTAAACACAGATTTATTTTCTGGCTTGTAATGCTAAATAAACTCAAGACGAGAGACAACCTAAAGAAAGCTCATGTTATTGATGAGGACATTTTTCCTATGTGCCTTATGAATGTGGAATCTGTTCAGCATTTGTTCTTTAAGTGCAGGTTTAGCTCCAAGTGTCTCTCCCTTCTTTCCTTGTGGCTGGGTGTGCGATTTAAGGATTCTTTCACTGCCATATTTCCCCTTAGATGGAAGGTCTCTAAGCTCATGAAGCATATTGCTATTACCTCTGTTAGTAATCTGGTTTATTTGATTTGGCAAGCTCGTAATGATTGTATTTGGCAATCCAAGATTAGTGAGGAAGAGCCTAAAGAGGAGCATTAAGCTTCGCATCTCCAGCTTATATCCTAAGTCTTTATCTTTGTATAAGGATCTTCTAGTGTAATGCTCTTTGCTCGTTTGTGTTTTGACTTTTGAGGCCTATTGGCCTTCTCTTGTCTTGTATTAGCTTCGTTTGGAATTAGTGAATTTTATTTCTTCCAAAAAAAAAAGAAAAAAAAAATAAATTAATTAAAAAAAAAAAAAAAATAATAATAATAATAATAATAATAATAATAATAATAATAATAATAATAATAATAATAATAATAATAATAATAATAATAATAATAATAATAATAATAATAATAACAATAATGAAGATAAAAAGGGCCATGTAACCCTGATGTTCCCTCCCAGCCATCACTCTCCTCTCTTCTTCTTTAACCTTCTCCATCTCCCTCTCACTCTCACTCACGGCTCACACACGGCTCACACAAGCCAACAGCCGCCCCACCGTGACCACCACCAGTAGCACGAGCAGCAGTCGGCAAAATCGGCCATTTCCTTCCTCCCACGAGCAGTAGCCGGAAGCACCGACCAGTCTCCTTCCTACCACGAACAGCAAGCCTAGTCTCCTCGACCTGCACACGACAACAGCACCACCACAAGGGTTGTGCCGCCTTTGTGCACACCCTAGCCGTGTAAACAACCACCATAAGTCCCTTGTTTTCACTCTCTTTCGCTAACATTAATTGTGACCAATCTATTCCTTACTTCCTAATTATGTTCTTTAATAAATTGATGATTACGTTGTTATTGAGATTACTAGCTACTTGAGTATTTGAAACGGGTAATGGTTAAAAATGGCATCATTAGACATGAAATGAATAGGGTTTGATTTAGTGAGGAGATTTTTAATGGTGTGTGTGCCTTTATGATATATGTTGGTGGTAGGATGATTGTTAGATAATCTTAAAAGTTATTTTAAGGCCTACTTGATTTATTATTGGGAAATTCTACATGGTAAGTACCAGTTTAAGGGAAACGCCTATAAAAACTAATCTTGTTTTTGTTTCTACATGGTAAGCACCAGGTTAAGGAAAACTAACTGCCGTAACTATATGGGCTAAAAAACGTTTGAATGGCCGTTAATGGGTGAAATTACCATATTGCCCTTGTTTAATTCTTCATCATTTTCATCCTTTTCATTCTCAGATTCATCCTAATGCAATTGGGAAGCAATTTTAAAGGAAGAAGAATATCTTAGGGCCGCCATTAACAAGCTTAGTGGTTTGGGATTTGGTACCACTTTTCTTCAATGGGTTTCTTCTTTTTCTGCCATGTAAGTATCTCTATCTTTCCTGATTCAAATCCTTCATTTGTTAATCTTCTTTTTGATGTTTATTTAGAGGCGATTAAATGGATTTGATTTAATAGGTTCTTCTTAATTCATGAAATTTCATCTGGGTTTCATGTCGTTTGATGATTTATTGAATTTCTTTATACGGGTTTGTGTTTACATAATTGATTGACCATTAAAAATATGCCATTGATAATGTCCATTCTCTGTTACCAAGTATTGTTTGGACCGAGTTCATTTCTTCAAAGATGCCATTAATAGTTTTGTTAGCATGAGATGCACCAAATCATGATGACAAAAATGCCATTGATATTTCCCAGCTCTCGCCAAAAAGATTATGGCCTCATGAAAAACTTAAACAAGGAATATCGACATGAAAAACTTGAACGACATGTCTCATGGTAGGCCTTCCTTCTGGTTTAGGATGTGTACACAGCAAGACTAACTTAAGAACAAGCGTAATGAGGAAGAAGAAGATGACTTTTATAAGAATTAAACAAGGGCAAAATTGTAATTTCTATGTTTAACGGTTTTTAAACGTTTTTTGTGCAATATAGTTACGACAGCTAGTTTTGTAACAGTTGGTGCTTACCATGTAGAAACGAAAACAATATTAGTTATTACAGGCGTTTCCCTTAACCTGGTGCTTACCATGTAGAATTTCCCTTTATTATTTGTTGTTGTATAATAGTGGAAATGGTTATTTGTCAATTGGGAGTAATAATTGTTAAGTATTGTGGTTTGATTGTTGAATTAAAAGTACTCTTGTTAGGTTGTTATTGAAGTTGTAAATGCCTAATTTTAATAGGCCATGAGTATAGTGTCAATGAGTATAGTGTCAGCTTAGTGTTGAGGGTTGCTAAGGTTACTTCTCGTATTGACTTGTTTATAGTTCTTTCTATCTTTGGAGAATGTAACAAATGATATCGCGATTCGATAACTCTAAGATTTTCCTTATCATTATATTAGTGTTATGTTAAAAATTGCAAGGCTTAGTTGTGATTAGTTATTTTTGGGTAACGCAAACCGATATACACAAAACTACTTGATGTAAAGGAACAATTCACATGTACTTTTACAAAAATTGATGAAAAGACTTATGTTGTGTTGAGTTAATGATTTTGACTTGTATTGAATGAGTTATGTGCGTGTTAGAGTAATTAAAACCTCATATTGAATGGGTTATAACGTTTACTTTGGTATTTAGTTGGTATAACAAAGTAGTTAAGGAGACTTATCAGTTCTTTTCCCAACTATATAGGTGTCCCATTTCTTAAAAGGAAGGTAGAACCTTAGTTGGCTGACTTTTGTGATTTTTGGTCGTGCAGTGACACTTACAGGTACGTACACGCAGTAACTAACCCTTATATGCAATTTTCTTTAAGACATTATTGTTTATTGTGATAATATGCATTGTATTGAAATTATGAGGTACTAACGAGTACACTTTATGTGAAGAGCTATCCATTATGAAATCCTTGCGCTTAGAATAGTTTAGTGAATGAGAGTGTTGGTAGAAGGCGGGGACCACCCCCTTATTTATTTGAAAATTGGAATATGCCTTACTTGGAGTTAGAATAACTCCTATATAGGTGAATTTCATATTTTATTTGAGTTGCTTAGTGGGTTTTGGCGTTCTGCTATCACATGGGACTCATTAATAGTCAAAAGCGGGAGTTATTCCCATTTGATAAAGTACTAAATTATGATTAGCTTGCGTGACTCAACTGGATTATGTCTGGTTGATTTAGTATTCCCCGAGATGAGATCCGACAGGATCACCGTAAGGGGGGTATGAGCTTACTTTTGTCATTGGGCGCTGGGTGGTCGATACCGCCCCTTGACCGAGGTGTTACCATGCAAGCCTTGCAAACCCCAATATGGTTACCTCTTCACTGGATTGGTACCCCCAGTGTGTTAGTTTTCCGGAAGGTAGGACCCCGAGAGGGTCAGCTAAAAGGGGTATGAGCTCATAATTTGCCATGGGCGCTGGGTGACCGATAACACCCATGGCCGTGTCACTATGTCATGAAATGGAGAAAAGATCCACTGCTAGAACGTTTACTCATTGATTATTCATTGTTAGAGTAGTTTATGCGAGTGAGAAGTGCGCCTAAACCAAGTTACCTCAAGGGAGTTACCAGTCCCAAAGATGGGATATGATTACACCTACTTTAAGATAAACAAAAGCTCCACAGGGTCATGTGTAAGATAGTCTATTAATGCTTTGGTTTAGTTGATATTACGCGTGTTCTACAAGATTTTATGTTTTGAGAAGAGAAGTGTGAAGACCTGCATTCTACCTAAGAACACATGGTTCGGGTTGGAAATGATGTGATGAGATTTAGGAATATAGGTGGAAGATAAATGTTTACTATTTGTGCTTGTGTCCTATGAAATCATCTTGTATTGTTGTATTACATAATGTTATCTAGTAGTTGGCCTTATTATATTTGATGCTAGTTATTGACGTGTGCGTGTTTGTGTTTATTTTTGATTGTTTGATAACGTTCTATGATTTTCCTTCTATGACACATTGCATTGGGGGAGAGTGATGAGGGTGAGGCATAACCTGTGTCATACCGTTATCATATGATCTTGTAGTTCTTATTTATCTTTTGTAAACTTTGGTTGTATACGTTTTGTTATGAGGCCTTGTGTCCTCCTTTGTATATTTGTAGTTTCACTGCGTAGTTTGTAACTTCGTATGGTTTTAAAGAGTCAAGTCTTTTTATAAACGCAAGCGTTGACATTGGAATCACGATCCATGCTTGGCATGTTGATTTGAGAAGCCGGCGATGAACCATTCCGCCGTGGTGTGAGATTTTAATGAAAATGATTAATGCTTGGCATGTGGTGTGAGATTGTGGTAACTGCTCTACCAGATGTTCGAGTTTTAGCAGAGATATTGCCGAAATTTTCACTCACCTTTTTTAAAGTTGATGATTAATGTTTAATCAAATTAATTTGCTTTTCCTTTAATATTGTGAAGGACGGAAGGAAATTCAGGTGTTACAGTAATATTTTTACTTCATACCAAATCCAAAAAAAATAATTGATTATCATTTAGTTTCCATTGAATGATAATTTTCACTGGTCAAGTGTTGTCTTAAGAAATATTTTAATCAAACCAAATATCTATAAAATATACCACCTCCATTTCTTTTTATATTGCTATATTTTTACTTTTACAATGTTTAAAAATGTTGTTTTGATTATCTTTATTGAAATTTCTATCAATAACAAAACAATTATGAGATACTTGTAACTTATTAGATTCTTTGCAATATTACGGAGTCACTTCGAAGTATATTTCATATTATTTTCCCAGTTTATTTTCTTGTATGTTTTTTTAGAAACGTTATTTTTCTTGTATTTGGTATGAAGTAAAACTATTATAACATTTATGAGTGTAAATGATTTAAACAATAAATTAAACATTAAAATAGTAAATTAAATGTTAAAGTGGTGAATAAAAAAAAATTGGATGCTATTATGTGGAAAAAACATACAAAATGATAAACAAGAATTTAACGGAAAATGCTACGGCAAATAAATAGTGCATAAACCGAATGCTATACTATGTGGAATTTTCTTAATAAGGTGGTACCATTACATTTCATTAAAACTAGATGTTGCTATGTAAAATTTCCCTAAATTAAATCACGATACCCTCACACCCTCACCTTTTGCCTCCCATTGTTAAGATGAAATTCGAAATATTAGAAACATATTTATCGTACCTAGTCTAACATCATCTTGGTACGTGAGCTACGATAATATCCTAGGCCAACACCAAAAAAATATCGTCATAAAAAATCCCACAAAAAAATCTAAATTAAAGCTGCAATGTTTTCCAGCGAGAACAATATCTACTCAAATTCAGAAGTCTTTATTCTTCTTGTTTGAAATCCATGTTTAGAAATTATATTTTGTTTTTTGAAATCTACTCACTTGTAAATTTGGATATGAAAATATTGAAATTTGTGAACGTAAAAGTTATAATAATCCTTTCTTTTGTAAATCTGCATCAGAATTGGAGTTACCATTGGTATATTGTTATATGTTTTTACATATAAAACTTGAACAAATTACAAGTATCGAACCGAAATTATAAGTCTTGCAACCTTTTACAAAATCTCATAATTAAAGTTACTTCAAATAAAATAACTTGAAATAAATAAACAACCTTAAATTGAAGATATTTTACGACAATAGTGTCTACAGAAACTTAATACCAAACCGAGGCACAATTTTTTTTTCTAAAAGTGATATTCTACCTACTTTGTGCTTAGGGTTAAAAACTTGCAATACACTTTTGTGATACAAAGATTTATAATTAATTATTAATTATAATCAATCACTTTGTAATTAATTTGTGTACAGATTAAGAGGTTTGTGTGCAAACTTAAAAAAGTAAAATGAGAAGAAGTGATCAATTTTCTTCAATCTTAAAAACATTTAGGTTATAAAATATGTGCTAATTACGTCCTTATATTGGAGTAGAAGTATCCTCTCCCATTATCACATGAACCCATTTCCTCCATTTAATTAAAAGTAATTTTGGAAAGTTGTTTTAGGTTAAAATCATACAATTAATAATTTTGCTCTAAAATGACAAATGATAATGTATTAAAACTTTCACTACGACATAATTTTCTTTTAGTGGGATATATTTAGCGACATTTAATTTAAATGTCGCTATTTCAAATTTCTTATAGTGTATATAGAGGATTTAGTGACATTTATTAAAGCTTTTAGCGACATATTAAAAAGTCACACTAAAGCTTTTAGCGACATAGAATCTAGTAACATTTCTCACAAATGCCACTATAGACTATAGTGACAATTACATATGCCACTAAAGACCAAATTAAGTGTCGCTAAATCACTTTATGGTGGAACTTAAAATAAAAACTAATAACTATTACACTAAAATATGATTTAGTGGCATTTTTTTAATGCAACTAAATCCAACGTCGCAAAAAGCTAAATTTGTTGTAGTGTTTGTCAAATGTCATTATTTTATTAGTTAACACATTATTATGTGGCAATTGATTAATCAATTAATTGTCCAAATCAACACATTTTTTAAGGAGGTTTCAAAAAAATAAGGGTTAGTTATTCTAAAACATTTATGACAACTAAACAAACTTTGGAGAATAATTGTCACTTTAACATGTATTATTTTCATATCTAGGGATTTATTTTAAGGATCTATTTTAAAATTGCAATATCATAGTAGGATTTAATAATGTTATCAAAATCATACATACTGATAAAATCATATCATAGATACTAATAAAAATGTTGTAAAATGACAAAAGTCATCCTTAGGCAGTCTTGACAAATGGAATAATTTTAGTGGACGATAGTTTATAACATGAAAATACTTACGTTAGTTAAAATTTCATTTTTATTAAAATTAGAGCTAAATTAGGTAAAGTATATATATAAAATTTTATTATTGCAATTCTATATATCTAACCTAGAATTTGATCTATTTAATTGAATAAAATAGTAATATATTCGATAAATAATTTTTAAATAATTAGCATTTCATTTTGCTATAAAAAAGTTATATATTCGATAAACTAAATCGCGATAATATACAATTGCACTATTCAATGATGTTATATTTATATAGTTCTTACTCATAAATCAGTGCATTGCACGGGCTTCTATACTAGTACTCCCTCCGTTCCTTTTTGATGTTTCTATTTGGGTTTTTCACCAAGATTAAGAAAAACGGAATCTTTGGTGGTAATGGGTATTATTTTAATTACATAGTAGTGGAAAATAATGATTGTATTGGAAGTATGAGAGAAAAAATTATTAAATAATAATGTAATATAATGATTGTATTGGAAGTATGAGAAAGAAAATAATTAAATAGTAGTGTGAAGTAAGAAAAGTGGGATGAAAACTCTCCAAAAATGGAAAGTATTCTAAAGTGGAAAAACTTATGGAACTACCCGTTTTAGTAAGGTGGAAAA
The DNA here is from genome assembly GCA_019425755.1 of Amaranthus cruentus. Taxonomy (NCBI): domain Eukaryota; kingdom Viridiplantae; phylum Streptophyta; class Magnoliopsida; order Caryophyllales; family Amaranthaceae; genus Amaranthus; species Amaranthus cruentus. The sequence continues at coordinate 12,252,822 of CM033453.1, read as the reverse complement.
ACAAAAAGGAACGGAGGGAGTATATTATAGAGGATTATAATGTTATATAGTAATATAATCATGAAATATTTTTTTCATTTTATCTTATGCAATACAAGATATGGATTATGTAGAAAATTATTATATCTTATAATATAATATATCACAAATTCTTACTTGAGACCGTTTATACAATAGACGTCTCAAGTTTGGAGCTGACCCAATTTATAAATTAAAAAAAACTAATTGGAGGTTTTGTAATTTAAAAGGGAGATGTAGGTTGGGGTCTTAAGAGGCGTTTATACTATAGACGGTCTCTTAAAAGAGTACCTGATAATATATATATATATATATATATATATATATATATATATATATATATATATATATATATATATATATATATATATATATATATAAAACCTCATTTAAAGTTATTTTATGCTACATTTCCTTTTTAGTAAAAAACCAATTATTTAAAGTTATACCTACTCCTATTTTTATCCTACTCTATATCTAATTACTCCTATTTTTCTTTTTCATTTTTCAACAAATAGTATTAAAAAATTCCAAAAAAGCAACTTTTCACCTACTGCTCATCATTGCACAGTAACTCCTTAATATTTGTGCCCATGCAATGGTAGCAAGTAAATCAACGAGGAAGTATATATATATATATATATATATATATATATATATATATATATATATATATATATATATATATATATATATATATATATATATATATATATATATATATATATATATATATATATATATATATATATATATATATATATATATATATATATATATATATATATATATATATATAGAGATAAAAATAGTTAATCAGTTTAAATCAATACAATTGAATAAAAGTCTTTAAAAATGTAAATTAGTAAATGTAAGCAATTATGGGGATATGCAATAGTTAATCAGTTTAAATCAATACAATTGAATAAAAGATTGGAAAATTTTACATGCCATCCTCATGGAGGCCATCTAGATTAAAATCATTTTATTGGTTGATTTTGTAAAATTAACCAATCTGTCGTTTTTAGCTCTCTAAAAATTTAACTAAATTGAATAATAAGCTATTTTAAAAGTAAAATAAACAGAATAATTTAAATTTATTATATAATTTCATTCTTCGTGTATAAGGTCATCTACAAAATATTTGACTTTACTATACAAATAAATAATTTCATATCACCATACCTTAACGATTATTAGTTTATTTTTAGTATAGTATGTTTATCATTACATGTATATATATAAAATATTTATTTACTATATGTTTATACTAAAAATTTCATAACACGAGTTTTATAGTAGTAATTTGTGATAGATAAAAACTCAGGGAAAAGCTGTTTTGAAAACAAACCAATAAAATCCACTTTGGAAAATAAAGCCCAGTTCTATAGGGCCAACTCGGGACATTTGCAGAAATCCACTATCCGTGAATCAGTCCAGTTTCAATACAGAAGCTTTTGTTTTGGCCCAAACTCCCGCGGCTCATGAATCAGTCCAGTATACTACGATCACTCACAGGTCCAATCCATAATTTTTAAGTTTTTATTTCAAAGCATGAATTAGACACTTTAGACTTTAAAATACGCATTTTAAGTCTTGTATTTGACAGACTTTAAACCATCGAAATAGACTTCTAATTTTTAAAATTGATATTTAGCAGTTGGAGTAGGTAAGTAAAAATATAAATTTATGAGTTCAAATAGAGATTTTAAGAGTTAAAAGTGACATTTTAAATGGTAGAATGAGTGTTTTAATGATTAAAGTCGATAGCTAAAAAATTAAATTAAACCTCTGGAGAAAGAAAATTAAGGCTTGGAGTAGGTATTTTATGTGTTAAATTTGACTTTTAAATCTTGAAATGAATATTTTTAGACTTGAATTTGACAAGCATAATTTTTATGGTCGCACGCATACAAGTTTTTATGCAATCTAAAGCTCCAAAATTTAAAAACTTTTTGACCCAATTGACATGTTCCACGATTGACGTTGGCCCATTTTTGGTTCTAATTTTTAGACTTGAATTTGACAACCATAATTTTTTAATATTTTTTTCCCCAACTTTGGTTCTAATTACTCTTGGACATGGGTTTTATATTACCCTTTTGTCATTATTTTTAACACAAATTTTTGTTTAGGACCCTCCTAAAATTAAATTAATATGTTATTTCATATGTGATCATTTTTTTGTAAGACTTATGTGATCAGTTTTTTATAAGGCTTATGCTTATGTAATCACTTTTAAGGCCTATATGATCACTTTGAAAGACATATTTGCTCATTTTTATTTTATTATGTGATCACTTTAAAAGCTTATGTGATCACCTTTAAAACATATGGCCCGATAAGAACAGTTACGCCTTTTCCTAAAGCCTTTACTAACTAACTAAAACACCAGGACTATTGGCTCCTTGGAGGACTTAGAAAAGGCGAACACAACATTCTCCTAGGCTACCCTTATAGTAATAGTCTATGATTCACAGTCGATCAGGGCTCCCAGGGTCTTCAGAGCATTTCTTCCTAGGATGAGGGGAGTATAAGATTCTTCAACCATGTCAAGCACAATAAAACCACATGGGACTTTAATGTTTCCCACTTGGATCGGTAGATCCTCAAACTCTCTACATAGCACTTTAATGCTACTTTCGACAAGTTGGATGGATTTCTTGGATGGTTTGAGCTCAAAGGCTAGTTGCTTAGCAACGAACATTGGCATGAGGTAGATAGAGGCCCCAAGATCAGCAAGTGCTCCTTTAGAATTGAGCAAACTAAGGGTGAACGGGAGCACAAAGGTTCCTCTAGCTTTTTCTTGCTTGGCGCATGTGCGTTGGATGATGACACTTTTTTGCTCTGGCAAATTCACCACTTCACTCTCAAGCTTCTTTTTGTTCCCAAAGAGAGTCTCAAATACTTGGCAAATTGAGGCATTTGTTCCATTGCCTCCAAGAATGAATCTTCATCTAAAGTTGCCTCATATACTCCAAGAACTTAAGAAACTTGTCTTGCAATTCTTTTTCCACCGCTTTGTATGGAAAAGGTAGCGGTAGGGCATGTTGGCGCTCAAGTTTCCTTCTCTCTAGTATCTTCTTCTGTCTCTCTTCTTCTTCTAATTTTTTCTTCTCATGTCCTTCTTAACTTTATTTTTCTTCTCTTCAACCTCATCCTTCTTATTCTCACCTTGTTCCTCAAAAATTTCCTTTTCTTCCCCCCTCTGAACATCATCCTTGTGCTCAACGTTCACTTGAAGATCATTATCCTTCGAAGAACCTCCACCAATCTAAGGCAGATCACCTTGAAAGTGTGATAGGGTTGGAGTTTGGAGTGTTAGGTTATGGAGGTTGGGTGGATTGGTAGGGCTAAGGGTTGGATGGGAATTGCAAAGGTGGAGGTGGATAGGCCATCGAAGCAAACTGGGATTCAGACAACTTCTGTTGTACTTAAAGTTGTTACATTTGCGTATTCAGGGTATGATTGATTTGGGAGAGGGTTTGGTTATGTTGAGCAAGAGATCTCACTTGAGTGGAAAGGTAACCATGGTTTGGAGTGGGTTTGGTGGTGGTTGTGCAAGTGGATATGGTAGGTTGAGGTTGGGTCTCGCCACTTAGAGGTATGGCCTATTCCTATTAGGCCTAGAAAAACTCCCGTCGACTTGGTTGGTATAAGGCACATGGTTGTTGGAGATGTAGCCTTGGTTGAAGTTTCCTTAGCCAGGATTCGGATTGAAGAGAAGGTCTAGAGGGTTGGTTGTCTTAGAAACCTTAATGAGCATACTCTTAACCTTGGCCACCATAACCAACGGCCGCAACACAATCGAGATCGTACCCATGACCATCAGAGTTCATGACCAGAGCTCCTGGTTGTTTACATCCCCCATAGTCTACAGCTGCCACATGCTCAGTATTCAAATCCCCACAATATGATGCATCTTGAATGGTGTCATCGCAGATTCTACATAAAAAGGACTTCTCATTTGTTGTAGATACATTGGAATTACGTTGAGCTAGCTTGAACTTAGATAGTTTCTTATCTATAGTTTACTTTAATTTTTGCACCAACAGAGTCCAAGTTACTTGTATCAATCATACCGCTAGGTAGTCCACTACTCCTCGCTCCTCCCCATGAGCTATTTTTGACCACCTCTTCAATCTTGGCGTTTACTTGATTGAATGGGACTTTGAGATTTGTCCACCAACTATCGAATCTAGAAGTACCTTGGAGGAGTTATTGGGCCCTTCGTAGAAAAAGGTGTTGAGATGGTTCTTCCCATACTCATGATGGAGTAAGCTCTGGTCATCCTTTTAAACCTACTCCAAGTAGCACTAAGGTTCTCATCGTCCTCTTGAGTAAATGACGCAATTTTCTTGTGCCAATTTTGTGTTGAACTGTTGGATAGGATATTTCTAGAAAAGTCGTCTTTAACTGGGCCCATGTATGATGGAATTGGGCTCTAATCATTTATATTAATCTTTGGCATCGTCGGCTAGACTCAAGTGAAATGGAGGAATGTTGGGGCATGGAGGAATGAGCCCACATATATCTGACTATGCATCCAAGTGTTGAAGAGGGCATTTGTTCTTCGAACCACAAAATGGGGTGTCTTTCACCATTTGGATGAATTAGGAGTGAATTTGGTATGGAGTTGGGCTACAGATAGCACAACACCCCCTTGGATCTCTTGAGACTTAGGTGTCGCAAACTGAACAAACCATTGATTTTCAGCCATATGTGGTGTAGGAGGATCGGGTGTGGATGATTGTGACTGAATAGGAAGTGGAGATCGTTTGCTCACCCTTTGAATTTCAGGATTGTAAGGAACGAGTTGTAGCTGTGATCTACGAGTGTTATACTGCATGAAAACAACACAAGAAACCAAGTGTAAGCACTAACAAGCAAGATTAATTAACAATAAACACTATTGAAGCGAAAATAAACTACATCATGCACAAAATCTAAACTCAACACCTTATCCCCGGCATTGGCACCATTTTGATAATCGGCTTTTAGCGTCGTTAACTAAGAACCAAGTTATGAAAACAGTATTTGTTACACCCTAGACACTACACATAGTATAGCACTAGAAGGGGATCGAACCATAAGGATAAGACTTGTAAGAGTCTAGACTTGATGTAGAGAAGTTATATGGGTGAAAGGTCGTCTAAACGAAACTACTAACGACAATAACGAAATAAGAATAAAAGCGATGAATAGCAAGGAAAGTCAAGCGGGGATGGATTAGATCCACCCTAGGAAGGTCTATTTGTACTCATGATAAACTAGGTCAAGGGATTTCGCACAACAATCAATCAAGACACTTTAGATGATGAGAGTAAGTTCATGACCCTATAAATCACACGAACAACCTATAATCGACCTATGTTAAGATTCACATCGAATATCAATCAATTAATCATCAAAAATCTCAAACCCTAAACCAACACATGAAGCACAAGACCAATCATAGGGTTTCGCCAAATCAAACCCCTAAGAAAACTACTCACACATACTAGAAATAACAAGAAGAAAAGCAATAAACAAAACCATTAGTGAAAACATGAAGGACTTGATAGAGAGAACAATAAATCAAACCAATAATTATTCAATCAAGCAATGAATGAAATAAGACCAATAACAAATGCAATGAAATCTATGAAAGCAATAAATGAAAGCGTTAAACAACATATATTGGAAATGAAAACTTACATAAACAAAAGTGCTAGATTGAAAGGAAGCTTGAATCTGAAATACAATGCTTGAAAAGTAAAGGAAAGCAATAAAGGAAACCTTGAAATCTACACTAAAGCATAAATGAAATGAAAAGCAATAAAGATTTAATGTTCTAAGTTGAGGGAATAAACTCTCAAACTAGGCACAGGGTTTTATATAGAATTTTTGGGTTTATCTAGGCTAAGAACAAAGTGCCTTGAAAGCCCTTAAAGGGCCCTAGGTTTTAAGCATGCGATAAAATGAAACTACGCGCAATCTGACGTCCATTCGATCGAACGAGGATCTCATTCGACCGAATGAGAGCCCATTTGACCAAATGGGTCTTCATTCGGGGTAAGCAGCAACTTTGAGTAACATACTTGGGTGCAAGTAATCCGTTCGACCGAATCTAGGGCTCATTAGACCGAGTGAGTGCCCATTCGGACGAATGGATGTGTTATTCGGCCAAAACAGTGTGGAAGTCTTCTTAACTCTAGAATCAGCCTTCATTCGACCAAATAAGACATATTTTGATCAGATGTTTGTTTGTTGCTTTCCAGCTTCTTTAAGGCATCTAATGGTCTTCGAACATTGTGGCACTAGTGGAAAAAAAACCCATTTGCTGCGAGACATAGGCTGCGGTTGTTAAAAAACGCAGCTTTAAATAGAAGAAAAATAACGCGGAACATAGGCTGCGGTTTTTATAAAAACCGCAGCAAATAAGCTTAAACACGAGTATAGGTTGCGGTTTATCTCAATGACTGCAGCAAATAATCATTAAAAAAAATTTAAGAAACACGCCTCTTCAATTTCTTTAAACCCTAATTCTTTCTTCAATACTTTATATTCCGCCTCTTTTTTCTTCTTTCTTCTTCCATACTTTAAAGAAATTCTTTCTTCTTTCTTCAATACTTCCACTCACACGCCTCTTGTATCTTGTATCTTCCTTATCCTTTTCCTTTTTTTTCAAGATTTGAAGAACATAATTCTTAAAAAACCTAATTCTTGTATCTTGTTCTTGATTTCGTTTGACTTTGTGTTGTTATATTAATTCCTTTGATTTATTTTTTTCAATACTTTATGCTCTTTATGCTTGCCTTTTATTTAAAGATTCATATCTCTTGATATTTGACTGCAGGATGAAGATGAGGACGAAGGTGATAGCGATGGGGAGGAGGATGAAGATGGTACAGATTTTTCTTCAGAAGATGGGTCCGATGAAGATGGTGCAGATTTAGTACATAATAGAATGTTATCACATCATTCTTTTTCTATATTCCTTTGTTTTGTGTGTAAGACAATTATTTTTGAGTTGAAATTCTTCCAAATGGAAAATCCTCATGCAACTTGTGTATGGAAAATCCTTTACTTGTGTGTAAGACAGTTATCACATCATTGTTTTCCTATATGTCCAAACAAACTACAAATCTCATGCAACTTGTGTATGGAAAATCATCTAAGAACCTGGCATCTGATATTAGTGAACTGCAAGGAAGCAGTGATGATGATAGTGAAGACGATGAATTCTGAAGAACAAAACGAAATGAAAAAAAAAACAAAAAAAAGAGGGACTAAAGGCTGCGGTTTTTTGAAAAATCGCAGCCTTTAGTCCCTCTTTTTAGAACCGCAGCAAATAATGTTTTGTTATCTGCTGCTATTACTAATGATGCGGTTCAAAACCGCAGCCTATATTGGCAAAAAAACCGCAGCGTATCTTGTTTTTTCCACTAGTGTGGGGTCCTTAGAAATGCTTTGGAATGAGTGCCACAACTCCGATTAGCGCATCTAAACTTCGATAAAGGGTGTCTAAGTCTCAAACTCAGGCCATTTGACCTTGAAATCTCTGAAAATACGTAAAATGACCTTAAACCACCTCAAAGACAAGAACAAGGTAAAAACACAATTTGTTTCAATGAGCTACAAATATTCCATATTAAAAGTAATATTAGTCTTTGTGTGTTCGTGACATGACATAATGAGCTTAAATAAGTAACAGTGAAGATTTAACTTATATAGATACTCTTTGTTTCCCTCGCGTGCAAAATGAGTGAAATTTGGTTAAAAGTGAAATTAGGTTTGAGAATAAGACAAAATAACAATTAGTGGAAGAAAATGAGTAGTTAAAATGGACCACGGGTATATTTTTCCTAGGACCTTTGCAAGTAAAGGTTCAAAATGATTAGAACAAAATAAAATGGAAACTGGTGTAAAATGAAAAGGGCAGAGTGAGTACACCAAATTGTTATTTCCATCACAAAAGTAAGTAATTTTTAATGTGTTTTAATATTATTTGTTAAAAGGCCTAATTTTATATTTTTCCTAGGATCCAGAAAAAATTTAGAGATAGCCTGCTTTAAGTATTGACCGATACAGGTCGCTAGCATATATTTGATGCTGATAATTTCTCAGTCAAACTAGTTTTAGTTTCTCATACGAGTGTAATTGTAAACATCTTTTAATCTTTAATCCTTCCAAGTTTCAATGGGTGTAATCCTTATCTTATCACTTTCTCAATATAGTATCTTCTATAGGTGTCATTTTTTTAATCTTAAAATTGACTAGTTATCAATCAATTTGTCCTATAAGCCCAAAACTCCCCATCTTATACAAGTTCGTATAACTTATGTGTGTTCGGCATCTTATGTCAAGCTCACCTAGAATAAACATTCGTATTTTTTTAAAACATAATTGCAATACGTTAAGAAGAATCAGAAATCCACTAGTGGAAAAAAGCCCATATGCTGCAAGACAAATATTGCGGTTCATATCAGACGCAACATAAAATGGAAAGAACAAACGAGGAAAAAAAATAATATAGTATATGTTGCGGTTCACCTAAAAATCGCAGCATATACTCTAACTTCTATTAAAAAAAATTGAAAGAGGTATTTGCTGTGGTTCATGGAAAAACGCTGCATTTGATGCATTATAGGCTGAGATTTTTCATGAACCGCAACAAATAACCTCTTTTCTATTTTTTTTAAAAACGCACCCCTTACTAGAATGCATACTATTTTATTCATTCTTCTTCATTACGACATACAAACCAGCTGCAGCACTCACGAAAATTTGCCCTTTCCTTCATCTTCTCCAAGTACCACTCAAGCTTTCTTCTTCTTCATTGTCTTCAAGCTTTCTTCTTCATCTTCATCTTTTCCAAGCACAAGGTCTCATGACGCCTCGCGAAATTTCGCCATTTTCTTGAACCTAAATTCCACCATTTCATCTTCATCTTCTCAAAATACAAACCCATGGAATTTCAAACAATATACCCACGAAATTGAAACCCGCCAAACTCCTTCAAGCTATTGTTTAAGGTAATTTTATATTTCAATTTCTTCAATATCTACATTGAATGTTAGGGCTTAATGTTTTTCTTCAAATGTTTGTGTACTAATGATGTTGCTTTGTTGTAGGTCACATAACTTCATTGTAGAGCACACTATTATTTTCTTAATCACAAAGTAATTTCTATTCACATATATCATGTTTTGTTATATTTTTAAGTAAATTCTTAATTTTAGTTTTAAGTTTGTGTATGTAGTTATTGTTTTTAAGTTTTAAATTTATAAATAATTTTTTATAGTTTGTAAATTAGGTTTAATTGAGTTGTTTATGGTTAAATGAATGAGTTGTTGATATGAATGTTAATTATTGTCCAAGTTTATGAGTGTGATTTTATTTTTGTTGTTTTTATATGTTGTAAATATATATATATGAATACTAATTATGGTTATTAGAATAAATATCATTTGGACAATTTAATTAACACAATATTATTATTAGGGTTAATTGGGGTTAAAAGAATGTTGTTATTAGATACATATTTTTTGAACAATTTATAGATTATGAAGGTTAATTATTAATATTGTAAATTAGGGTTAAATGAATGATTATTACTTAGTTTTGTGGTTAATTAGGGTTAATACATGTTAAAAAGTGATTATTAATTTTGTTTTTAATTCATTAATGATACTTAGGATGACAAAAGGTCATTGTTTGATGTATGGAAGCATTGAATCGTTAGAGGTCATTGATGACGTATTAGAATTTTGTATTATTGCAATTGAACATCAAGTTAGGACGGGGGGAGTTGGTTTTTATTACCAATGTGTCAAGTGTGGCAATGTATCAAAGGTAGATAATGTTGATATCCTTAGGGAGCACATACTTCGACGTGGGTGTAGGCCTCAATATCATGTTTGGGTTTGGCATGGTGAGGAGGGAGTTTACAAAGAAAAAAGTGTTATTAAGGATGTCAATGATGTGGATGTCAATAAGGATGTAGTAGATCTTGTTGATGGGTATGAGACAAATAAAGAGAATGTCAATGAGGATTTGGATTGTGTTGATGAGATGATGGAGAGAGTCAAGGATGAGTTAGGAAAACGTCCTCGTTTTTACGGTTTTTAAGCGTTTTTGCACTTTTGCGCATGAAGTAGCTCAAACTTGGTTTGTTTTGCATGAAATTTGGCACACAACACTATTTGTTATATATTATTGTGTTGAAATGATTAGAGTTGAAAATCATAGTCAATTGCTTTACATTACGTGCTAAGTTGCGTTTTTAGGCTTTTAAAGCTTTTTTTGCGCTAATTACATCTATTATCTTTTAGTGCTTTCGACAAGATAATATATTTAATATAAATTAGTGTTAGATTTTAATATGTTTATATACTTTCGCAATTGTATAATGTATTATATTTATGATATATAATATATATTTGTTTATTGTGTATATTGGTGATGAATTTATGGAATATTATGCTTTGACTTATTAGTGGGTTTATTAATAAAACGAAAAAAAAAACAAAAAAAATATTGTTATATGCTACAGTTCTAGGGAAACCGTAGCATATAATGTGCTTTTAGAAATTAAGTCTATTTGCAGCTAGCACAAATGCTTGGGGTCAAAACCGTAGCATTTGAGGTTTTTTCCACTAGTGACCCACAGAGTTATGCATACATACAAAAATCAGCCTGATACGGTTTAGCTCATTTTGTTCCGGTTAAAATATGATATAATCAAATAAATCGGTACCTTTGGGTGGATTTTTTTGTATAATGGGAGTTGGCCGAAAAATCATCAAAAATTCCCTAGTAACCACATGAAGCTACTATTGCATTAGTAGTAGTAGTATTTTTAGAGAGAATATTTCATTTGCCAAATGATGGCTAAAATGTGTTATTTTGCTTCTTGAAAGCAACTGTCTGAGCTTCTTTCATTCTCCTCCCTCTTTCACTTACTCCCAAAGGAGATATATATAGAGGCTCTTTTGTTGGCCTTTTTAGTAAGTGGAGCTGACCCAAATAAAATACGGGCTTATATTTTATATACAAACGTATGTTGCTATACTGGGTATGATGATGATGATGATGATGAGTAATTACATTAAAATGTTTAAATCTTTCAATGGTAGGCTTATGAGTAATCTATGAGCATTTGTCGCCGTCCTTCCCTCCCCAGACTCTGGCCATAGTTTCCATGGGTGGGATATACAGGGTATGATGATGATGATGATAACATGTATGAACATTTTCTCATATGTTGATATATACAGTTGGAGAAGATACAGAGGTATATAAAAGGACTAGCAACACCATCTGCCTATAGAATAAATTAACAATATACTATATTAAATTTGTTGTTATAACATAATATTTTTGGGGTTATAACATATAATATTTGGGGTATAACATAATATTATTAAGGTTATACCATTATATATTTGGTGCTATAACGTATAATAATGGGAGTTATAATATAATATATTTGAGGTCATAGCATATTATATTTGACGTTATAATACAATATGTCTATTGGTAAATCAATTTTCCGACAAATTTTTGTACTTAATTAAAAAGTACAAACCACATTTAAAATAATATTTGACTGACATTGCAGTACAAGACCAATTTACATAATGAATTTAAAAGATTGTAAGTACTTTAATAGTTATATCTAAATTTAAATATAATACTAAGTTTATGCTTTGGGTTGTGCAAGCTAGAGATTGATTTTTTCATAATGGAGAATGCAAAAAATAAGGGAATTCAGACCCTTAGATATGGGTCGAGTGGGGTCTAATCGGGTAAGGGTCTAAGACCCACTCCCATACCTAGTGAGAAGCTTCTCATCTAAACCTGTGCAACGGGCTAGATTCTTATTGGGGCCCTTGATCCAGCCCTTTATTTTAAAGGTTGTATATGGGTAAGGGTTGAAAAGGATTGGGCTTAAAATTAAATTTACAAAAATCAAAAAACAAGGGTTGGATAAGCGTTTAAAAAGGGTTGTAAAATGGGCTCAAAACCTGATGCAAACAATGAGTAAAGATGGGCCCAGTACACTACAAATTACAAAACAAGCCCAGTACACCCATTTTTTACTTTCTCCCTCAATTGCTAGAACCAAACCTGCGAAACCACAAACCCTAACATACCATCGAAATAATTCTGCCGTATATTTGTAGATTATATTCTCGAAATGCTGCGGGAAATCATCAACCTTAATTTTTCAGGTGTGTTTTCTCTCTTTACACTTCTAATTGTTATGTTAATCTTGTTATTGTATATTATATTTTTGCCGAATTGCTGCGGGATTGGATTGATTTTTATTTCGATTTCTGAAGGATCAACACGAATTATGTTTATTTTGATTGTTGTTTATTCTGATTTCCTCTTCTGTTCTTCTCGAATCTTGATATGCATAAAATTCCATTTGAAAAATATGAGGTAAAAGGGGATATGCATAAAATGTACTGGGTTGATTACTGGGTTGATATGCATAAAATTCCATTTGATATGCATTAAAGGTGGGTTTAGTTCTTTAAATATGTATTTGAGGAAGGAATTTGATGTATTTGCTTCTTTGGTACATTAAAGGATTTGGAGCAGAAAGACAAAGGATTTGGAGCAAAAAGATGAAGAACTGATGGATTTTCATTAAAAGTATAGTGGGAGGAAAGACAATGTATTTGCAGAATTGATAATATTTTGTGGTAGTATTATGATAAAAAGTGATTGTAAAAACAATATATTTCATTAAAAGTATTGATCAAATTTTGAATGTTTGAGATTCCTTTACTGGAGCTATAAATTTGTAAAGAATTGATGGATTTTCAACCTTCAGATCTCTTTCCACTATACTTCATTAAAAGTATTAATGAAAAGGGTCGGGTCGGACTCGATAGGCCCGGCCCGTTTAAAGCCCATTTTATATTTTGTAAGGCCCGACCCGGCCCGACCCGTTTCTATTAGAGCCTACACAAAAAATTTCGAAGAAGCAAAGTAAAAAGTAAGGAAGGAGCAAAACCAAATTAAATAAGTGTACAAGGAATTTAATGTTCATTAGCTAAAAATGAATTGATTCAAAGCCTTGGAGGCATTTTATTTTTGAAGAATTTTGTGAGTATGGTAATTAAAAATATAGATCACTATCCTTCTGTTCCTTTTGATTTTTTACTACAATTACATAATTAAGCATTTCACTATAATAATTCTATTGTAGCAAATTCAAAGTGATTAAGGGTTTAGACCTTAGACTCCACATTATCTTTGGACTTATCGTTTAATACAAACTGTGAAATGTAAGCAATATCAGGTCTCATATAAGTGGAAAATCAAGATGAAACACAACAAACGAACAATACAAAGAAGAACACACAACGTATGAGGTATCTTAGATACCATCCTCTTAAAAATATTTAATTATAATTGAATTCAAATCACAAATATATATAACCCTTCCTACTTGAGAACACACTCTCAAGCCAAATATCTCCAACAATAGAGATCACAAATACTAATACAAAGAAAGCATCCTCTTTTGGTATACATCCTTGCCCCTCACTTTATATTTGCCTTACTCAATATTGTGTGAGTACACTTCAATTCGGCATCACAGAAAACTTGTCACAAAAGTTATTTTATAACTAAACTAATGTAAGGAAAAATTATAAGAAATTACCTAATATATAAGTCTATTTGTAAAAAACTATCTTATGTATTTTTTTTTTTTTTTGCAAAAAACTACCTAATCTAATATATTTCTCTGCAAATGACTACCACTTAACGGAAAATGTTAGTTGACCGTTAAGTTTGAGGGTATAACCAATTTGAGAGGTTAAGTTGTCTATGTGACAATATCTCATTGGTCCTCGTTTTTTAAATAATTAAAATTATAACACATAATTTAACAAAATAAAAATAAAAGATATTTGACGTCATTTTTACCCATCATAACGATTTTTTCCTAAAAACGGTAGTCGTGATTATCCTTATGGGGTAACTCTTTCGAAAATTCGGTCTAAATAAGTACTTATTTGTCTATTTTTCAATACGTAAACCGAAAAAGATATTTAACATTATTTTTACCCATCATAATGATATTTTTTTCAAAAACTAAACGTCGCTAGTATCCTTATGAGATAACTCATTTGAAAATCTGCTCAAAACAAGTACTTATTTGTGTATTTGATTTTCGAAGCACCATATCCGCAATTACCCATAAGGGTGTTCCGACCGAATTTTCGAAAGAGTTATCCCATAGGGGTGATTAAGACGTCCGTTTTTTGAAAAATCATCGTTACGATTTATTTTTCGACTTATGTGTCGGGAAATAGGCGAATAAGTACTTGTTTCGAGCGGATTTTCGAAATATCTTTTTCGGTTTACGTATCGGAAAATAGGCAAATAAGTTCTTGTTTCGACCGGATTTTCGAAATATCTTTGAATATTTGGTTTGTATTGAATAATAATGAGATATACTACCTCTATTTATACAAGAGTTTAGGACTAAATTAAATAAACGAAATATTATGGAATATTAAACGTAAGGAAACTAAATTACGATTATAATAAATATAAAATATAATATTCTATTTTCCTACACATACTATTCATGACAGTCCTTAAAATAATGTGAAGATTCATGGTTGTAGACTAGACAACTACGAACTAATACTTAATGCTTGTAAAACATATAAAAATGTAATATATTTCTTTTTCTCGTCTTTTACCTAGTTATTTTTATTTATTCATGTCTTTAATTTATTTTAATTTTATAATTAAGGGTCAAGCTTGTGCGGTGAGAATGCAAGCTTTTGGATTTAGTTTCACTCAATTCTTTTTGTTGCAGATGATAGAATTGGTATGGTTGCCTTTCTCATTCATAGAATAGGGTATGAGTACAATTACAAGAGATGTTGAATTATATTTATACAAATATCTAATATTCTACAGGATCATAATATTTACTGGACAAATGAAAATATGGAAATATGCTATTCTTTGACACCACCGCAGTCGAATCTAGAGGTTTGTAGACTCTGAGACTTAGCGAAATCATCAAACATAACCTTAGGAAGTCCCTTAGGGAAGATATTGCAAATTGATAACGGGATAGAACATGAAGAACACGAACTTCACAGCGTTTAACCTTTTCACGGATGAAGTGAATATCCATTTCAATGTGCTTAGTCTGTTGATGATGAACATGATTACCAGAAAAATAAACAGCACTCACATTATTACAATACACAAGAGTGGCAGTGGAGATCGAACAAGTAAGCTCAAAAAGAAGATTGTGAGTACAACACGTCTCAACTACATTGGCGACACCACGATAACCAGCTTCAGCACTAGACATAGACAACGTGGATTGTCGCTTAGAAGACCAGGAGATGAGATTGCCGCCCAAAAATACACAATAGCCGGAAGTAGAGCGACGAGTGTCACGACAACCACCCCAATCAGCATTTGTGTAAGATAAGAGAGGCCATACGTTCAACTCGTGGGTCATGCATAAAGAGACACACATGTTGCATAATATAAGAAATATTTAGACGAGTGAAGGTAAGATACTGGAGAGCACCAGTTAAATAGCGATATAATGTGGGATTTTTCATGAGGAGGACCAGAGTGAGCACTTGGTTTCTAGTGGTATCAACGGGAGTGGAAGCAGGTTTGCAACTAGACATACCAGCTCGTTCAAGAAATAAGCCGCATACTTCTTCAGAGACAAGAAAGTACCAGAGAATGTACGAGAAATAGAAATGCCGAAAAAAATAGTGAAGAGGACAAATGTAAAAGCCCGAGTTAAAACGGATTGGATATTCATATGTAAGTATGAATTTTGGGTCACACGTCGAACATTTAAGTTAAATCGTTTTCTAGGACTGACATGCAAAGGCTCTAATAGTTTAAATGTCATATTTGACTTTTTAAATCCCAACTCCTGTCGTTGCCCGTCTAGTTCGGCTTGCTAGAGACGTAATACTAATTTTTGGAGGAATACACATGGGAGAGATAATCCCAAGGCGACCTCCGACCAAAGAGGTTGCCTGTCCCATCTGGGTCGTCATAGGCTAAAGAGTATGCATACCCCCTATGGTGACCATAATGATTCACATTGCCATGGGCACTAATAACAATAATTCCAAGTCCAATGTATTAAACCTATAAGATAGTATACACAATCATTCTCAATATTCAAGTTTAACTCTTTTCAAACTGTTTGAGGTATCTAAGCCTTAAGTGATATACAACATCACATCATAAAATAAATGCAACATTATTTTATGTAACCAATTACAAAAGTATAGTCTAAGCGCGTACCTTAGTAGCACGATAAATCAACACAAGCACTTCACGAATGGGAATCTCAACCTCTTATGAATCGAGGTCCTAAACACAAACACACATACAAAGATTACGTATTAGTACGTGTTTACACATTCAATCCATTTTATACCTTCAAGACATCACTAAACTTTATAATTTTAAATGATTAAATCATAACTCTCGATATTTCCTAACTTTTTGCCATTGACCAAAAGCTTTACAGGTCCTCTCGGTATTTTACGAAATTCAAACAGTATTTGACTTCACCATTACGTTCGAAAGGCATCAATTACGTTGGGTACCAAATTCCATATAACGCCTATTCACTATTTTTAACAAATTTTAGCGTTGAAAGGACTTTTAATGCAGTTGATGAGGGAAACGACAAACAAAACACACTAAAACCTCAAAGTTCGAGGCGCGACTCCCACGACAGAATGTCGTTGTCCTTAAATTTTATTATCTTATTTATTTATTTATTTATTTGTTTATTTTATTTAGATAATTAAATTCGTTTTAATCTCCTTTTATCCACAATACATACAAATCAAACACTATAATGAAATCAACCAAAACTTTAACAAATACATAAAACAAATATGCACATCTACATCTACAAATTTTGCTAAAGAATTAAATCAACCAAAACTTTAACAAATACATAAAACAAATATGCACATACAAATCAAATACATAAATCAAACACTATAATGAAATCAACCAAAACTATAATTTCATCATCAAACTAAATCATGAATCAAAACATAAAAAAAAATTAAATTAAAATTAAAATCATGAACATGCTTCTTCAAGCAAATAAAAATTTTGCTAAAGAATCATAAGTTGTGATTAACTAAAAAAATAAATAATGTACATCCACCATTTCTCTAACAAATTGAGATTTTGTTAAAGAATCATGATTTCATAAAAATATCATCAATTAAAAGTATGAACACAGCCCTTCTAACAAATTAAATTTTGTTAAAGAATTATGAATTCATAAAAAACTATATAAAATAAGACATAAATATAATCCCTTCTAATAAATTGAAATTTTGTTAAAAGAATTTAAATTCGTAAAAGTTATTGAGATTTAGCCGACCTACATATCCGATCAGAAATTGCATCCAATGGGTTCATTGATCCCTAAGGCCTCATACACACTTAGTGAACAACAAATGGTTGTCTTGTTAGACTGGATAAAAACTCTAAGATAATTGATGGGTATGTTTTTAATTGAGCCATGAATATCGACATGGATAAATATCAGATTTTTGGGATAAAGAGCCATAATTGTCATGTATTCATGCAAGAATTAGATACCATAGCGTTTTAGGATTTTCTGGAATGCAACGTACGGAAAGCTCTAACATAAGTTAGTTTGTTCTTTAGAAGTTTAGCATATCTAAAACTAAGGGCAGCTGATATGCGGAGGTTGGATGAGGAAATACCAATGGTGCTACCATAAATTAGAGACTATGTTTTCTACAACATTCTTTCTTCTCATGGAACATCTCCCTATTCATGTAGCTTATAAGGCAAGGATAGCTAGTAATGTACAAAATAGGTGGATACATCCATTTGAAAGGTAAATTTTAAAACTAATGAGTAGTAAAACAAAGCAAATTGCTCGTTCGAGCGGGCACAGTTGAGACCCACTGTTGACTGCTGATCCAACTGCTCAGAAGAGCACTCTTAAACTTGAACAAGCGCTTCACCTCTGGCACTGTCGGACTGATGTTTTCACTACAAAAAAAAGGGCAATTTTTCGACTACCCAAAACAGTCGGAATTTAGTCGGTATAGAGCTATACCGACTAAATTCCGACTATTTTGGGTTAGTAGGCTCAGATTGGTCGAAAAATTATTTTAATAGGAAAACAGTTGAAATTTTTCGACTAACTTGGTTAGTCGGAAATTAGTCGAAAATTTCTGAATACCTGTTAGTCGGAAATTTCCGACTACCTGTTAGTCGGAAATTAATCAGTTAGTCAGAATTCAACCCAAAATGACAAAAAAAAATTTGCAACCATCGGTCTGGACGGTAAAAAAACCTAAAAAAATATTTTGTTTTTGAATGGATGCCACGTCATGGACCACGTCACGCTAATGAGGAGCCACGCGCGCCTACCATCCATGCGTTCCAGCCCTAGTGCTCCAAAGCACATCACCTCAACCACAAGACCAATTGATATTTCATGATATGTTTTGCAATGTTATTATACTTATTAGCTAATGATTCGTACCTTGATTCTTTATTTGTATAATATTAGTTGTTAATCTATACAGTTATTATTATTATTATTATTATTGTTGTTGTTGTTGTTGTTGTTGTTGTTGTTGTTGTTGTTGTTGTTATTATTATTATTATTACTATTATTATTATTATTTATTATAACCTGTTTTAGTGTATCACTAGTATAGTATTAGTTGTATTAGCATAATATATATTAGTCGTATTAGTGTAGTATTAGCATTATTATTAGTTATATTAGTTGTTTATTATTGCATTATTAGTTATATTAGTATATTAATATAAGTATATAGTGTACTATTAGTCGTATTGGTATATTATTAGTCGTATTAGTACATTATTAATACTTTATTTGACTAATATAATGTAGTATTAGTCGTATTTTTTGTCGTATATTGTTACTCGTATTAGTTTATTATTAGTTGTATTAGTGTATTATTATTACTCGTATAATTAGTTCATTAGTGCATTCTTCGTATATTATTACTCGTATTAGTTGTATTAGTATATTGTTACTCGTATTAGTCGTATCAGTATACTATTAGTCGTATTAGTCGTATTATATTAGTGCATTATTAATACTTTATTAGTTATTTAGTCAAACAAGATAAACAATTTAATCAAATCAAACAAGATAAACAAGTCGTATTATTATTATTATTATTATTATTATTATTATTATTATTATTATTATTAGTTTCTTATAGTGTATATAGAGGATTTAGTGACATTTATTACATCTTTTAACAGCATATTAAAAAATTACACTAAAGCTTTTAGCGACATAGGATCTAGTGACATTTCTCACAAATGCCACTATAGACTATAGTGGCACTTACATATGTCACTAAAGATCAAATTAAGTGTCGCTAAATCACTTTATGGTTGAACTTAAAATAAAAACCAATAATTATTACACTAAAAATATAAATCAGTGGCATTTTTTTTATTGCCACTAAATTCGATATCGCAAAAAACTAAATTTGTTGTAGTGTATTATTAGTTGTATTAATCTGTTAGTTGTATTATATATTACTCCCTCCGTTCCCTATTGATGTTTCCATTGGGAATATTCACGGGAATTAAGAAAAGTGGAATCTTTTAGATAGTAGAGATATTATTTTATTGAATAATAAATTTGATGGAAGAAAAGTGGGGACCACAAATATTAAAAAATATTTAAATATGAATCTAAAAATGTTAAAATAGAGTTAGTGGAAGAATGTGTGGACCATAATCATTATTAAAATATTAAAATGAGCATAAGTGAGGTTATTTTTGTCCAAAAATTGTGATATAAATGGAAAGATTCCTTATGGGAACAACAATTGAAACACCCCAAAATGAAAAGTGAGAATTATTTTCTATAGATCAAAGTGTGAGTGTAATAATTTCCTTGAATTCTATTGGTTACTAAAATAGAAAGATTCTAAATGGGAAGAACTTTTAAAAATTTCCAAATGGGGAAAGTGAGAAGAACATATGAAAATGGGAGTACTATATTTTTTTAAACTGTTCTGAATTTCTACTAAAATTAAAAAAAGCAAATCATAAAAATGGTAGAAAACCGTTTCAAATTTGTATACTGAAAAATGCAAATTCCCACCCTCTGAAAAGCAAATTCATAACAATTTCTTAGTGCACAATTAAAATCCATAATTTTCCCATTTTACAAACAGTTCAGAAATTTTACATTTTACATACAATTTTACAAATAATTCAGAAATTTTACAAACAGTTAAAACCTCAATTCAAATCCTATCAACTTCCCATCTCAAAATTCAGAAATCTTACAAAAAAACAACAAAAAGTTGTAATGAGATGAACAATACCTTCACTAGTTTACATTTAATGATTTTTTTCTTAAATTCTTCAGTTTTTTACAAATCGAGGGGAAATAAAATTTTAGAGGTGATGAGAGTAAATTCATCTTAATAGTAGAAAAAAAAACCTAATAAATTTAATTTGGGAAGTTGATTGGGTATTTTAGAGAAAGTGAGGAATTAATCTTAATCATAATATAAAAGGTAGTAATTATTTTATGGAAGTTAATTGGGTTTATTTGATGGGAATAAAGGAAGTAATTAATGGCTATTGGCAAGCGAGAAGAGTGTGGGTGATGGGATTCACATTTAATGACAGTAATTATTTTTTTCATAAATTGGCCCCTAAAAACGGGGTCCTCAACCATTGCTCCTGGACCCTGGTTACCTGGTATGTGCCGGGCCTGAGTGTATTAATATTATATTATTAATATTATATTATTAGTTGTATTAATATATTATTATTTATATTAGTGCATTATAAGTATATTATTTGTCGTATTAGTATAGTATAAATATATTATTAGTCGTATTAGTTTAGCATAATATTTGTATATTAATAGTTGTATGAGTATATTATTAGTCGTTATATACTATGAATATATTAATAATGCAAATTGAACTTTTCATGTACCGACAAATTAAATTAGTAAGATAAAATAAATTAATGATGCAAAACTATTAGTACAAGACAAAATTTTAATAAAATAACAAAATAAATTGTTGGCTTGGATTGAACTAGAGAACTTTGGTTTGCAAGACTACAGTGGTAAGTGGTAAGTGGTAACCATTAGACCATAGAAACTTTTGTATTATATATTTAAAGCTTTTTAACTTGTATCTATTTTTGATCAACCAAAAAGAAAAAATCAAAAAAGGGAAAATTATCATCGACCAACTACCGACCAAATTTTAGTCGGAAAATGGTCGGAAAATTTACCGATTAAAATTCAGTAGGAAGTTAGTCGGAAAATAATTTATGGTATTGTTTTTTTAAATTGCGACCAAAAACAAATTCTGTAGCTATTTAGTCGGAATTTCCGACTAACACGTGTTAGTCGGAAAATCGGTCGGAAAGTAATTTTTAGTTGGTAAGTTGCATTGTTTTTGTAGTGTTTCATGTTGCCTCGATCGAACAACCCTCGTACCTATCCTTCCCTCGTTCAAGGCATGGTCTAGCATCTTTAGTGAAGTTTCTCCATGCCTTGTTGAAGGCCTTTCTTACCTTGCCCAATACATTTCATATATGTCCACATCTATCACCTCATGTATCAAACCAAATCTCAATACATCGTAACTTGACACATCCATATCCCAGTCTCAAAAGTACACGATAAAAGCATGTTGCATTACGTGTTCAAAATCATTTTCATTGTTAAGAGTTTTGGTACTTACATTAACAAACTAGAAAGGAAGGGAGATAATACTTCCAACGGTGCAAACATAAAGGATTTTCACACAACCCAAAGCACGATTTTTATCGTTGATTTCCTTATTTATGCAAAAAGAATATATGATTTTTGAAAACTAAGTTTAGAGATGAATCTAAAGAGTTTCCACTTGACTATATAATTTCTCAAAATATTTATGTATAGAGACATCTAATATAATTCCTTACAAAAAGATTTGAAAACTTAAGTCATTGTTAAAGGATGAATAATGTAAAAAATACAAGTGATGTACTCCCTCCTATTCACCACAAGTGTCCCATTTAATTTATATCCAATGCACTTATTCAAATTTTAATATCTTTAATTGTGCATAATTAAAAATTATGGAAAGTTGATATACATAATCCTTACATTGAGACGAATCAAACACGATCTCACTTGACAACAACATACCTACGTCATTTAAAAAGTTATTTCTCAAGAATAAAAATATGAATATACAAATTTGTACTCCCTCCATCTACTTTGATTTGTATCAAAGAGAGAGATGATAGTTTTTAAGAATATAAAAAAAATGAAGAGAATAAATGAATTATTTGGATGATATTAAAAATGAATAAAAATATATAGATGAGATTAA
Source organism: Amaranthus cruentus (assembly GCA_019425755.1). NCBI lineage: Eukaryota > Viridiplantae > Streptophyta > Magnoliopsida > Caryophyllales > Amaranthaceae > Amaranthus > Amaranthus cruentus. The sequence continues at coordinate 12,230,377 of CM033453.1, read as the reverse complement.
AAGAAATTGGTAACATCATCCAAAAATAGAAATAATGCAAATTAAGCAGGATGGAGCAAAATAAAAAATGTTGTAAATTAAATGGGAGGGGGAATATAATTTTGAAAAAAAAGTAGAATATCAAAGAATATACTTTTACCTTCTTTCGTTTTTATTGATGAATGAAACCGACATTTCATCTGCCTCATTTGAATAGATGTTGATAAGGCAAACCACGTATTACATTTGTTAGCATGGTTCAACGCCAATTTAACTCAAGACTTAAATAAGTTTTATTTTAGCTTAATTGATTCATATAGACAACCATATATTTATTAAAATTATCGCTCAGCATTATCTAGAAGTACGACTTACGCAAAATTAACAATTTTGTTTAATCAATGCTAACATTGTTTTTTAAATTTTTACAAGTATTTTAGAAAAAACTATGACCAGTTTTATTACACCAATACTACTTGTTATTGGGTCAATCACCCAATATCTGTTTGGGCCCTAGTCTAAGGCCCAAAACTACTAATACATACGAAATTACTAAAAAGCCCTTGGGGCTATCTGTTCCACTCATTTCTTTCTTATAAATACCCCACTATTCACCGGTGATAACGGGTTTCTAACGCGTCGTTTTACGCTAGAAACCTTGGTCAATCAAACACATTTATAAACACCCTAAATACAACTATAGCGAGTATAGAGGTAAGTTGGGGATCGAACCACAAGGAACAAGGGCTAGGAAGACTAAAGGTTTGGTGTGGGAAGGGTTGGATGGTTGGTAGGTAAGGTGGGTGAACTAAACTAAAGATGAAAACACGCAAGGAAAGAAAACGGGCTTAGGTTAGGTCCACCCTAGGTAGATCTATTGGAAATAGAGATAGGCTAGGTCGAGGGAGATCGAACGAAGGTCAATCGAGACACTCTAGATAGCATGGGGAAGTTGATGACCTATAGTCAATACGAACGACCCATAATCGCCCTATGTCTCACAAAGGAGTGGCAGGACAAGATATGCATCGAATATCAATCAATCAAACCAACATCAACCTCAATCATCTTCCTAAACATTAAACACAAGACCAAAGCCCTAAGGTTTCTCTAACCCAAAACCCTAGAATCTACTCTAGCATATTAAAAATAAAAGCAAAAAGAAAGGAAGACATTAAAACTACTCTAAAAAGCATTAAAGAAGAGAAAGGCATGAAAGCATTAAAGAGAAAACATAAAGAAAGGAATGAAGAACAACAAAGCATAAATGAAAGAGATAACATGAAAGCAATAAATCTAAACTACAAAAACATTAAATGAAAGCATAAAGGAAAGCATTAAATGTCATAAAAACAATAAATGAAAGTAGACTTACATAAATAGAGAAGAACAAAGCAATAAATGAAGAACAATCTAAAACTAGGGCAAAAACTAAAGAGAAAGCATAAAGAGATGATGAACAAGAGAGGGAGGGTTACTCCCAATCAAGTCATAGGGTTTTAGTTCATAAGAGTGCCCTTATATAGGCTACAAGAGTTGGGAACAAAAGCCCTAAAAGAATCCTACGTGGCAAGCTTCGAAGAGAAAACGAAATCGCGAAGTTCTGAGCCGCATTCGCCCGAATTGGGCTAAGATTCGCCCGAAGCTGCCAGATTCGACCGAATCTGGGTCGAATTCGGTCGAATGTGAGTGTTCTGGTGTTCTGTTTGGGCTGCAGTACTTAGCTTCGACCTGGCTTCGACCTGGCTTCGACCACCATTCGACCGAATTGCATTGACTTCGACCGAATCTAGCTGATTCGTGGCTTCCAGAGACATTGAGCTTTGGTCTTGGGCTAAGGCTCTTCCATTCGACCGAATGGGAGCTAGATTCGACCGAATCTAGCTCTGTTGGCCACTTAGGAGCTTCAAACCATCATTAAACGAGCTCCGATCTTCGTGATATCTTCGGGGATGACCCGAAACACATGTGAAAGCCTCGAAACGCGTGCATTTCCTTCGACCTTGGAGTCTAAGCCTCGAACTTGATCCGAATTACCTCGAAATCTCCCGAAAACACCTAAAATGAACTCTAAACACCATGGAGACAAGAACAAGGTAAAATCAAGTGTAAATCATATAAAACCAATGTAAAACACCGAGACTCGACACCAAAGTAGGGCTATAAATGTGCTCTAAATTTGTATGTGTCACCCTTGCCGGGTGAAAGACTATATTTGTATGTGTCAGTTTCGGAGCATTCCTTAAGTGCCGTTCTGGTAGCAGAAAGAGACAAACAACAGCTACCGGTGTATTATGTTAGTCACGCGTACCGGGGTTCAGAAGCCCGTTACCCGGCCATTGAAAAATCGATCTTTGCCTTGGTAATATCGAGTAGGAAGTTGAAGCCCTACTTCCAATCTCATCCTATCACAGTTCGTACCTTCCAACCCATAAGAAAGGTGTTGGAAGGGAAAAATCAATCATCCAGGCTAGCCGATTGGGCTAATCAGCTAGCAGACTACGGCCTAGAATTCGAACCCAGAATGGCCATTAAAGCCCAAGCACTGGCGGACTTTATTTCGGAGCTAACAGGATCGTTAGAGCACATCTCCATTGAAGATGATTGGAAGTTATATGTAGATGGCTCCTCAACAAGGGATTGTGCAGGTGCCGGCCTCCTCATCATATCACCACACGGGGCCAGACTAGAACACGCTGTCCGCTTTGACTTCGTGGCCACTAACAATGAAGCTGAATATGAAGCTCTTCTTTTGGGTCTCGGTATCTGCTTGGCTTCGGGAGCCAAAAAAGTGTTAGCCTACACTGATTCTAAGCTCATAGCCGGACAGGTGAGTGGGGAATTCGAAGCCAGAGATGATAGCATGAAAATGTATCTCGGCAAAGTTAAAGAAGCTATTCAAAAGTTTAACTCTGTCACCCTGAACCATATCCCGAGGTCAGAAAATGCTCAAGCCGACGCCTTGTCAAGGCTGGCCAGCTCGGCCATCAGCAACGAACCTCGCAACATTGTATGGGAAGTGCTACCCAGCCCTAGCATCAACGCGTTTGTAGGAGGAGTCAACCGGACTGATTCTTGGATGGACCCTTACATTTCCCTTCTCCGGGATGGAGAAATGCCCGAAGACCCCGAAGTAGGGCCGATCCTTGTAAGGAAGGCAAAGTACTTCGAATGGTATGAAGGGGCCCTGTACAAGAAATCTTATACCCAACCCCTGCTTAAATGCGTGACCCCAACCGAAGGGGATTATATATTAAGGGAGATTCACGAAGGGGCTTGTGGGATCCATCAAGGGATCCAGACCCTTGTGGGTAAAGTCCTAAGAAGTGGATACTACTGGCCGAGCATAAAAGCCGATGCAGAGAAGCTCGTGAAAACTTGTGAAAAATGCCAGTTCTATGGAGAGGTGCCTCGCCGGCCCTCCAACTACCTCTCCCCTATACAGTCCCTCCTGCCCTTTGATAGGTGGGGTATTGACTTGTTGGGTCCCTTCCCTCCGGCTAGTGGGCAAAGACGATTCGTGCTGGTAGCTATAGACTATTTTACCAAGTACGTAGAGGCCGAGGCCTTAAGATCCATCACAGACAAGCAAATCTGCCAATTCTTATGGAGGAATATTATTACCCGTTACGGAATACCCCAAGTCATCATCTCTGACAACGGCAAACAATTCAACAGTGCCGCCACGAGAGAATACTGCGGTCGGTTCAACATCAACACCAGATTCTCCTCAGTCTCTCGCCCCCAAACAAACGGGCAAGTAGAGTCAGAAAATAAGACTTTACTCAAGGGAATAAAAAAGAAATTGGAAGGAAGCCGTGGTAACTGGGTCGACGAGCTACCGGGGATATTATGGGCAAGTTGCACCACTGTCAAAGAATCAACGGGTCATACACCTTTCTCTCTTGTGTTTGGAACAGAAGCCGTCCTCCCGGTTGAGGTAGGGATACCTTCTACCAGGGTCACTTACTACGACCAATATAAGAATGACGAAGACAAGCCCATCAATTTGGATCTTCTACCGGAAATAAGAGGCAACGCATTCCTGAAGTCCGTGGCTCAGAAACAGAGGATGACAAGGCAATTCAATAAGTTTGTAAAGCCACGGCAGTTCCAAGTAGGAGACCTTGTTCTCAGAAAAGTGGAAGCTACGGGTAAGATCACAGAAAAAGGCAAACTGGGGAAGAATTGGGACGGACCCTTCAAAGTCACGCGAGTAGTCAGGCCAGGGACCTACGAATTAGAAGAGAATGGTAAGCCGCTGCCCAGGCCTTGGAATTCTGATCATTTGAAAAAGTTCTACGTTTAGCATAGCCGCTCCCAACGCGAACTGAGGGCACATTGTATTAGCTGAGTGTCAGGCGTATTAAGTTCGCATTGTATTCGACCAACAGTGAAAGAGCCCATGACGTTGTAGTTCTCAATCCAGCCGGCGTAGCCGGCATATAATGAAGTTTACAACCTTTTAAGATTCAGCGTAATCAAAACCGCCTTACCGACAGTGTTCAAAAGACAGACATAAAACAGATTGAGCATTGCATAAACATTGTCAGTTAAACATTACAATTTAAAAGGCCGAAGCCCTATTGTTCAAAAGGCCGTAGCCACAAATGTTTTGACAATATTACAAGACTAACTTTCAAGAAGTTCGTCAAAAGAGAAGTGGGGTTCCGCCTCTACGTCACCTTCACCAGCCGAATCCCCTCCTCTGGAAACAACAGGCGAAGAAGTGACGGCCTCTGGGATCAAGGGAACAGCTTGAACGGGTGAAACCTGAGGAGTAGGCGGCCTCGACGGAAGGGAGATGTCATAGCTCTCAAAATCAATGTCATACTTCTGGATAAGCTCAAAAGGCAGCGCCTCTTCCCAAGCAGCACGCTCCTCTTCCTCTTGTTCATCAGGGCCCAGCGCCTCCAGCTGCTTCATCTCTTCGGCAGCCTCCTGGACCGCTGCCTCATACTCCTCCTCCCCGGCCTTGTGCAATGCCTCTAGGTCGACCTTGTTCTCTGCCTTTTCGTTCGCCCGCTGCAGCATCAGTTCCTTCACCCGAATACCTTGGCTGAAGGAATCGGCACATGACTTAGCCATAAACTGCTGGCCTTCGGTGGTCTCCAACCACTCCTTTACTATCCTCTTTCTCTGGGATAGTTGCCTTTTGGAGACAAGAATTGCCTCCTTGAGGAAACGACACTTGCCATGCATCCGATCCAAAGAATGACGGAGACCCTTGCTCTCCTGGGTTAGGCTCATGACATGGTCATTTTTATGAACCAATTTGGCATTCAGCTCATCAACCCTCTTTTGACAAGCCCTGAGATCCGCTTCCAGCGCCTCCGACCCCATAGCCGTGGTAATCTCGAACTGTGTCCGGATATTCAACTGCAAAAGAAAATTTTCAGTTAAACATTTCTCAAATACCGGAGAAATACGAGTCGTCTTACTCACCTCGGCCTGAAGAGCAAGAATCTCATTCACCCTTGTCCTGGCGGGAACAGAAGCCAACTGCGTTAAGTCCTTATCGGACACCAGCTGGCCCATCGCCTTCCTCCAGCGGACTCTTAAATCCTTCGGGGTAAGGTCAGAAAAAGCTACGTCAGAACAGTGCACGACCCCAACATCCCTGCGCGTAATCTCGTACTCGGAACCCTCGGGAACAGCCGCTTCCTTCCCTTTGCTCCTCGTCTCGGACACACCCGCAGCCATTTTGCTTGTGTCTCCCTTTGGCAGGAGCGGCCTCTGTCTTTTGGATGGTTGGGTCGAGGGAGAGCCAGAAGATCCCGTGGCGCCACTAGAAATCGGCTGCGCTTCCTCGGGCAACCTCTTGTTCTTACTATTCTATTACATTAGAAGATGTTAAAATTCATAAACCTTCAAACACCAAAAAATTAAAAGAATTACCTTGGGCGGAGGGGGAAGCGGCGTGTTCTCCAGTTGAGCCCTTTTCCTCCTGGATTCGGCCGCCATTTGGGCAAAGCTCATAGCATTCATTATATCAGGGTATTTTTTCTCCAGCTGCTCGAAAGCGACGTCTACGGAAAAAAAGAAATTGGTTAGAGCCCAGTCGCAGACTAAGTTAAAGAAAGAAAGAGTCACTCACCCTTATGATATTTCGGGCTAAGCCCTAGGGCCGACAAGAATAAATCATTTCGGAGATGGTCTATATCTACGACAAAATTCCTCTGTACAAACGAAGGTTTAAATTCCCCTAACTCTAGACCCTTGGTAGCATGCTCAATGACCAAAAACTCGTCAAAATCGCACTGGGGCACATTATTGTTATAATCTAGATTCGGCAGTTCATCATGGCTTGTCTTAAACGGCCACGACTCAGCCCTGTACAGGAACACAAAATCGTTTCGAAAACGCTTCATGCTATCTTTTAACTTACTTACAATCAGGAAACCCGACCGGTGCTGAAAACTAACCCAACCAGGTCCTTGTTTGGACGAGCACCTTCTCATCCGGAATATGTACCTAAAGGCCGTGAGAGTGGGCTCGACCCCAACAGCCGAGCAAACAATTATAAAGGCAACAATGCAACCCCTCCCATTGGGGTAGAGTTCAGACACTATTATGTTGTAAGCGTTTAGCACTTCTACGGCAAAAGGATGAAGCGGGAAACGCAGACCCGTCTCCATGGCATCCTTATATATGGCGATGCACCCTTCGGGCACATCTAAAACACTCTCCTTGGCCCGGGGCTTAACCAAAGAATATCCGTCGGGCAACGCCCACTTTGCCCTGATAAGAGACAAGTCTTTATCTAGAGATGCACTCCACTGTGGCCTAATAAAATAGTTAGCCGGACCCTCGCCAGCTTTATGTCTTGGCCCTTCATATGAGGGATTCTGGCCCAGATCCACACTCTTACCCGTAGAGGTGGGCGCCATCTCTACTGGAGCGGTTGGATACGACCTGTAGGAGGGGGGAACGATCATTATACCCTCTAAATGATTGTCAACATCAAATTTACCAGGGGCAAAGGCCACGGTGGGTTCCCAAGGGAAGGGATGCAAAGTTTCCGGATAGTGGAGGGGAGACTCCGGGTACGATTCATTTACATCATTTTCAGTTACGTACTTATACGTGGTCAAAAAATCAATTTCTACATCACTATCATCAAAATTTAAGCAAGAAAAAGTGTAATCGGCCATTATTTTTGTACAATACCGAAGAAGGGAACGTACCTGAAGATGAAACTCTGAAGCGACTTGAAAGGCAAGAGTTTTTGAGAATTCTTGAGGAATTTCTTAGAAAAGCTCTAAAAAGGGAAATTGAAAATAGGCAAATGAATGACTAAGTTGCATATTTATAAAGGAAAAATGGGAGAATAAACGTTGCGCACGGTTCTCAAGGGACCTAGACCCCTCGAAAGTCACCAAAAGCCGTGGCTGGTGAGGTACCTGTTCGGCTTCCCTAGATCTTGGTAAACGAGATCTCAAGTGACTTACCCATTGAAGGACCCGGACAACTCAGGGAATAGGATGGCTCCCCCTATTCGGCTAGTCTAGTACTCGGCCATATGAAAGTATTCGGCCCCTCCCTGGGATGGACTCCTTAGGGGTCCGAATACATTCTCACACTTAGCTAACTTTGCCTAAGTATATAAGAAGGAGCCGGACACCTCAGGGAAGAGGGTGGCTCCCCCTATTCGGCCAGTCAAGTACTCGGCCATATGAAAGTATTCGGCCCCTCCCTGGGATGGACTCCTTAGGGGTCCGAATACATTCTCACACTTAGCTAACTTTGCCTAAGTATATAAGAAGGAGCCGGACACCTTAGGGAATAGGGTGGCTCCCTCTATTCGGCTAGTCTAGTACTCGGCCATATGAAAGTATTCATCCCCTCCCTGGGATGGACCCCTTAGGGGTCCGAATACATTCTCACACTTAGCTAACTTTGCCTAAGTATATAAGAAGGAGCCGGACACCTCAGGGAAGAGGGTGGCTCCCCCTATTCGGCTAGTCTAGTACTCGGCCATATGGAAGTATTCGGCCCCTCCCTGGGATGGTCTCCTTAGGGGTCCGAATACATTCTCACACTTGATCTATATTCCTGGAGCTCATCAGCCCTCGTAGGGAGACGGACACCTCATGAAGAGGCTGACTCCCCCTGTCCGGCTATGTAAGTAATCAGAGCCCCAGAACAAAGGTGTTCCCATTCGGCCATTGTTTGTATCCGGCCGTTGCTGGTATTCGGCCCCATCGATGGATGAACCCCCTACAAAAAATTCAAGTCGTCACCTAGCTATTTCGTTTAATTTCGTAAGGCTCGTTAGCCTCATGAGAGCCGGACACTACGGGAGGGGCTCGTTCCCTTCCTCGCTCAGTATGGCATTCGGATACCAACCAACAGAGCAACTTCTCTAAGATGAGATTGATGTGATTGATGAGACAAGGAACAGTAGAGTTTTGGCTATAAAAGGACCCATCGCTCGGGTCATTTTCATCAACCCCACCACCAAAAAACCACCCAATTTCCTCTCTGGGAAAATTGGTTGCTAGAGTCTCAAGCAATCTTGAGCATACCCTTCAAGAGTCCGGGTACGTTCATACCCGTGGCCAGATTACCCCCTCATTCAACCTTCCTCCACTCAGAGAAGGTTCCCAAGATGTTTCATACCTCGGAGTCATCCTGATTCCCACCCTCCTTGATCTGCGGAAGGCTGCCGGCGATGAGAACCGTAGCCTTCCCAGGTCGAGGAGTGTTGTCCTCGGGATGAAATACCATCAGTTATATCCGTACCCAGTCCTCTCACTAGTACACGGCTTAGCATACCAACTTTGTCCTTGCCTTCGTTGATTGGGGGGGGAACTGATGTTCGCCCAAGAACAATAGCTCCCCTTCCATCAACGAATGTATCGGCTAAGTTGAAGGCAACTTATCAGCGTCAGTACTCGGCCTATGCGCCAGTACTCGGCCTACAGGGCGAATAGTTCTGCCCATCATAAGCTCCAGGTTATGCAACTGACCCCTAGCTCCCATACAAGCCTCCGGCCTCTTGCCAATATTCGGACACTTTAATGTCCTCCGCTGATATCCGGCGTCCTTACAGTACTCGGACCCCTTGGGATCCTTTATAAACACATAACGTCCAGCCAGTCGCCGGGCACCATGGTTTCCCTTACCAACATTCGGCCTCTCTCAGTATTCGGACTTTACAAGGTCTCCATTATTCAGTTTGTTTTTTCGCCCAGGTATTCGGACACCTGAAGTGGAGGAAGGCCGGTGAACCTCTTCGTCCTATTTAAGTTTCCGCTCAAAGCTCGTTTAACGCTTAAGATCAAACGACCTTAGTGCGTGGGGCTAATGTTATTGGGTCAATCACCCAATATCTGTTTGGGCCCTAGTCTAAGGCCCAAAACTACTAATACATACGAAATTACTAAAAAGCCCTTGGGGCTATCTGCTCCACTCATTTCTTTCTTATAAATACCCCACTATTCACCTTTAAAAGGTATGTTTTTTCTCTCCCCTTTGAACTGATTATCTCCAATTACAAATTTCTCGAATATATTAACTGACTTGAGCGTCGGAGAGGCTTTCCGAGAAACGCCCCCGGACAAGCTAACCCCGTCCGTTTTGCAGATATTCCAACCAAAAGTATTCGGACTACTCAAGATCCAACCTTCCGGTCAGGGAGACGTTGACCCGATTTCTACGCAGAAACACTACTTTTAGTTTTGTGCTAACACTCCACGCGGTTAAATAGATTTAATATATATATATATATATATATATATATATATATATATATATATATATATATATATATATATATATATATATATATATATATATATATATATATTTTGTTAGAGTATATAAATATTTTGGGGCCTCAACCATTAACTTAAATTTTTGATTGAGATGGTTCCTTGACATGGTATCAGAGGCCAACGTGACAAGAGGTCACGACGTTCGAATCTCAACCAATCCTCAGTTTAAAGTTGAATATTTAGCACCAGGTATGAGGAGGTCTCAGATGTATCATCAATTCTGCAGGCCTCGTGTGACGCATGTTAGAGATATAACATATCTTAGCCTTAACCATACCAAGTTTTGGCGAATGTCTCTGACTATATATATATATATATATATATATATATATATATATATATATATATATATATATATATATATATATATATATATATATATATATATATATATATATATATATATATATATATATATATATATATATATATATATATATATATATTGGAAAATGATTTAATCTGCAGCAAATCTCTTATGAGTGAGATGGTCATAAAATAGTTTAAATTGGTATTTTTCAGTTGAATATAAAATTACAATAGACATTCTAAGTCTTGAAATTGGTATTTTTCAGTTGGAATAGTTAAATAATATATAAAATTAAGGGTTGGATTAAGGGTTTTTAAAGTTAGAAATAACATTTTAAGTGGTGAAATGGTTGTTTTAAAGGTTGAAGTCGATAGTTAAAACATTAAATTAAGCTTCTCAAGAAGAAAGATTGAGGCTTGAAGTAGGATTTTAAGTGTTTAGATTTGGCTTTTTAAGTCTTAAAAGACTTGAATTCGCGATTATAAAATTTGTTTGATCGCACACATGAGACACTGAATACAAGGTTTTGTATTTGATCTAGCTTAAAATTTATATTTATAATTATTTAAATTTTATAATGTATACACAATTTGATTTTGAATCCGAAATCAATTCAATGACCTGAATAAACAACTCATGCTAACACCATCAACTATTAATTAAAACAACAAGAGTAAATGTTAGCCATAAATAATTGGAGCTCCATTTAAAATATATACTAGTCAATCCTCGCAAACAATTCTTTAATAATTGCAACACCATCGTCTCCAATCATAGCTTCAACCTCAATCCCACAATATATGGCTACCAAACACATCCTCTCAAATCTGGTCTTCCTCCTGTGCTTCTCGATCTTCGCTTTATCTGTCACTGCGGTAAGTAATTACTCCCTCTGTTCCCAATTAATTCGAAATCAAATCGTTCAGATTTATTAAACATAACGATTTATTTAATATGGACTAATTATATAATTTTATTTGGATTATGTTAATTAGGATGATGATTTTAACTGTGTATACACAGTCTATGTAAGAACAAGCACGACAATCAAAGGAGGAACAGATTCCATTATAAGCGTCGCATTTTATGATGATACAGGGGACGGTGTACTCATCAAGGATCTAGAGAAATGGGGTGGGCTAATGGGCCCAGATTACGACTATTACGAGCGAGGTAACTTAGATATCTTCTCCGGTCGAGGCCCATGTTTGCGGGGACCCGTTTGCTACATGGAGCTAACATCCGATGGAACTGGGCCGGGTCATGGTTGGTATTGTAATTATGTTGAGGTCACTACTACTGGGCCCCATATTCAATGTGCTCAGCAGTTATTCACAGTTGAACAATGGATTGCTTTGGATAGATCTCCTTATGAGCTTACTGCGGTTAGGGATAATTGTAAAAATGGGGATGGACTTAAACGACGTCGTCCGAGCAATTCACTTCTTCCTGTTGAAACACTTCTTGCTGGTGCATCTTCTTCGATGTGATTACCTGTTAATTAAAGTGGTAAATGGTGATTGTTGTTGTGTTTGGTTAATTATTATTGCAGGATTTATGGAATTATGTTTGATGCATCACTTCTCCGATAATGGTTGTATAATTTCTTATTTTTGTGAAGTTTTGTCAAATCATTTGAAATAAATGATGCATCAAGGTAATATGATACTTTAATTTTATAATGAGTATAAATGTCTTTTCTTATTTATTTTACTTTTATTTATAAATTATCATTCAAGACAAAAAATAAACTTAAGATTTTGAACGGTAAAATAATTGATAAAAATCATTATTTGAAAGCTTATAATTTAAAAAATTTACTAACGAATGAAGTTTAATTAAAAACTTTAAAGTTCTAAAGCCAAACAAATAAATCTAATATGTCAAATATAAACACTTCCATTATTTTTATATATTTTTCTCAAATAAAAATTAGGGAAATTCCACTTGGTAACATTCAGGTTTTGGGTTTTCCACGTGATAACTAAAACTTTTAAAAAAAATTCCATGCGGTAACCATAAGGTTTACTAAATTGTTCCACCGTGACCTTTTTGCACATAAAATGTTAGAAAAATGTTTGCAAACGCTAATTTCGAAGCTTTAAGGTTGTTCTACGCCAATTTACGACTTACCATTTTATATGTCATCAGTTTTAACTTTTCTCCCCAAAATATAAACCCTAACTCTACCATATTTAGATTTGGGGGGAAAATATAATTTGGATAAAGAATAGTAGGATTGAGGTTTATGTTTTGGAGAAAGAAGGTTAAAACTTTTTACCCTTGATATGTCTAATTATTCTTAATTAAAAATTAGGAAAATTTAATCTAAATAATTCTAACTTTCAGTGATTAGCTAATAATAATCTCAACTATTACTTACTTTTAAATAATCCCAATTTTCACATTAATTTTTTCATGTTATATCCTATGACTTTATAATCTATGATAAAAGGTCATCTTTGCCAAAATAAAAAGAAAAATTCAATTAAAAAAAAAAAAAAAACCCAAAACTCTTTCCCTCACCAATTCTTCCACCCCAACCTAGCCACCATCATCCCAACCCAACCACCTCCTGTTTTTAGCCGTTTTATATCGAGTTTTGTTTTGCCATGTCTCTCAATTATGCCAATCGAACATTTGTTGCATTTGAGTGTTGACAAAAAACAGACATAATTCAATTTGGGCTGTGAGGGATGAAATTGGTGGTGGCTGCGGTGGTAGTCATTGACTGCAGGGAGACACGGTGGGGGAAGTGCATGGTTGGGCAATGGTGGTGGCTGAGATGGGTGGATGAATGGGAAGGGATTTTGGGATTTTTTTTAATTTAACTTTTCTTTTTATTTTTGCAAAGGTGACCTTTTATTATAAGTTATCAAGTGATAGGGTATGCGATGAACAAATTCACGTGGAAGTTGAAATTATTTAAAAACAAGTGATAGCTGGAATTATTTATAGCCAATTAGTGATAGTTGAGATTATTTTGAGCAAATTTTCCAAAAATTTATAAAATGTTAATGCTGTATTGAGACGAATAAAATAAAATCTCACATGACTGTATTTTAAATTATAGATTAACAATAAGATACAAATTAATGGTGATAAGTAAATACTTCTAGTAAAAAAATGGGACTAATGTGTACTCCTTCTGTTCGCTAATGTTCTTCCGATTTGAAAATTTTTCACCTTAAGGAAAAAGAAAATTTAATTAATGTTTTTGACACATAATTAAAAAATAAATTATATTCATGTGAAATTTCGTTAGATTTGTCTTAATAAATATTTTTTTATTATGTATTTTTTTATAATTTTCTATAATGTAACGTTAAAGATTTTGAAGTTTAAAATTTATATTGAAATATGTACAAAAAGTAAATGCGAATAACAAAAGGAAGGAGGAAGTAGAATATAAATGAGTAAATCAATTAATTTGCATTGAAATATTTTAATTTGGGGGAAGGTAAAAGTTGACCAACCACTGTCCAATATATTGACACATAATAGATGGTTCTCCAATGTTCTAAATCAATTTAGTGCTCTGATACAAGTCAATGTCAGTAGGCCAAGGCCCAGGGATCGAAATGATACAAACAAAGAAATATGATCTGGTGTGGATTGTTCATGTCATACATGCAGAAGTATTTTAGGTTAGGTGTATGGACATGCTTAAAACGCTATTACAATATCACATTTAGCAATCAACAATAATAGATGATTGGCCAGTTTTTATTATTTTTTAAAACAGTTGCTTTCACTTAAATTATGTAGTGGCATTCCGTAATTGGCATACGGGAATGAAACTTTCTTTGGAGCAATATCATGCCATCACGTCTCCAAACCGTAATTACCGCAACTTTAAATTCAAATCATATTGATTAATAATTTTGTTAATAAATGACAGTTTAACAGTCATTTGCCAAATACATTTATTTTATTAGTTAAATGAATTTTACGTAGCAACAATACTTTCAAATAAAATCTACAAAAACAATATATTAAAAAAAAATGTTAGATTGTATTATTACCCAATAAATTCTTTATATAACAATTGTATTGAAGCCTTAAATTTATCTTAAAAATAAATTTGTTAGAAGAATATGATCAGAAAATCTTTTATTACAATTAATTTTATTCTTGTAATAAATATCATAATATAATGTTAGGCATAATAATTAACATGATCTTTTAATTTAAGTATGTTTTATTAGACTGATTTCTACATAATCTTCTTTTATTATTTGTTCTTATTTCAAATATTTTGAAATATATGTCTAATCAACTATATTTTTTCTTGAAAAAGATTTCTTAAATTAAGTAGACAATTTTTCTATCAAACATAAATGTAACTTGAAAATACATTTTTAAAATTAAAAACTTTTTATTATCTTTGACAGAAAAATTGAAACTTAAAAACTTGCTAAAATTTAATTTAATATAATAAAAACTTGAAAAATGTAAGTTTTAAAAAATAATAATCGTAAATTAAATTCAACTAATAGAACACTTACTAAAATTAAAACTGTTAGACAATTTTTCTATCAAACATAAATGTATGTTGAAAAAACTTTTTATTATTATTTAAGTTAACTATTTATGGCTTATTCTCTTCATCTGATCTGATTAGATCTGATCTGAATTTACTAAGGTATGATCTGATCTGATCTGAATTTACTATGGTATGATCTGATCTGGTCTGATTCAGTCTGATCTGATCTGAATCTTTCTGATCTGGTCTGATCTGATCTGATCTGATTTGGTTTCATAAAGTTGTTATTATTATTATTATTATTATTATTATTATTATTATTATTATTATTATTATTATTATTATTATTATTATTATTATTTTTTGGCAAACAAAAAGCTTTTTCATTCACCAGAAAACCAAATACATCAAAACAAATGGAACTCGGAAAAACCTATTTGCATTAGTCTGGAACCGAGGCCCACCTTCTATGAAGGGTTTCCTCGGCCCACTCTTCATGTGCATACGGGCAAAAAACCGAGGCCAAAACCAGCCGACATAGAAGCCGGCAGAGGGTAGCTATACAGTGTAAAATATAAATACATGACAGTAAGAATCAACACTTGGAATCAGCAGCTCATTTCTTTCAGATCAAATCAATAAGCCAACTCAGCAAATGTAACAGCAGGCTGCATAGCGACATCAACAGCAGGTTGCATTATCAGCAGCTTCCAAGAATATGTCTAGAGCACCTCAATAACACCAACAGAACCCCCACAAAGTATCAGAGCTGCACAGAGAGATCCAAGCAGCAAAGCAAGCGATTCAAGTAGTATAAGATAGACGTGAAGAAACAACACCAGCCGTTAAACAGCAACAGTTCATCAGCACCAAGCAGTAGTTGCACCAAACAGTCCATACCAGCTCATCAGCTCATTAGCAAATCAGCAACTATAAGCTCACCAGCAGCCCCCCAGAACCAGTTCAGCAGCAGTCAAAGAGTAGAGTAGAGCACTAACAGAGCAGCAAACTCAAATTAGCAACAACTTCAAACATACCATACCAGCCTTCTAATAGCAGCATTATTGTAGCCCTTCAGATCAGCCTCAATCTGCCTCAGCAGCAGTGATTTGAATCATGGGTAGGATTTAAAGCATCTCCAGCACACAGAGTCCCAGGAAAGCAGCCTAATGAGAGCACATCCCTCACTGGACTAATCAACCAGCACAGAAAAAACCCCCTTAATACCATAGTTCAAACCTCAGCAGATTGGAGTGTAAGCCCAAGCAATCACGCATCATCAAAAAACCAAACGGTGGCTGCAGCACCAAATCAGCAAGAATCAAGAAACCAACAGTGAACAGCTTCACTCATCAACCAATAGGCAAAGCCTCAAACCAGAAACAAATCATAGGGCAGAGCAAGCAATCAGTTTAGATTAAAAGCACCAACTACACTTCTATGATGTGTACATAGCAGCAGTGACTCAACTAAATAACAGCAGCAGGCATATAAATCTCAAATATTCATTCCAGGCCAATAAATCATCAAGAAACAAAGGAGCTAAACATCAGAACAGGGACCATGAACCAGCATTAGTTAGAGGGAGTTAAGAGAGCCAACGAGCAATATGATCATCATCAATTGTAGAGTAAAGGCTAAGAAATCTATGGCGCATTTCATTTCGTACAAGAGCACTAACAGAGGCTGGCGTACGCACAAAACCACTCCAGATCGCATCATTCCTCGATCTCCAAATGTGATATATAGTGGAAGTGTAGATAGCACATAGTGTGTTCCGACGTAAAGAGTTTCCTTTTAGCCTTTGAAAGTCCATGCGTATAATTGGGTTAAACTTTAGGCCACACCATCTACGAACATCCTGAATACATCTCTGACTGATGGTACATTCAAAGAACAAATGGGAGTTAGACTCAGTAAGACTACCACAGAGGGGGCATATATCATCATCAACTACTCCAATACTCCTCAATTTGTCCTTCGTCTTAAGTTTCTGAAGAGCAGCCATCCAACCAATGAACCGAGCCTTTGGAATTGCAAGTCTATTCCAAATGACGTTAACCCATCTAAGACGTACGTCAGACTCCAAAATATCCATATATGTATCCCGGATCGAATACCTATCCTTATTAATCCAAGGGAGGACCCGATCTTTAACACTACAGATCTTCTTCAATGTCCAGCTCGCAGTAATAGGCGCATTGAAGACCTCCCATCGACCACCTTTCGTATATACTCCATGTACCCAACGAACCCATAGGGATTCCGGAAGATGGGAGATATGCCAAGCTATTTTCCCTATAGCAGCCATATTCCATACTAGTAAGTTGCGGATACCAAGACCTCCAGCTTTTTTCGGCCTACAGACTGAGTCCCAACTAACATTTCTAGGCTTTTGAGAATCATGGTCTCCAAACCACAGGAAAGACCTACAGATAGAGTTAACAGTGTTGATAACTCGATGGGGGAGAATAAAGACTTGGCACCAGAACGTAGAAATTCCCATCAGGACTGAATTAATAAGTTGGAGCCGAGCGGCATAAGAAAGATTTTTCGCACTCCAGGCTCTAATTCTCCAAGTCATCTTATCTGCAATTTGTTCGCAATCCGCCATACTAAGTCTCTTGGAAGATAGGGGTACTCCAAGGTATTTAAACGGGAGAGTACCATGGACAAAGGTGGAGATAGTCCTGATTTCTTCCCGTAGATGGGAGGGAACACCAACACGGACAAAGAGTACTCCAAGGTATTATTATTATTATTATTATTATTATTATTATTATTATTATTATTATTATTATTATTATTATTATTATTATTATTATCATTATTATGATTATTATTAATATTATTATAATTATATTATTATTATTATTATTATTATTATTATTATTATTATTATTATTATTATTATTACTATTAGTATCTAATTAAGAATTTAATTAATAAATACTAATATTATTTAATTAATTAATTAAAAAATAAATTTTTAATAATAATAATAATAATAATAATAATAATAGTAATGGTAATAATAATAATAATAATAATAATAATAATAATAATAATAATAATAATAATAATAATAATAAAAACACTCTCTACACTCCTAATTTTCTCTCTCTAAGCCAACCCTGGTTCTCCTGCAACCCTAGCATGGTAGAGCCTGCCAAAGCACGGGGTCCTGGCCGGCCGAGGAAGACAGAGGTGCAGCAAAAGGTGGTGGTTCTGGCCCAATTAAAGGATAATCAGGAAGTGGAACCTCCAGATACGGTTGGGATGCAAAATGAACCCAAACCATCGACAGATCTAGTTTTGAAAGATGTTGCTGGGCTTCGAACCTTAGCGCCTGAAACATCTACGAAGGAAGCAGTCGACACTGTCAATTAGAAAAGGCTAATAGAACACCCACACCATAGCTGGGTTGAAATTGTGACTGGAAGCAAAGGTTGTGAGGAAGATGCTACTCAGAACAGTGCGTATACAGAGAACAATAGCTCAATTCAACACACTCCAAACCAAATAGCCAACAGTGCTGAAATAGGTAACAACTCTTTGAGACCTAAGTCAATTAAAATTGATATGTCTGATATAGAGGATGAGATTAAATATTGGGAAACTGCTGTAGTCTGCTTTGTGGTTGGATCGAATCCTCCTTTACACATTATAGACGGATTTATTAGGCGTATATGGAAAGATTTGGATATTGACACCGTGGGTATAGTTGATAGTGGAGTATTCCTTGTGCTTTTGAAGTCCATAGAAGATATATATAAAGCCTATGAGGCGAATGATGTGTTATTTGATAATAAACCATTTATCATCAAGCCTTGGAGACGTGAAATGCCAACTGATAAGAGTAGCCTATCAACCATGCCGGTTTGGATTCTATTACCCAAACTCAAAATGGAATATTGGGGATAAAGGAGCCTTAAAAAGATAGCTAGTCTTGTGGGTAATGTCATCAAACTGGAAAAAGCCACAAGTCAAA
This sequence comes from Amaranthus cruentus, assembly GCA_019425755.1. Lineage (NCBI taxonomy): Eukaryota > Viridiplantae > Streptophyta > Magnoliopsida > Caryophyllales > Amaranthaceae > Amaranthus > Amaranthus cruentus. The sequence goes on along the minus strand of CM033453.1, from coordinate 12,211,832 downwards.
AGACGACGCTAAGATTTGCACGGGTATTAGTTGAACTGAACACCAATGAGGAGTACCCCGAGGAAATCCATTTCACCAACGTGAGGGATGAATTGATCACTCAAAAAGTGACATATGAATGGAAACCTATACTATGCAAAAAATGTAAGAAGATGGGTCATTATGAGCAGGATTGTAAAACGGGAGAGAAGGCCACAAAACCAGACATACGTTCGAGGAAAGACAAGGAAGGTTTCCAAAAGGTAGTGAGAAAACATTATGTGGTGAAACAAAAACCACCCGCCCCAGAGACAAAAAGTCCACCTCCCATGGAAAAACCAGAAACACCAAATAGATCTAGTAGCCCGGATAAAAAGCACGATGAGGTCGTAACAGCCAATTCTTTTACTACTCTTGAACTAGTCTCAAACATGGAGATAGATCAGACCCTGAAACTGCCGATTAAAGCGCTGAGGACTTACCCCATCGACTATGATGAATAGCATCCTCACATGGAATGTGAGGGGACTAAACAAGGCCCGCAAACAGATTGAGGTGGCAAAAGTCATTGCCAGCCACAACATTAGCCTGTTTAGTCTCCTCGAGACCAAGGTAAAGTGGCAAGGACTTGGTGCCCTTTACCAAAGATTATGCCCTTCCTGGTGCTTTACTCATAACCTGGCATGGCATAAAGGGGGGCGGATTATAGTGGCTTGGAAGGCGCGAGCTCAAAGTAGATATTAAAATGTCACAGCCAAGTTATTCATGTGGAAGTGACACCTAGTAGGAGAGAATTTCACTTTCTTTTGTGTATGGAGCTAGCGACAAAAAGGGATAGAGGACTTGTTTGAACAATTGGGAACCATAAATCAAGGATAGCGGGTCCATGGCTAGTCTTAGAGCACTTCAAGCTGTATAGCTAACCTAGATGAGAGTTGGATTCAAGACCCTGCGATGAACTAGAGCCTCTAAGGAGATGTATGGAGCTTTGTGAGATTCATGATCTTAAGAGCATAGGTAGATTTTTCACTTGGAGTAAAAGCGAGAATGGTGCCTCGAGAGTCCTTAGCAAAATCGACGAGTCATGGACAACCACTTATGGGATATCACGTTCCCCACTCGAGTAGTGTTCCTCCCTTAAGGTGATTTTGATCATACCCCAATCTTTGGTACACTTCTTCAAGCAACACGAAGCCCCAACCGTTCAGTTCTTCAATCATTGGGGCGTAGGGAGGATTTTCTTGGTTTAGGTCGGGATATTTGGAACACCTAACCCACATATTATGCACCTTTTAGATGTGAAGGACGAGCAAGCTGAAGTAGTCCAAGCAGAGCTAAACCTTCTCAAAGCTCAAGATGAAAGGTACATTCTAACCCACATAATATGCACCTTTTAGATGTGGAATGTAACATGGTAGCTATTCTCAAGAAAGCTAAGGAAGACAGGGACTCTACAATCCGATAGAAGGCTAAAATCAACTGGCTTACTCTGGGTGATGAGAACACAAAATTAACAAGACATACAACACCATCAATGTGCACAATCTGTCAATGTGCTCCATCTGGTAGATGAGGTCACAAGTGATCAGTCCAGGATTCGAGATATTTTCCAAGCTTACTACAAGGATCTCTTGTGCAATAATATCGATGATAGGAGACTTATCAACATGAGCATAATCCAAGAAGGCCCTATCCTCACCGACATTCATCAAAGCATGCTTTTGCTCTCCTTCTCACCCGAAGATATTTAAAAAGCTATTTGGAGCATCCCTGAAGATAAATCTCCTGGCCTTGATGGCTTCAATAGTGGCTTCTACAAAGCAGCTTGGCCAGTGATAGGTGAAGATGTGGTAAGGGCTGTACAGGATTTTTTTGCTACTGGATCCCTTCCTCGGGAATGAAATGTCACAGCTATTACGTTGATTCCCAAAACCCAATGCCCTAAGGTCCCAGGGGACTATCGACCCATTTCCTGCTACAATGTCACTTACAAATGCATCTCCAAACTCATATGCAGCAAGCTTAAACTAGTGCTAGGTGCGATCATAAGCCCTAATCAAGGGGCGTTTGTGGAAGGACGAAGCATCACCCATAACATCCTTCTTTGCCAAGATGTCGTAAAACATTATGGTTGTAAATCTTGCATGCCAAGCTGCCTTCTCAAGATGGACCTACGCAAAGCATACGACACCTTGAACTGGGAGTTTTTGAAAGATATGATGGTAGCCCTTAACTTCCCTCATCGCTTCATCAAAATTGTCATGTCTTGTGTAACTTCCACCCAGTACTCCTTGGTGATTAATGGTTCCCCAATGGACACCTTCAAAGCTAAGAGGGGTGTGCGACAAGGGGATTAGTTGTCACCCTTACTCTTTGTGATCGGCATGGAGTACCTATCAAGGATTCTTAAAGTTGCAGGGGATACTGAAGGATTCTCCTTCCACCCAAGATGCCTTAAAATGAATCTCAATCACCTTGTCTTCGCAGATGATCTCAGGATGTTTTGCAAGGGTAACATGAATTCTATCATGATTCTCAAACTGGGGGTGAAAGTCTTCTCTTGTAGCTTGGGCCTCTGCGCTAACAACTCCATATCAGGGATTTACCTCGCCGGAGTTAACAATGAATTCAGACATCACGCTGCTCAAATGCTGGACTTTAATTTTGAAACTCTTCCGGTTAGGTATTTGGGCTTGCCTCTCACTTCCAAACGGTACACTGTTGCAAATTGTGAGTTCTTGTTGGACAAGCTGAAATCCCCGCTAGGTGCAAACCCACAAGGGTGGGCACCTAGGCAAAAGTTAGGGGCTCACTAAGTGAAAAGTGAGGCAAAAGAATTGAGAGAAAATGAGGTAAAAAGAGCGGCTAGGTGAAAACCCGAAAGGGCGCCTAGACAAAATGAATTGAGAGATAAAAGAAAAGAGAGGAAGAAAGAACGCCAACATCTCCAGTTCAAGCACCTACTGAAGCTCACTACTCATATAAGAAGGAAACAACTATTAGGCACAAGTATTTCAAGAATTCTTCGTAAGTTTTTCATGAGAATGTCATTTCTTTTTGAAGCATATAATTCTTTTGGTTCATAAATACTTTTGGGATTACTTATTTTTGTTTGGAAAAGTGTAGGGGAAATTTTTTATTCCTCACACTCGGTTTCTATGGTGTTAACATTATTTGTTGAAAAGATCTTGATTCAGTTTATGAATTGCGCAGTAAGGTTTAGGTTAAGAGTTAACTTTTGGGATTACTTTTGGGATTTGATTTCTCATTTTGGGACTTACTCGAGGGCGAGTAAGATTCAAGTGTGGGGGAATTTGATAAAACCTTATTTTGTGTATTTTTCCATTTCAATTTCAGTATTATTAAGTAGAATTTAGATTTAACTATATAACAATTAGAGAAATTACTTTATAGAATAGTTTATTGATGTAATTCTCTAGATGATATTTCTAGCTTTATTATAAGGTCATTATGTAAATATATCATTTCAAGCAAAGAAGAAGAAGCAAGCAAAGAATCAAATCAGACTAGGATGCGCGGCCCGCGAAGTTTTACGCGGCACGCGCATGCGCGACATGCGGAGTTTTACGCGGCCCGCGCATGTGCGGCATGCGGAGTTTTACGCGGCCCGCGCATGTGCGACATGCGGAGTTTTACGCGGCCCGCGCACGTCAGTCTGTAGGCTGGGCGGCTATTTAACTTTTCCCATTTCGACTTTCATTTTCAATTGGATATTTAGAGGGGTTTAGGAGGCGACTTGCAGAGGCAAATGATGAGCAAATCCAATGGCAAGAAGCTTCATCAAATCTTTATAAATAAGCAAGAAAGCTTAGGAAGGGAATCATCTTGTAAAATTTCATTAAAATACTTCTTCTTCTTCAAATGTATTTTGCCATGGTTATGGAGCTTCAAGCTTAAATTTTCATTTCTTGAGGAAGGTTGATTGGAAACTTCTAATTACTCATTGTAAGAATTCCTCTACTTAATATACTTTTGATTATTGAAACGTTCTTATTTCAATCTTATGAATATTATTTGAATCGACAATCAACTATTGTTCTTATTATTGCAATATTCGTTTATGCTAAATCTATTTGCAAAATCAGTTAGTTTTGTACTTGGATTAATGGTAGCAACTAGTTCTAATTGTGAATGCAGATTATGAATGATTAGATTCTAAATGAACTTTTCATTTTGATTGAAAACTATTTGCTTGAATAGTTTTAAGCAAACCTATTGATTCTCTATTCTTAAAGCTATTGTTAGATTGAATTTTATCTCTGATTGGATTGAATTATCTAATGATAAGAGCTTTACATTCAAACTGATTTTTGGTGTTTAGCTACACTTAAGGAGAGTAGAAGTATAATCATCTTCACAATAGGTAGTCAAAAGTGAATTTCTTAAGTAGAGTATTCAATGATCAATGAGAAACAAGAAGTGTACAATCAACTTAACTCAAGATATCCTTTCCATTGATTTTTAGAAAACACCATTGTTATAGATTTCACTTAGTTCATGGCTTGTTCAAGTTATTTTATTTTACAAAGACAAATCAAAACCCCCCTTTTTCTTTGTGTTATAGATTGTTTTCAATTTCATCTTCCAAAGCACATATTATACTAAAACCTTCTCAAATCCCATCTCTTTGTGGATACGAACCTTACTACCCTACTACATTAAGTTGTATTTGGAAAGTAAGTGAATTTATTTTTTGTTAGAGTTTAGGCGACTGAGAAAGAACCTACCAAATTTTGGCGCCGTTGCCGGGGAGATTGGCGTGTTTGTATGTTTTAGTGTGAATTGTGGATTGTGTGTTATTATTCCTTGTTTATGGTACATACTCGAAATTCTAACAAGGAGGAATTACATTACGATCCCGAATTGGAACTAACCCTTTTCAAGTTAAGGAAGGAATTGAGAAACAATTTTCTAGAGTTACCATTTGCAGTAGAAGTAGAAGAAGAAATGGCTCGAAGGGAGAATTGTACCTTGAGGGAGCTCACTTCTCCCAATATTGATCAACAACCCTTGTGCATTACATATCAACAAGAAGATGAAGGTTCCACTTTTGAGCTTGAATCGGGTTTCATCCATTTGCTACCTCATTCCATGGGTCAAATAGAGAGGATCCCAACAAGTTTTTATCTGAATTTCATGTGGTTTGTGGTGTTATGAGACCGAGTGGAGCAACAGAGGAGAAAGTGAAACTTAGAGCATTTCCTCTTACCCTAAAGGATGCCGCTAAGGATTGGTTGTATTACTTACCACCAGGGTGTGTCACCACTTGGGCAGAGATGAAAAAGAGGTTCCTTGAAAAATACTTTCCAGCTTCAAAATCATCCACTTTGAAGAAAGTAGTGATGAATCATTTTATGAGTATTGGGAAAGATTTAAAAGATTGTGTGCTAGCTGTCCCCATCATGGGTACCACGATGAAGATCTTGTTATGTATTTTTACAATGTGCTTGTCAATGATGATGTAAGAATGATTAATGCAGCTAGTGGAGGTTCCATTCTCAATAACACAACGGAAGCTGCAAGGGTATTGATCTAAGAACTGGCTGAAGGTTCTAGGCAATTCAATAAGAGATCCCACGATAAAAGAGCAATTAGAGAAAATGTTAGCACTGAATCTAAGGTTGGCAAACTAGAAGATCAAATGCAAGCATTAACATCAATGATGAGAAATTTCATGGTTAAGGGAAAAACACAACAAGTGAAGTCATGTGGCATTTGCTCTTTTAATCATCCTACAGATTCTTGCCCTCAGTTACAAGAAGAAGGTAATGAAGAAGTTAGTGCAATTGGTTTTCAAAATCAAGGGTTTCAAAAAAGAAATGATCCGTTTTCCAATACATACAACCCAGGATGGAGAGACCATCCAAATCTCAAGTATGGGAATTCATCAGGAAACCAACAATATCATCAACAACAATCATTCTTCAAGCCACAACAACAATCATATTCTAGACCTCCACATCAAGGTCAAGGATCAAGTTTGAATTCCAATATGTCCACCGAAGAAATGTTGAATACTTTAACAAAGAACATGATTCAATTCCAAGATGAGACTCGTTCTAGCATCAAGAACATTGAACGACAAATGGGTCAAATCTCAGGAGCAGTTAGCAAGTTAGAGGCTAGAGATTCAGAAAAGTTGCCATCACAAACAGAACCAAATCCAAGGATAAATGCTAGTGCTATGACTCTTACAAGTGGAACAGAGTTGCAAGGAAATGAAAGAACCATAGCAAGAGATAAAGAACTCCAAGAAGAAATTATTGTACATGAACCTTCATCACCAGAAAATCAAGCAACTCCACCACAAGAAGAGAAGAATGTTATAAGTGCACCCTTACCACCATATGAACCGATTCCACCTTTTCCAGAGGCATTGAAGGAAAGGAAAAAGTATGAAGCTGATAGGGACATCTATGAGGTTTTCAAGAAATGTGAAGTAAACATCCCTCTCTTAGATGCTTTGAAGCAAATTCCAAGATATGCCAAATTCCTTAAAGAGCTTTGTACGGCAAAGAGAAAGCAAAGATTAAAGGGAATTCAAAAAGTGAAGATGAACGAGCACATTTCAGCTATATTTCAAAGAAAGCTCCTGCCTAAATATGGAGATCCAGGTATGTTTACTGTCACTTGTATTATAGGTGAGCTTACATCTCAAAAAGCCATGTTAGACTTAGGAGCATCAATCAATGTGATTCCATATTCGCTATATAAGTCTTTGAAACTTGGTACATTGCATGAAACAAGTGGCCGTGATACAATTAGCTGATAGGTCTAATGCATATCCTAAAGGAATAGTAGAGGATGTCTTGGTTAAAGTAGGGGATCTTATATTTCCTGCTGATTTTTATGTGTTAGATATGGAACATGATAAACATGCAGCACCTATTTTGCTAGGTAAACCTTTCATGAAAATTGCTAAGACTAAGATTGATGTAGATACAGGATCACTTACTATGGAATTTGATGGTAGTAAGGTAGAGTTTGACATTTGTGACTCTATGAAATTTCCTTCTGAGGATCATTCTTGTTTTGCTATTGATTTAGTAGATACCTCTAGTCAAGATATGTTTGATTTAGATGGCCAAGATAAACTCAAAGTGGCCATTGAACATGATTTGAATGAAAATAATGAGGAATATGTTTTGAGTGTTGAATTGCAGGAAGTTTTGCAAGATTTGAAGAAGCAAGAACAACTCCCACTTCTTCCTTCTCATTTAGAACCATTACCACTAACCATACCCAAGGAGAATTTGTTACCCTCTGTTTTGCAGGCACCCAAGGTAGAACTTAAGCCATTACCAAAACATTTGAACTATGTATTCCTTGGGGAGAAGGAGACCTTGCCATTAATCATCTCAAACAAGTTGACAAGGGAGCAAGAGAACAAGTTGGTTGAAGTCCTAAAGCAACATAAGGAGACCATGGGATGGTCGATTGCAGACATCAAGGGTATAAGCCCTACTACATGCATGCATCGGATTTTGTTGGAAAATGATGCCAAGCCAGTAAGACAACCCCAAAGAAGGTTGAACCCACCCATGATGGAGGTAGTGAAAGCTGAAATTTTGAAATTATTGCAAGTAGGTATTATTTATCCAATTTCTGATAGTGAATGGGTGAGTCCAACTCAAGTTGTGCCACAGAAAACTGGTGTTACTGTAGTAAAGAACCAAAATGGTGAGTTGGTTCCAACACGCATCCAAAATGGATGGCGTGTATGCATTGATTACTGTAGGCTTAACGCGGTGACTAGGAAGGATCACTTTCCATTGCCTTTTATTGATCAAATGCTAGAAAGGCTTGCTAGTCACGCATTTTATTGTTTCTTAGATGGATACTCATGTTATTTGCAGGTAGCTATTGCTCCAGAGGATCAAGAAAAGTCAACATTCACATGCCCGTTCGACACATTTGCTTATAGGCAAGGTTGTTAGGATCGGGATTCTACGCAGGATCGAAATCATCAGGTTGGATCGGATCGTTGGATCGGATCGTAGGATCGGTCGATTCTACAAAATTGCAGAAAAAACAAGTTTTATCATGACCATGCTTATTGTTTGATGATTTTCAATATAAAAAACCACTAAAAACACATCTTTCTTAATACTTTGCGTAGACTAAAGATACTAGCTTCTTCATCATCATAATCGTTGTCAAAGTATAAGTTTCAAAATAATGTCAACAGTCACATAATGTCTATCCAAAGTTCCAAACCACAAAGAAAGTATACTAGTATAGCTTACAAGCACACCATTTGAGCAGATTAATACAAATAAATTTTGATTATAAAAACAATATAATTTCAAAAATCAAATAAGAAAACAATATAAATTGGTAGACATTTGAGCAATAGTTCACATTTGACTAATAAGGCAATAAAAAATAGTCTAATCTTCATAATAATTGGTAGAACATCAAAGAAATACATCAAAGAAAACAATATAAATTGATATACATTTAAGCAATAGCCGACATTTGACTATTTAAGTAATAAAAATAGTATAATCAATTAATCATCATAATAATTGGTAGAACATTTGGTATACATTTGAGCAATAGTCGACATTTCACTATTTGAGCAATAAATATAGTATAATCAATTAATCATCATAATAATTGGTAGAACATCAAAGAAATACATCAAACAAAGCAATATAAATCAGTAGACTGTTAGTGTTTCCATCAATTCGAGCATAAACATCAAAGATTTAATATAAACAAAAACAATATAAACATCAAAGAAATACAAAATCAATTCAAGCATAAAAATCAAAGAACGAACCTGAGAATGCCGCCGCCTACTGTGAGCAGTGAAGACTTAACATGGAGGAGATTGTCTGTCAGCAGTGAAGACTAAAAATGATGAAGATGGAGGAGGTGCCGTCGCCTACTATGAAGATTGACCACTGATTTTAGGGTTTTTGAGAGAGAGATAAACTAAGAGGGTAATCTGAAGATGGGACATGAAAGAAAGCAGGTGAAATTAGGGTTTGTTTTTGGGTATTTTAGTCGACAAACAGGTTAGGACCATCAAATGTCGGGATCGGTAGGATCGTTAAATAGTCGCGATCCTGCTCGATCGTACACGATCCTACCGATCCTAATACCGATTCTACCTAATTCCGATTCTACTTGCGATCCTACTCGTTGGCTTCGATCTGGGTCGTAGGATCGTACGATCCTACGATCCGGAGCGCGATTCTAATAACCATGCTTTTAGGCGCATGCCTTTTGGACTTATTAGTGCACCCGCTACATTCCAAAGGTGTATGGTGAGTATATTTTCAGAATTTATAGAAAGTTTTGTTGAAGTTTTCATTTACGACTTCACAATCCATGGAGACTCATTTGACCAATGTTTGAATCATCTTGCGTTAGTGCTTAGGAGATGTATAGACACTAATTTCGTGCTAAACTCTGAAAAATGCCATTTTATGGTTGAACAAGGAATTATGCTAGGTCATGTAGTGTCTGCAAAGGGTATCGAGGTAGATAAGGCAAAAATTGACACCATACAATTTTTACCCTGTCCCACTAATGTTCGAGAAATACGATCTTTTCTTGGTCATGCAGGTTTCTATCGTAGGTTTATTGAAGGCTTCTCCAAGATTGCAGTTCCATTATGCAGGTTGTTGCAAAAGGATGTAGAGTTCATTTTTGATGAAAGTTGCAAAAGGGCGTTTGATACGCTAAAGAATAGACTCATCTCAGCTCCAATCATTCAACCCCCAATTTGGTCACTTCCGTTTGAGATTATGTGTGACGCAAGTGACTATGCTATTGGGGCTGTGCTAGGACAAAGAATAGAAAGGATTCGTCATGCTATATACTACGCGTCAATGTCCTTGAATAAGGCTCAACAAAACTATTCAACCACTGAAAAAGAGTTGTTGGCGGTAGTATTTTCGTTAGAAAAGTTTAGATCTTATTTACTTGGTACAAAGATTATTGTATATACTGACCATGCAGCCATACGTCACTTGATGATAAAGAAAGAGGCAAAGCCAAGATTAATAAGATGGATTCTTTTGTTGAGTAAGTTTGATTTAGAGGTAAAAGACAAAAAAGGCACAGAAAATGTGGTAGTAGATCATTTGAGCAGGATCACACCACATGAAAGCATGAATTCAAACAAAGACGTCTCATTGAAATATAACATTCGTGAAGAATTCCCAGATGAGCAATTGTTCACAGTCAAGACTTATCATCCATGGTATGCTAATGTTGTGAATTTTCTTGTTTCTGGCAGGTTCCCCACAGATTTCACAAAATCTCAAAAAGACAAGCTAAGAAGTGAAGCAAAACACTACATTTGGGACGATCCATACCTATGGAAACATTGTGCGGATCAAATCATAAGGAGATGTGTTCCTGATGGTGAGGTAATATCAATTTTAAAATTTTGTCACTCATATGCTTGTGGAGGCCATTTCGGACCTAGAAGAACATCAAGGAAAATTTTAGAATGTGGATTTTATTGGCCTAGTTTGAATAGAGACGCTTACTACTTTTGTAAGTCTTGTAATAAGTGTCAAAGAGTAGGGAATATTTCTCAAAGAAATGAGATGCCACAACAACCTCTTTTATATTGTGAAATCTTTGATGTTTGGGGCATCGATTTTATGGGACCATTTCCCAACTCTTTTGGTTTTACTTATATATTAGTGGCTGTTGATTATGTCTCAAAAAGGGTGGAAGCAAAGGCCACCCAAACTGATGGTTCTAGAGTTGTTGCAGATTTTATCAAAGCTAACATCTTCTCTAGGTTTGGAATTCCAAGAGCGTTGATAAGTGATAAGGGAACTCATTTTTGCAACCGAACCATTAGGGCTTTGTTAAAGAAATATCATGTGACACACAAGATATCCACTGCTTACCATCCACAAACGAATGGGCAGACAGAAGTATCAAATAGGGAAATCAAGTCCATCTTAGAAAAGACGGTCAATCCAAATAGAAAAGATTGGAGCTTAAGGTTAGATGATACACTATGGGCATATAGGACAGTCTACAAAACACCGATTGGAATGTCACCATATCGTCTTGTTTTTGGGAAAGCCTGTCACTTGCCTGTTGAGTTAGAACATAAGGCGTACTAGGCCGTAAAGTGTGTCAACATGAGCTTAGAGGAGTCCGGTTTGCATAGAAAATTGCAGCTACAAGAATTGGAAGAAATTAGAAATGAGGCGTACGAGAATGCTGAAATTTAAAAGGCAAAGACTAAGGCATGGCACGATAAGATGATAAGTAGGAAAACTTTTGAAGTCGGTCAAAAGGTTCTTCTATTCTAATCCCGCCTTCGTTTATTTTCAGGAAAGCTGAGATCCCGTTGGATAGGACCATTTATAGTTGTTAAAGTGTTTCCACATGGAGTTGTGGAAATTCAAAGTGAAGAAACTTCTAAAATCATCAAGGTAAATGGGCTAAGATTGAAGCCATACTATGAAGGTTTTCAACCAAAAGATATGGAAGAACAAAGCTTAGAAGATCCGATGTACTGAGGCATCGGAAGCACTAAGTCGTGCCAACGACATTAAATATATGGAGCTTCTCGGGAGGCAACCAGAGTTTATGTTTGTGTTAATTTTCATTATTGTGTTTGGTTTGATTTTCTTTATATTACACATTTTATTTTGCTTTTCATTTTTGTACAGGTAACCAATGGATTGGAGCTAGCTAGGAGACCTTCTGAATATACGGTATGTAAAAAAAAAAGAAAAAGAAAAAGAAAAAAAAATAATAATAAAAAAAAATGAGAAAAAAAGAAAAATGATTAAGAAAAAAAAAAGAAAAAAAAGGAAAACAAATTGAAGTTGAAAAGAAGAAAGCATCAGCTCCGCACCCCGCCCAAAACTCCGCGGCATGCGTAAAAGCTTCTGACCACACTCCGCACCCCGCGGAGTACCTGCTGCCCCATTCCAGCACCCGAAATTTTCATTTAAAAAACCCATTCTTTCACCTCCATTTTCAAACCCAACCATTTCTTCTATCTCAAACCTTTCTTCCTCACTTAAATCCACCCCACATTCTTTCATTCGTAGCTAAAAATCATTATTCCAAGAGGTTAAACTACAATCCAACAACAAAAATTCCACAAAAAAAATCAGAAATTCAAACACTTTCCATGATTTTTCTTAAACCCTAGAAAATTTAAGGATTTTTGTTTGATGAATCATTTGGTGAAATTCAAGAAATAACTTTGAAATTTATCCACAAAGAATCTTTTGGGTCACAACAAACATCAACAAGAAACTTATTTGGAGGAAATCTTCAACACATTGTGGTACAATCAATTTCCTACCTTGTTCTTTTACACCTCGTTAATTGTTTTTCTTGTTGATAATTCTTGTCATTTTGTTGAGAATCATTAGTGATAGTGAGTAATATTGTCGTGATTGTTGAGATTCAATTGGGAATTGGTGGTTGTTGTGCTTAGAGAGGGCGTAGAAGTGAAGTTTGTTGAAATATTTGAAACAATAGCTCCTAAAAGAAGAAGAAGTGCTTCCACATCAAACCCAAATGTCCCTAGAATCAACTCCTTAGGTCTCCTCAAACTTAGTGACAATGCCAAAATTCGATAGGGGAGACTTGATTCGGGGAATAGACAAATCTTAGAGACAAAGTTTGCTTGCACACAAAGTCTAGAAATCTTAGGTTTAATGGAACCCATTGAACAATTACTTGGGAAAGTGGGTTTAACCATATCTCCTGGCCTTGATGGCTTCAATAGTGGCTTCTACAAAGCAATTTGGCCAGTGATAGGTGCAGATGTGGTAGGGGCTGTACAGGATTTTTTTGCTACTGGATCCCTTCCTCGGGAATGAAATGTCACAGCTATTACGTTGATTCCCAAAACCAGAAGCACCAAATAGATCTAGTAGCCCGGATAAAAAGCACGATGAGGTCGTAACAGCCAATTCTTTTACTACTCTTGACCTAGTCTCAAACATAGAGATAGATCAGACCCTGAAACTGCCGATTAAAGCGCTGGGGACTTACCCCATCGACTATGATGAATAGCATCCTCACATGGAATGTGAGGGGACTAAACAAGGCCCGCAAACAGATTGAGGTGGCAAAAGTCATTGCCAGCCACAACATTAGCCTGTTTAGTCTCCTCGAGACCAAGGTAAAGTGGCAAGGACTTGGTGCCCTTTACCAAAGATTATGCCCTTCCTGGTGCTTTACTCATAACCTGGCATGGCATAAAGGGGGGCGGATTATAGTGGCTTGGAAGAGCGACGAGCTCAAAGTAGATATTAAAATGTGCAACAGCCAAGTTATTCATGTGGAAGTGACACCCCTAGTAGGAGAGAAATTTCACTGTTCTTTTGTGTATGGAGCTAGCGACAAAAAGGGGATAGAGGACTTGTTTGAACAATTGGGAACCATAAATCAACAGATAGCAGGTCCATGGCTAGTCTTAGGCGACTTCAACTGTATAGCTAACCTAGATGAGAGATTGGATTCAAGACCCCGCTAGCATGAACTAGAGCCTCTAAGGAGATGTATGGAGCTTTGTGAGATTCATGATCTTAAGAGCATAGGTAGATTTTTCACTTGGAGTAAAAAGCAGAATGGTGCCTCGAGAGTCCTTAGCAAAATCGACCGAGTCATGGGCAACCACTTATGGGATATCACGTTCCCCACCTCTGAAGTAGTGTTCCTCCCTTAAGGTGATTTTGATCATACCCCAATGCTGGTACACTTCTTCAAGCAACACAGAAGCCCCAAACCGTTCAAGTTCTTCAATCATTGGGGCCAGCGGGAGGATTTTCTTGGTTTAGGTCGGGATATTTGGAACACCTGCAATCTGAGACCTAATTGTTACCGTATCATCCAAAACCAAGATGCCGTCAGGGCCCTCTATAAATACAAGTTCAAGAAGGACGAGCAAGCTGAAGTAGTCCAAGCAGAGCTAAACCTTCTCAAAGCTCAAGATGAGGTACATTCTAACCCACATAATATGCACCTTTTAGATGTGGAATGTAACATGGTAGCTATTCTCAAGAAAGCTAAGGAAGACAGGGACTCTGCAATCTGATAGAAGGCTAAAATCAACTGGCTTACTCTAGGTGATGAGAACACAAAATTCTTCCACCAGTCCATTAAGTACAAGCACAGGGCTAACACCATCAATGTGCTCCATCTGGTAGATGAGGTCACAAGTGATCAGTCCAGGATTCGAGATATTTTCCAAGCTTACTACAAGGATCTCTTGTGCAATGATATCGATGATAGGAGACTTATCAACATGAGCATAATCCAAGAAGGCCTTATCCTCACCGACATTCATCAAAGCATGCTTTTGCTCTCCTTCTCACCCGAAGATATTTAAAAAGCTATTTGGAGCATCCCTGAAGATAAATCTCCTGGCCTTGATGGCTTCAATAGTGGCTTCTACAAAGCAGCTTGGCCAGTGATAGGTGAAGATGTGGTAGGGGCTGTACAGGATTTTTTTGCTACTGGATCCCTTCCTCGGGAATGAAATGTCACAGTTATTACGTTGATTCCCAAAACCCAATGCCCTAAGGTCCCAGGGGACTATCGACCCATTTCCTGCTACAATGTCACTTACAAATGCATCTCCAAAATCATATGCAGCAAGCTTAAACTAGTGCTAGGTGCGATCATAAGCCCTAATCAAGGGGCGTTTGTGGAAGGACGAAGCATCACCCATAACATCCTTCTTTGCCAAGATGTCGTAAAACATTATGGTTGTAAATCTTGCATGCCAAGCTGCCTTCTCAAGATGGACCTACGCAAAGCATACGACACCTTGAACTGGGAGTTTTTGAAAGATATGATGGTAGCCCTTAACTTCCCTCATCGCATCATCAAAATTGTCATGTCTTGTATAACTTCCACCCAGTACTCCTTGGTGATTAATGGTTCCCCAATGGACACCTTCAAAGCTAAGAGGGGTGTGCGACAAGGGGACCCAATGTCACCCCTACTTTTTGTGATCGGCATGGAGTACCTATCAAGGATTCTTAAAGTTGTAGGGGATACTGAAGGATTCTCCTTCCATACAAGGAGCCTTAAAATGAAACTCAATCACCTTGTCTTCGTAGATGATCTCATGATGTTTTGCAAGGGTGACATGAATTCTATCATGATTCTCAAACAGGGGGTGAAAGTCTTCTCTTGTAGCTCGGGCCTCTGCGCCAACAACTCCAAATTAGGGATTTGCCTTGCCGGAGTTGATAATGAATTCAGACATCACGCTGCTCAAATGCTGGACTTTAATTTTGAAACTCTTCCGGTCAGGTATTTGGGCTTGCCTCTCACTTCCAAACGGTACACTGTTGCAGATTGTGAGTTCTTGGGGGACAAGCTGACAAGCCGAATCCGTTCATGGTTTGCAAGGAAACTTTCCTACACTGCTCGCCTCCAGCTAGTCCACTCCATTCTTATGAGTATTTCAAACTACTGGAGCCAAATAGTCATTCTCCCTAAGAAAGTGGTGAACCAGATTAATTATATTTGCAGATCTTACTTGTGGCATGGTGACGCTGACCGCAAAACTCCGGGGAATATCAACTAGGAAAAGGTGCGTAGACAAAAAAAAAAAGAAGGACGACTTGGGATTCGCAATCTCCAATTGTGGAACCTAGAAGCAGTAGACAAAATGGCTTGGCACATTAGCTCCAAACAGGACTCCCTTTGGGTCAAATGGGTGCATGGTGTCTATATGAAAGGAGGAAGATGGGATCTTTTCAATGCGCCACCGACCGCAAGCTGGGTGGTTAAAAAATTATGCAAGTTAAAGGGGACCCTGAGTGAGTGGATGAAGTCCCCAGTATACTCCATAGCAAGTGTGTACAAGGATCTCATGGGTACCCAAGACAAAGTAGAATGGGCGAACATCATATGGAATACAGCCACAATCCCTAGAAGTCGCTTCATCTCACCTAGCCTTTGTCGAGCAATGTTTGCTCTCTTCTGTCAGATGCTAGCATGAAGCTGTTCTGTTGTTCTCCTTGGCGGACTGTGGTGATTCCTTTTACTCCTGTTTGCCCAAGGCTTGTTCTATATGCAGCTGTATTGTTTGTTTTGTTGTCAAGCAGTAGTTGTCCTATGTATGGTCTATATGCAGCTGGGTTGATAAACGCCTTCTGTCATTTGCCTTCCTATCCAGCAGCAGATGATGTCTCCCCTAATCTAGAGGCTGCTGTCTTTATGCCATAAGTAGCTGTGCACACCTCACCAATGCAGCAGCTGTTAATGTTTTCCCCCCTTCTAATGCAGCATTAAGCAGCACAGGTGCAGAGTCTCTCGTGGCTGCTGCCTTATGTCAGTAGCTGCATTCGCCCTATGTATAGATGCTACTAGCTACTGCTCCTCCACACAGAGTGTAACAGTCTGTAGTTTTAGATAGGGACCTTTTTGTTTTTTCTTGGTCCACTTTTGGTTCTTGGTTGCGAGTAGCGCATACTTGTCTCTAGATTATTAACGCCGTCTTTGGCCTTATTTTTTGAGATATCCCAATGCCTCCTGTGCACATGAAGAATGAGGGTGGGGAACCCTTCCTAGAAGGTGGGCTCACTTTTCACACTGATGCAGCTTGTAGGGAGACCCTTGAATACCTGGGTTTTGTTACCCCTGCTTGTAACTATTTTGGTTTAGTGTTAATAGAAAATCGTTTGGCAAAAATAAATAAATAATAATAATAATTATTATTATGGTCTAATCTGATCTGATATGATCTGATATGATCTGATCTGATCGGGTCTGGTCTGATCTGGCCTAGTTTGATCTGGTCTGGTCTGATCTCAATCATTCTAATCTGATCAGAATAATAATAACAATAATATTAATAATAACAATAATATTAAAACTATTTTTCTTGTTCAAAAAAAAATTAATATTTATGATAATAATAATAACAATAATAATAATAATAATAATAATAATAATAATAATAATAGTAAAAAAGCTTTCTCCCTCCTCCATCTCTCTAGAACACCCTCTGAGAGAGGCGATTCTTCTCCTTCTCCAGCCATGGGCAGACGAGGGCGTCCTCCTAAGGTGAAGGCGGTCCCAAGGAAGCGTGATAATGGTGATTCCGACCCTGAGTCGTCTTCGTCGTCCCAGACAGGTATATCTTTCGATCTTCTCAATCAGGTTCTTCGTTTCTTGATGGTTCGAGAGTTACTATCCCTGTTGTTAATTCGAGTGTTCCAGCCCCTGTTGTTAATAATTCCGGTAGTGTTGGTTTAAGTTGGCTCTCGGTTTTGAAGGGTCCCTCCCTTGTTAAAACGTCTGAGACTGTGGTAGAGTCTGTGTTGAATGTTAGCCCTAATGTACTACCGGTTCAGAACACTAGTAACCCATGCCCGCTATCTGCTCAACGTATTGCAAAGATCACTAAATCTGATGTGGAACCTGAAAGTAAGTATTGGGAGTCATCGGTAGTATGCTATGTCACTAGTGCGAACCCCCCACTTTAGGTTATAGATGGATTTGTTTGGCGTATATGGAAAGATTTGCAAATTGATATAATTGGCATGATTAATCGTGGAGTTTTTCTTGTACGATTTGGTTTGACATCAATAGCAAGCGTGCAATATGAATGGCATTCTCTTTGATAAGAAGCCCTTTATAGTCAAACCTTGGTACCCGAGTATTTCCTATGAGAAGGCTAGCCTAACATCTATTCCGGTATGGGTTAAGCTTCCCAATTTAGATGTCATGTATTGGAGTGAGTGTATTTTAAGGAAGATTGTTGGATACTTGGGGAATGTCTTGAAGGTTGATCATGCTACATTGACTAAGGCTAGGTTGTTATATGCGCGTGTGCTAGTCGACATGCCTCTAGCTGATGGCTTTCCGCAGGAACTATTCTTTTCCAATGAAAACGACGAGCTAGTCACCCAGAAGGTGCAATATGGCTGGCTTCCAACATGGTGCACTAAATGTGAGCAATTTGGTCATGAGAAGGAGGCATGTAAGCGGGAGTTGATGAAACCTCAATTACAAGTGGATGAGGATGGCTTCCGTTCTCTACGGAAAAAGTTTCAACCAAGGTCTCGTAAGCAAGTGGTAACTAGCACATTTCAGATTCCTAGTCCGATGGCAGCTAGTGTAGATGTAACAAGGGATCCTTTGGCACCTCCGGTTCAGCAACAATCTGTTCAGCACTTGCATGCGAATCAAGTGCAGAAGCCCTCTGGAGACCATCCAATGCCAGCCTCTCAGCAGCGTCATGTAGCTGCCAATTCAGCTCTTACTCAGCAGTCAAAGGAGGATATGGGAGCAGATCAAGCTGGGTTAGGTGCTAGTGATCACGCTTCTGTTTTGGTGAGATCCTCTCCGCCTCTTCCTCTTAGTAATGGTGTTAACATGTTGACTGTGGATCATGATTCTGATAATTGTGTTGATGCTGATGCTATAGCGCTGGGAGCTCATCCTATCTGAGACGATGATTAATTTCGGTGCTTGGAATGTAAGGGGTATTAATAAGACTAGGAAGAAACTTGAGGTTGCCCGATTTATTTCCTTTCATATCCTTAGTCTTATTGGTCTCCTTGAAACTAAGGTAAAGCGTCAAGGATTGGGGGCACTTTATCTTCGTATTTTTCCCGATTGGTGTATGACGACTAACTTGGCTTGGCATGCGGGGGGTCGTATTATTGTTGGGTGGAAGAGTGCGGATGCTCAAGTAGACATCTTGGTTTATCGTAGTCAGTATATTCATGTGGAGGTTGCCCCTACAAATGGTGCTAAGTTCCTGTGCACATTTGTATATGGTTCTACGGATAGGAATGAGCGCCAACATCTATTTGCTGATCTTTAGGCCTTGAGTGCCAGCATATCTGTACTGTGGGTTATTCTTGGCGACTTTAATTGCGTTGCCAACCTTGATGAGCGATGTGGTTCCCCAGTACGCCTTCCTGAAGCTCAACCCCTGAGGGACTGTATGGCGATGTGTGGGATACATGACTTGAAATATCACGGGAGGTTCTTCACCTGGACTAATAAGCAAGAAGGTCGTCATCGGGTCCTGAGCAAGATTGATCGTGTGCTTGGGAATGATGGTTGAGAGGATAGCTTTCCTACCTATTTGGTTCAGTTCTTGGAGGAAGGAGATTATGATCACTCTCTTATGCTAGTCTCCTTCTCCCCTCCCCATCACTCTTAGAAACCATTTCGCTTTTTTAACTACTGGTCTAAAAAAGAGAACTTCCTGGAGGTTATTCGAGAACATTGGCACCTTGATATCAAAGGTTGTGTCAGCTACCAAATCATGCAGAAATTGAGGTTGTTTAAGTCGAAACTGAAGTTACTTTATGGAAAGGAACATCTTTGTCTGGAAGTGGATAAAGCTAGGGCTGAGCTTCTACATATTCAAGGCCTCCTTCATGCTAGCCCGGCTGATCCGCTCTTAGCCACTCAAGAGAAGAATGCTACTACTATGTTGCATAATCTCCAAGGTGAACTAGACTCTTCCTTACAGCAAAAGGCTAAGATGCATTGGGTTAGATTTGGGGATATTAATAGTGCTTTCTTTTATCAAAGCCTCAAACATAGGCTTCGTCACAACAGGATCACATGTATTCGGATTCATGGGAAAGATATTTTTGAGCCTTCACTGATCCAGCAGGCTTTTTGTGACTTCTACTCGGAGCTATTTTGCAAAGAGGATACTGGGAGGGCATCGATCAACATTGATACTGTTTTTCATGGTCCGATCCTCTCTTCACATCATCATGCGTTGCTTGATCTTACTTTCACGCCTACTGAGATTAAACATGCTTTGTTGAGTATACCTGAGGATAAGGCTCCGGGTCTCGATGGCTATAACAGTGGGTTCTATAAGGCTGCATGGGAGATAGTGGGGGATGATGTTGTCCAGCCTGTTAGTCAATTCTTCGCGACTGGTAAATTGCTTAAAAGCTGGAACAACATGACTATCACCTTGATTCCCAAGGTTCAGACTCCAATGCATCCAGGCGATTTTCGTCCGATCTCTTGCTGTCATGTCCTTTATAAGTGCATCTCTAAGCTGATCTGCTCTAGACTCCGACTTGTTCTTGGCTATCTGATTGACCAAGCTCAGGGGGCGTTTGTGGCTGATAGAAGCATCATGCACAACATATTGTTGTATCAGGATCTTGTAAAGCACTACTCTCGGAGAAATTGCGCTCCCAGCTGTCTTATGAAGATTGACCTATGTAAGGTATATGACACAATGAATTGGAGTTTCCTCAAGGAGATGCTTGTGGCCCTTAACTTCCCTCACAACTTTATTCGTATCATCATGACATGCATTACTTCCAGTAGTTATGCCTTAATGATTAATGGGTCCCCTACCAACATTTTTGCGGCGAAACGTGGTTTGCGGCAAGGTGACCCTCTTTCTCCTCTGCTATTTGTTATTGGGATGGAGTACTTGTCTAGGAGCCTAAAACGTCTTGTTCGTACGTTTGGATTTCATCCAAGGTGTAAACTTATCAAGTTAATTCATTTATGCTTTGCGGATGATCTCATGATTTTTTGCAAAGGAGATATCTCATCTGTGCGTGTCATTCGTGATTGTATCAAAAACTTCTCTCGTACCTCTGGGCTCCATGCTAATACTGGAAAATCTGCGATCTATCTGGCTGGGGTCGAGCACACCATACTTGAGGAGATCCGGAGTCTTTCTGAGTTCACACTTGGCACTCTTACGTTTAAGTATTTGGGGGTTCCTTTATCATCAAAACGACTTAGTGTTGCAGATTGCGAAAAGTTGGCGGACATGATGACTAGGCGGATTAGTTCTTGGCAAGCTAAACATCTCTCGTATGCGGCTCGCCTTCAACTGCTTAATTCAGTGTTGATGGGAATTACCTCTTACTGGTGTCAGATATTCATTCTGCCCAAGAGGGTCATTGCTCTAATTAATTCTATCTGTCGGTCTTTTCTGTGGTTTGGGGCTTCTCACTCCCATAAGCCGGGGAACGTTAACTGGAAGGAGGTGTGTACTCCTAATAAAGTCGGTGGTCTTGGCGTAAGGAACCTTCTTTTGTGGAACCAGGCTGCGGTTGGGAAATTAGCTTGGCATATTTTCAGTCTGCAGGAATCATTATGGGTAAAATGGGTTCATGGAGTATATAGCAAAGGAGGGAAATGGGAAATTTTTAATGCTCCAGTTACCGCTAGCTGGACCATTCGGAAACTCTGTGCAGTGACAGTCGCTCTAAAACCGCGGATATGTAGTGCGCACTATTCTATCAAGGAGGTCTATGAGCATAGCTTGACGAACCATCACAAGGTTCAGTGGAGACACCTGATCTGGAATAGGATATCGATACCTAAGACTAGATTTGTATGTTGGTTGGGCGTTCGGAAGGGGCTCAAAACCAAGGATAAACTGTTTCAGCAGGGAGTGGTAGTTGATGACTTATGTCCCTTATGTGGATTGCAGCCAGAGACCACTAATCACCTCTTCTTTAACTGCCATTCAGCAGGCTATGTGTAGAGGCTGTTAAGTCATGGATAGGAATCACTCTGAAGCCTTTTGAGATCATGGATTTTAGGAAGCATCGGCTGTCCAAAGTCAAGCAACGTGTCTGTATTGTCGTTTATGCTTGCACAGTCTACCATATTTGGCGATGCAGAAATGAAGCGGTATGGTATGATTTAGTTCGTTCCACTGAGTATGTTCTCTCTAAAATTAAGCAGGACATCAAGCAGCGCTGTTTTGCTCTGCACCTTGAGGATGTAGCTGTTTTCCAACAAGGGTAGTATTTGGATTGACTTGCCTTTGGTGTTGCTTTGATTCCTTTGGCTGCTGATATTATTGCTAGTTTGATGTTGTCTGATCGGATATTGTTATGATGCTTGGAGTTCTGTGATGAGTTGTTGTGTGCTACTTTTCTGATGCTTGCTACTGGATGGTTTTAGCTTGCATGTGGGCTGCTTTATGGTAGTGCACCTGCTGCGGTTGCTCCTGTCATAGGCTGCAGCTGCCTTCTGATTAGCCTGACTCCTTGTCTGTGCTTGAGATCTGTGTGCTGGTTTGAGAATTATGGCTTGGTGTCCTGCTGTTGTGGTTGCTGTTCCTGTTGTCTATTGCCTGTTCTTTGTCTGGTGATCTGGTACAGCAGCCTGTGTTGGTTATTATAGAAGCATACTTATGATGAGAATTTGATGGGCGGAACTGTTGTCCATGGAGATTCTGCCGTCTCTGATTTTTCTGCTGGTTGAGTACTGATGCACTGTGAGGCTGGCTAGATTGAGTGCTGGTGCACAGGGGCTGTACATCTGGTGCAAATCTGTTGATCTGCTGGTGCACAGGGGCTGTACAGTGGTTGAGGATGCTGCAATCTGTTGATCTGCTGGTGCACAGGGACGGTACATCTGGTGCTCTGAGCCACTGCCGCTGTCCTTCTGGTGCATGCTTCTAATAGTATTGCCGGTGTTGAACTGCTGTCAGGCTATCATGTTGTTGATCTCCTTCATGATGCTGCTGCTAGCTACTTACTGGGTTTAATGTTGCTGATTCCTCTTCTGCTGGTCGGTTGCTCTGTTGGTTCTTGTGATGGTATAAGGAGGTGCTGAAGCTACTGCCTACTAATGTTGGCTCAAGGGGTTGCTGCTTACTGTGCAGACCAAATTCCAATATGCTGCTGATACTGCAGCCTCGTATCAGCTGCTGTGTGATTGTTTATGTTCCATAGTGATGCTGTCCTGCTGTGCTGAAGCCACTGCTGCTGGATCTGGGCTCAAGAGGCTGTTGCTTGCTGTGCAGGGATGCTGTTTATGCCTGCTCTGCTTGCTGTTACACTCCTGATGTTGCTTCATGTTGCTGTTTGGTGGTTGGTGTTGCTGCTCTATAGCTGGTGATGATGTATATGTTACAAGCTCTCTAAAGTTGGAGATGCTGTTTGGTGTTGCTGCTCTATAGCTCTCTTGTTTCCTGATGTTGCTCCTACACATGGTGAATTAGTTGATGCTGAGTGCAATTGGTAGTTGTGCTCCTCCTAATTGGAAAGTGCCTTGGAAGCCTGATGCAAGCAGCTTCTGTTTCATGTTATACCTCAATTTTTGCTCAAAATTTTGTGTGTAGCTCGTATAGCCCTTGTATATCTTGGACTTATTAGCTGACCTATTTATGAAGAATGGGGCGAGGAAACCCTCATAGAAGGTGGGCCTCGCTTCCATACTGACGCAAATAAGGAAGGATGAGTTTCTTTGCCATGTTTGTATTTGGTTTTTCTGGTGAATGAAAAAGATTTTTATTTGCCAAATAATAATAATAATAATAATAATAATAATAGTGTTATGGTCTGATCTGATCTAAGCTGATCTGATATGATCTGATCTGATCTGATCTAATCTAATTTGATCTGATCTGATTCCAATAAGAATAAATAATATCTCAAAAAAATAAGTTGAAGAGAACACCTTCTTTAGTAAATGTTCTTTTAGTTAAATTTAATTTATGATTATATTGAATTATTTTTATACCGATATACTAAATGATATTATTATTTAAGGTTTTTGTTGCGTTTAATTAGGGGTGTTCATAATAACCTGATCCGAACAATCCGATCCGGATTATCCGGTATCCAGTTTCTAAAACCGGGTAATTTACCCGGTTTTCGCAAACCGGATAATCCGGGTCGGTACCCGGTTTTAAAACCGGATACCGGATCCGGGTCACGACTTTTTGGAAACCAGGTATCCGGTATCCGTTTTTTTTTTTTTTTTTCTCTTTTTTTCGTAAATAAAATGATCATGATATCTCTTAAGCTAACCTTGGATTGAATATTTTTAGAGAGTTAATATTTGAATTTTATAATTGTTCTTACTTAAACCCATGAAAAAATAATTATTCTTTCATTTTCTTAATTAATCTTTTATGACTAATTAAGTTAAAGATTTTTAGAGAGTTTGTATTTGAATTTTATATAAAAAATATTTTATGTAAAAATAGAGATAAACAAACATATGGTTGAACGACAAAAAAATAAAAAAGCATTCTACCAAAACCGGCTATCCGGTTTTCGACCTGGTTTAAACCGGGTATCAGGAATCCGGATACCCGGTTTAAACCGGATCCGAACCGGATCGCAATTTTAGGTACCTGAAAAAGCGAGTACACGGATTTCCGGATCCGGGTCGACCCGGTACCTGGTTTTGAACACCCCTACGTTTAATAAAGTACTTATTAATACATTAAATATATGGAGTATTTAATAATTTTAATGCTAAAATGACAAATGACAGTCTAACAGTTATTTGCCAAATGCAACAATCTTATTAGTCAAAAGAATTTGATGTGGCAACAATACTTCCAAAAATAATCTGCAAAAAAATATGTTACAAAAAAGAAAAGCTATTATGAATAATTAACCTATTTTGCATAACCTTTTAATCAAGGTTGTTAGGATCAGGATTCTACGTAGGATTGTTGAGGGGGTTGGATCGAAATCGGTTGAATCGGATCGTAGGATCGTGTGATCCTATAAATATGCATTAATAAGCTTTAGATAACTGATTTTCAATTGGATTTGTTCTTTTTTTAAGTTTTAAGGTTTAAATTAACACTTATTTGACTTTAACTATTAAGTTTTCTAATAGAATACCTTTAATAATCATTTTTAAAATGTGAATAAAGAAAAACTTGAATTTTAGTTATATTAATATAATTCTTTAGATATATACATATATATACATAAGTAAAATCTGGATAATATGAAATATTTGTTCGATTGAAATTACCCTTGTAGGATCGGATCGTAAGATCGTAGGATCGTAGATTCGTTTTATGATCCTACCACTTAAATTATGAAGCTATGTAGGATCGTATGATTCTACCAACATTAAGATCCTAACTACGATCCTGATCGGTCGCCTAATTTTGGATTGTAGGATCGTAGAATCGTTGATCAGAATCGAGATTCTGATAACCATGGTTTTAATAATCCCACCTTTTGAAAATTTTTTAACAATCCAACATTTGCTTTCGGTTTGTTGGCAATGGACCATTAGAAAATGACCTGCTATATCAAGTTAGCTCTCATCTTCTCTTTCTTTATAATAATCCCATCTATTTCTCATCACCTGTCAATAATCCCATCTTTTAAATTTTTTTAGTAATCCAACTTTGTTTTTATTTTGTTGCCAATGGACCTTTTGAGAAGCTAAATACTCAATTTCTCTTTGTCACTTGGTTATAATAATCCAACATATCTCATCTATACATGTTAAGTCTCTTTTAATTTATGTAACACATTTTCTCTTCAATTATTATCAAACAATCCATAATTTTTAAAATACTCAATTTATCTTTGCCCTAATATAAAGGGGTAGTATACGTTGAAGGCAAACGAAAAACATACAAGATTTTTTATAATTATATTATTGATTATAAATTTTTAACGTGTATATTTCAACTTGATAAGGATAATACATAACGGGTCAATGGGCACCCAACTCAATGTATTTTGTGCCTCATGGCCCAACCCGTTTAAGACGGGTCGGATATTCTACCCAAATTATATTATTTTTTTTAAAAAAATTGACCCGCCATTAGGATGTGGGCCAGCGGGTTCGATCAAGTGGGTCGGCGAGTCGAGTCAAGCGGGTCGAATTTTTTAAACACACCTAATTGGTTGAATATGTATGTAAAGACAATTACTAAATATGCAATGATAAACTTTCATCAGTTTGGGAAATAATAGCAATTTCATTTAGTTTCTTGAAGGGTCTATTTACAACAAACAAAGATCAAATGTTGGATTATTACAAAAATTTGAATGATGGGATTATTGGTAGGTAATGGGAAATAGATTGGATTATTAAAAAGAATAAAGAAGATGAAGTAACCTGATATAGCAGATAATTTTTTTAAAGGGTTCATTGACAACAAACTGAAAATAAAGGTTGGATTATTAAAAAAATTTCAAAAGATGCGATTATTAGCAAGTAATGAGAAATTTCAAAAGATGCGATTATTAGCAAGTAATGAGAAATAGGTTGGATTATTTACATTAATTTTTCCTCAAAAAAAGTAGATTGTAGTATTACCAAATAAATTCTATTACCAAATAAATTCCCTATACAACGATTGTATCCAAGGCTGAATTTTATCTTAAAAACAAATTTGTTAGAATAATATGATTAGAAAATCGTTTCTTGCCATATTCATTTTTATTTTTTTTTAATAAACTTCTATTATTTGTTCTTATTTTATCTTGCCATATGATTAGAATAATATGAATTTTATCTTTTAGTTTAAGCATGTTTCATTAGATTGATTTCAACATAATAACTTCATCTATTATTTGTTCTTATTTTCAATATTATTGAAACATATGCCTAAATAACTATATTTTGTAGTAGACAATATTTTTATCAAACATAAATATAATTTGAAAATGTGTTTTTAAAATTAAAAAATTTGATTTTTAATTTGAAAAACCTTTTTGTTTTTTTGGTTTAACTACTTTGTAAGTGTTTTTTATAGTTAAACTTAATTTATGACTATATTAAATTGGAAAATTTACTTTTAAAAATCCGACCTTTTTCTTGTTCTCTTCTAAAAATCCAACCTTTCGATTATTTTTTAAAAATCTGACCTTTTACCTCCGTTTTCTTCTAAGGTACATACCCCCTTAGTTAACCTGAACAACCGGTTAATTTATATTTTTTTAAAAAGAGAAATTCAAAAATTATAAACCTTAATTGCTATAAATAGGTCTTCTTCATATTCAACAATGGCAAATAGGATTGTTGAAGCCATGTACTCTCATCAAAATCAAAGTGAGCATCTTCTCATTGTATTGATTCAGCGAGATCTGGGGTTAAGTGTCACCATGATCTTGAATTTCCCACCATACCAAAACCTAAAAGTAACAATTTCATGCATCTTCAAGAAATAAGAAAAAAACCAAACTCAATGAACAGAAATGGCAAAGAATTAAAGTTGATTTCAGTACATGCTTCAACAATTAAGGAAAAAAAATGATGAAGACAGCGGGAGTTAATGCAAGAACACCAAATAACCAAAAATGGAAAAGGAAAAGATTAGGGTTCATACCAGATTTGGATTGCCAACCAAGACGCAGTAATGGTGATGATGTGAATATACTCTGAAGAAGGCAGACTTTAAAGAGATTAGAGAGGAGGGAGCTTTGGTGCAGTAATGGTGAGTTGATTTTTAACCACAAGGGAAGGAGGGAAGTAATTGAGGGAAGGTAATTAATGAGTTAGTTGAGTAATTTTCAAAATCAGCCAGCTACCGGTAATATTGGACTTTAGAAGAAAACAGAGGCAAAATGTTGGATTTTTAAAAAATAATCGAAATGTCGGATATTTATAAGAGAACAAGCAAAAGGTCGGATTTTTAAAAGTAAATTTTTCTATGAAATTTTGTTATATTGATATACTAAATGACATTATTATTAAGGTTTTTTACTGCATTTAATAAAGTACACATTAATATATACTGCCTTCGTTCCAAAATACTTGCACCAAACATATTTTTGCGCAATCCAATATGTGTTTATCAGATCATTTATATCTGGAGTTATGAAAATTTGATACTATGAAAATATGCAACGAGACGAATAAAACAAGATCCCACATGACTATATTTTTTCTCGTATAATAGCCGAAATTTATAAATTACCATAGAATAATGAATAGTGCAAAAGTTGGTTTGCTGCAATGAATATGGAACGGATGAAGTATTTAACTAATTAATACCCATACTAATTAATACCCAAACTATAAGAATATAATTAATACCCAAACTATAAGAATATAATTAAAAAAGAAAATAGGGATAGAAAATATATATAATTTCATCTTTATCTTTAATTTACATTTAAATATAATTCCATACTAAAAAATACCATGCATTGCATAAATTTTATACTAGTAATCCACAAACCAAGGTTTTTCTACTACGACCCATTCAACGAATGATTTTTAGCTGGAACCATTTGTTGAAATTCTTACCTGATTTATCTAGATGAAATTATTAGTTGATAAATTAGTTACTTAAGCTCGATCTTTGAGCCAACTGTTAAAGAGATCAAGATGTTTGGTCAAAATATATTGACTGCAATAAATGTAGATTTTTAGATTATTAATATATTATTTTATTGAGTTATAAATTTAATGGAATATCTTAAGTATTTTAAAATAAAACATATACGAAACACAACTATTAAAAAAATATTTAAATAAAGTTAGTGGGAAATATGTAAATAGTATAAATAATGTAAAAAATATTTTAAAAAAGCTAGTGACAGATCAGGGCCGGTCCTGAGTATTTGAGGACCCTAGGCGAAATACTAATAATGGGCTCTTAGTTACTAGATTTCCAACAATAATTTATATATATGCATAATTTTAATCGATATGTCATATCTCAAGATTCTAAAGGTGTTAACTCGTGTCATAGCAGTCTAACAACATAAAATTATCAATAAAATTCTACAAATTAGTATCTCAAAAATAATTTTTATTTTATTTTAAATGTAACACTTTCCCATCTAATAAAATAAAATAGTCATCTCTCATTAATTAATATTTTAACCAAACTAGGTACACTACAAAAAAAAATGCAAAATTACGACCAAAACCCACCGACTACCCACTTTTAGTCGGAAAATTCCGACTACTTTTCCGACTAACACATGTTAGTTGGATATTCCGACTAAATTGCGACTAAATGTGTTTTTGGTCGTAATTTCAAATTGAAAAAAAAAATAGCATTAATTATCACCGACCAAGTTATGATTGTAAATATGCTTTAAAGTTCAACTACCGTAATAAGATGATACGAACATACTAACATTGTTGCCTACTTCATACTGAAACACCAAAAACGGCGCCTGTTAATTCCAAAATGAGTTTTTGGTATGGGGTTTTTCAATAGGGCAATTGAGAAAGTCATATTAGTGAAGCAGTTTATGGTTTTTTGTTTTTAATAGGGCTACGATATTTTGAAGTGGGGCGTTTATTTGGTGGACTCTATTTTTTAAAATTTTGTATTATAGTTGGTTCACATGATATGGGTCCACCCGACTTGAAATGACCATTTAGTATGGGGGATATGATCGATTGTAAAGATGCGTGGTATTAGCTGTCAATTCAATTCATAAAAACATTAGCATTGATGCATGAAATGGGTTGGAGATCATGGATCGCGAAAGATCAAAAGGATTTTATACACTCTAAATGGGAGAGTATTGTTGTCATTTAGAGCGTATATTGGTCATCGGGAATGATAATTAATTAAATCAAATTAATTAATTAATTTATTAATTAGTTAGAAATATCCCAAGAGTGCAAAGTTACTTATTTTGCGGAAAATGTTTTTCACTGATCGCGAAAAGGCTCGCGGGTCCCGAGTGTTTCAAGGCAAAGTTTCTGTTTTGAAAAAAACACATTTTGCGTGTCGCGACTTTTGTCACTAGTCGCGAGTTTGCAAGTCCCGAAGGTTTTCACTGGTCGCAAGTTTCGCGACTTGTGTGGTTATTCTACACATGCGATTTCTGATTTCTTTTCTTCGTTTGTACTTTACATCGAGAACTTACAATCCTCGTTTGTAATTTTCTGTATCTTCTTCCATTAAACTTTCTCTTACATCATTCAAAATTCCGTGTGCTTGGTATTTAGTGTAATTCTTTGTATTTCATAACATATTTCCGGTATACATTCCCAAGCACCGTAGTAGAAAGGAAATGATGTTTTAGGAAAGAGCATCTTGCCTAGAATTTATATCATGTTCAATAAAAAATCTTTTTGTTACTATGTTTGATATATGTAGATTCCCGATGATGAAGTTCACATTTGGTGTATGTTAAGCAAAGGTTTGTACTTGTCATATGTTTTGTAACCTGCTATGTTTATAAAAGTTTATTTTATAAGTTTAATTATAAATTTAAAGTCATAAAATACTAACAATCTAAAACATCATATTTCTAAAGTAAGTATGGCAAGTCTCAAAGTTTAACCACAAACTTTGTCAAAATTGACAAATTTGTTGGGAAAATTTTCAAATTTACTTATATAAAAGTTACACGATGATCGAGTAATGAGATAATCGTAGAGATTTTTGAAAAAATGCGTTGGTTAGTTAAAGGGACACATTGGTTAATGAAAGCATGCGTTGGTTCATGAAGGGTTGCGTAATTTCTTGTACTTTTGATTAAGTTATGTAAGAGAGATGGACATAATTACATGGTAGAGATGATATTTCTCAAGTATATAAGTGTCTCTATGTTAATTTCATATATTTATTATTTATTGATAATAGCGAAGTACAATATGTTACATGTTTAAGTAAGTTTTTATATCCATGCAAATTGGTAAAGTAAATGATCATGCTTATTTTGTCATGTTTATCATTTGGTATAAATGATGATACTTCATTTTATTTATCAAAGAAAATTGATGGTTGGAAGTATAAGTAAGTTACCATGAGTTTAAGATGATTAAAATTATCATCAAAGATGGATAATGTTTGTTATCTTTTGTGTTTACAAGTATCGTTTAATGCATGATAAGATAATAAAATTTCTTCAATGGGCCGGACTCGACTCGGATTATACATACTCCGACTTTGCTCCGGATAATAGTCGGAGTTTTTTTTCCGGTCCACCTCCACTTAGAGTCGGATTATGCATACTCCAAGTTTGCCCCGACTCGGACTCTCGGACCTCCAACGGAGTCGGATTATTATGAAACGGTATCGTTGTGCGATATTGTACTACTGATTTAAAGCATACAAAATTAACAAAATATATTTTTCAAATACAATTTAACAAAAAATATGTACTTTGAATTCAAGTTTAACATGATAAATAATTCTACTACTACAATTTAACAAAATTTTCTCCCATTTTGATTTGGCGTATTTTATTTCTCTTGATCTCATTTGTCGTATTCTGATTTATTAATCTAAAGAAAAATACCAAGTAGTTTTTCAAAATCGGAAATTACAATTATTATGAGAGCGAGCTTGAGTTAGTCACGTCTAGAGTTTTAAAGGAAACAAAATATTGGTGTTAAAGTCAAATTCAAAGTCAGATTCCCTCCAGGGTCGGAGTCGGGTCGAAGTGTCGGATTTTTATTAAGGTCCAACTCCGGTCCGTCTGTAACTCGGACTCGGTTCGCAAAGACGGAGTCGGAGTCGGATTTTCCTTGGATCAAGTCAGACTAGCGTCGGATTCGGACTGAATTGTCATCCTTAGTTATTTTGACATGCTTATCTTGAATTATTTTGTGTCATGTATTATTTTATAGAAAGATAATAAGTATTATTATCAAGTTGATTATAATTGCATTTATAGTTCTTTAATGGTTATATGTTAAGTATTTGAGTCTTTACATGTTTGGTATGAGAAGATATATTTTGTTACGCAAGTTAAGCATTATGTGTTTATTTTGTTTGGTTAGTTTTTGACCAAATACAATAATGATTTTGTTATTGATGTGTGTTTCACCATTTGAGTGATTTGACTTAAAAGGTTGCATGATCCATGATCCATGTTTAGTTAACAATAAAGTTATTAAAATATAAAGTAATACTCCCTCCTATTTTTTCAATTAGTCCCATTTGACTTTTCACCAATTTTTAGGTGGGTCAAATGGGACCACTTAAAAAGGAGAGAGGAAGGATAGTAAGTGAATTGTTAGTGGTTTTTCATTAGATTTATTGTAATAAGGTAGTGTGAGTAAGGGTAATAAGGTTAAAAATACATACTATAAATAGAAATGGGACTAATAGAGTGACTTAACCCTATTTAGAAATGGGACTAATAGGGAGAATAGGAGGGAGTATATTATTGCAATGTTGTTCTTAACATTAGTTTATGTTGCATTATTTTGTTGTTTCATATGTAGAATTATTTCTATGATATTGTGCATGATTCAAGTTTAGGGATGGCAATTTAGTCCGAATCCGACCCTAGTCCGACTCGATCCGAGTAAAATAATCCGATTCGAGTCCGAGGAAAAATCA
This sequence comes from Amaranthus cruentus, assembly GCA_019425755.1. Lineage (NCBI taxonomy): Eukaryota > Viridiplantae > Streptophyta > Magnoliopsida > Caryophyllales > Amaranthaceae > Amaranthus > Amaranthus cruentus. The sequence goes on along the minus strand of CM033453.1, from coordinate 12,179,857 downwards.
TTCGACTCCGACTCCGACTTTATGATCCAAGTCCGAGTTAGAGACGGATCGGAGTTGGACCTTATTAAAAATCCGACACTTCGACCCGACTCCGACCCTGAAGGAAATCCGACTTCGAATTTGACTTTTATACCAATATTTTGTTCCTTTAAAACTCTAGACGTGACTAATTCAAGTTCTCTGTCATACTAATTGTAATTTTCGATTTTGAAAAACTACTTGGTATTTTTATTTAGATTAATTAATCATAATACGACAAATTTGATCAATAGAAGAAAAATATGTCAAATCAAAATGCGAGAAAATTTTTGTTAAATTGTAGTTGTAGGACTATTACTCTTGTTAAAGTTGAATTCAAAGTACTTATTTTTTTGTTAAATTGTATTTGAAAAATATATTTTGTTAATTTTGTTAGCTTTAAAATCATTAATACAATATCACAACGATATTGTTTGATAATAATCCGACATCGTTGGAGGTCCAAGAGTCCGAGTCGGGTCAAACTTGGAGTATGCATAATCCGACTCCGAGTGGAGGTAGACTGAAAAAGAAAGTCCGACTATTATCCGGAGCAAAGTCGGAGTATATATAATCCGAGTCGAGTCCGATCCATTGCCATCCCTATTCAAGTTAGTCTTTATGATATATTCTTTGTTGGATTATCACCAATGTTGCTTAAATTTATGGAAAAATTGATATTAATAATTCCACCTTTTATCCATCCGTCATGAATAATCCCAACTTTTGATTATTTTTTAATAATCTAACCTTTTCTCCCAATTTGCTCCCAACATACCCTTTTACCTAATAACCTGTTATAATAGGTTACCAAAATAAAATAAAAAAAGAAAAAGAAAAAGAAAAAAAGGAAAAGGAAAAGAAAAAATTGATTTCTCAGCCCCTTCCCCTTCCAATCCCTCATCTCTAACACCCAGTCATTGGCCCATCAGCCACCTTCGCCACCACTGGCCTCCCCCTTCTCTTCCCTAGCTACGACAACCACCCACAACACCTCAACCTACACCGTGAGACCCCTTTTCCCTATCCCTATTAATGTCCTAGACCCACCATTCTTCATCAATCATCAGCATTGACTTCTTTATCATCTTCAAAAAAAAAAGTAATGATAAAGAAATGGTAATGCAGAAGCCATTGTTAATGATGAAGAAAACTGAGGTGGTCAAGAAAATTGATGAAGAAGCCATTCAAGGGAGGTCTTTAGAGCTAGGGGAGGAGAAGGGGTGGCCATTGGTGGTGGAGCCATGGAGGTGGCTGGGTTTAGGTATGGTGTTGGAAGGGGGGGATGGGAACTGAGGTTTTTTTTGTCTTTCTTTTTCCTTTTCCTTTTTTTTCTTTTTTTTTTTAAACTTTAGATTACCTGTTATAATAGGTAATCTAAAAGTAAGTTTATTACATGAATAAATTTAAAGATTTATCATCAAGGATTCATTAAAAGTAAGTTTTATTGTAAAGGTGATGTTAAACAAAAATTTGGAATCTAATAATGTTATTAAAAAAAGGTTGAACGTTGTCAGCATTATTTTAAACACGGAATTTTAAGTTGTTTGTTATGAAGGTTAAGTTCCATAAGGTTAAATAAGTAAAATGAGTTTAATGATCATATAAGTGATTTTATATATCAAATAAATGATAAAGATAATTTTGTCAAATTTTATTTTGATATATATGATGGTTTAATCTTATATGGAATAAATAAAGCAAGATATGAATTCCTTTAAAACTACATTGATAAATGTATTAATTGAAATTCATATGATACTCTTGATATTGAGTATAAGTTTCACTTTACAATTTTATTATGGTGATTAAAATTCCATAGTATGTTATTATTTTGATTTTTAAGATGTGCATTATTTGCATGAGTATATGTCAAGTTTTATACTAATATTTATTTTGGAGAAAAGTACTAAATAAGTTTTATACCCTGTACGACTGGGAGAATGAGGAACTCTTAAGACTCAAACTAGCAATTGAATTGAAGAGTCCTAATAGTGCAAATGCTGATACTATTAGTTGGAGAGGGTCAAATAACTGGGGGTATCCTATGCATAGTATAGGTGAGAAATTATATGAGGGAACTATGCCTTTAATTCCAAAAGCAGTTATTAAGATGATTTGGAACAAGTGCATCCCCCCTAGAGCACAATTTACTATGTGGCTTGCTAGCTTGGGTAAGTTGAAAAAGGGTGATATTCTAGTCGGAAAGGGGATCATCGACATTAGTCAGGCTTTGTGCCCTTTTTGTAAGGTTGAAGTGGAGTCGAATTCTCATATCCTTTTCTCCTGTCGATTCTCCTGGGGGCTTTGGATGCTTATACTTAATTGGTGGGGTATACAGGGAGTTGTACATTGTCAGTTTGAGTCTTTTATTATCCAGTGGATTGGTTTTATCAAGCCTGGTCGTAGGAGAAAACTTTGTAAGCTTATTCTTAGCTGTGTTATCTGGTCAGTTTGGTTTGAAAGAAACAAAGGAAAATTCGAAGAACATGTACCTGATCCACAATTGTCTACCCACACTATCAAGAGGAGGGTGAGTATTTGGGCAAAGGAAGTTTTGGGTCTTGATGTCTTTTCCCCGCAGGAACTAGCTTTCGAGTCTGATACTACTTTTGTTTAACTTGGGGTTGTAGTTGTGGTTTAATTTTCTTGTTGATTTATTTTATATTATTGGGGTTAGTGGTGTGGATGCTGGTGATGGTGATCATTATCTCAATTTTGGTGTGTAAGGTGATATCCTTTTTTAGTAAATTTGGTGTGTAAGGTGTTAGGATCTCTCTTGGTGTTTTGTTGGCATAGTCCGCTCCTATGCTGTCTTGGGCGGCCCGTTTCTTGGTCCCCCTCTTCCGATGGCTTTTTCCCCTCGTGGGGTTTTTTATGCCGGAGGTTTTGGGGTTCCCAAGTTGCGGTGTTTTGTTTCCTCCTTATCATTTATATATTCCTAATTCTCAAAAAAAAAAAAGTTTTATACCGGTTAATGGGTATGTTAAGGATCTTATGTTGTCGGATAACGCCTAAATAAATTTGGTGTGACAATAGAGAAGAATTTCACTATTTAATAAATTAAAATTGATATTAAATGTTTTACTTGGTTTAAAGTGTTTGATTTTATAGAAAAGTCTGTCTTAATTATTTTGGTACAAAGGAAATTTATTTTTAATTATATCAAGGTTCAAAATAAGAATGCATCTATATAGATTATGTATCTATAATATCTACTATGAGTTCTAATTCTTAGAATAAGGGATATTATATATCAATGATATTTAATTATAATACTAAGTGATGCAATATTTATTTGGAACTTTATTTTCAATGATAGATATACGTACAAGTTTGTACAAATGGTTATGACATTTGATCATTTGTAGATTGACTTGCTAATCTTTTGATAAAACATGTATTTCTAAAACAGAAAAATATAAGTTTCTTTTATTAAGGAAAAGTTTTTAACGAAGTTTGATTTTGTTAAAGTTTTCAAAGTAAAGGTTTTAATATCGTATTCATATTACTAATATGAAGGTTTACCCATGATTATATATTTTGATACTTAAGTATCATATATGTTTAAGCATTCTAAAATAAAGTAAGTAATGATGTGTTCATCATAACACATCATGGGAATAATGTTTGAAGTTTAGTAACTTAATCTCCAAGTAAGTATAACAATATGTTATAGATAGATTTTCATATCATATATGAAGATTGGTGAGCATCTAATAATGTTTAAGATTTATTAAGTGGTATTATAGTTAATTTGATAATTCATCATCATCATCATACCCAGTGTTAGGGGGGTTCAAAAGTATTCGACCCGCCGACCCGCTTCATAAATGGCGGGTCAAAAAAAAAATTTTTGAAAATTCCGAGTCGGGTACCCGACCCGCCTTAATTGGGTCGGGTCATGGGCCGAGTTCAAATTAATCCGAGTACCCGTTAATGACCCGGTTAACAGTTAGTATATCTATACTTATTTTTTTTAGGGTTTTTATGAGTTTAGTATATATAATAGTCAATATATATATATATATATATATATATATATATATATATATATATATATATATATATATATATATATATATATATATATATATATATATATATATATATATATATATATATATATATATATATATATATATATATATATATAATATATATATATATATATATATATATATATATATATATAATATATATATATAATATAGAAGTTTCGGTTGATAAGGACCTTTCATAAAACAAGCTCTTTGATTTTCATTTCGATCAAAATTTATCCGGGTACACGCTAAACTTAAACCTACGCATTTTATTTCTCATTTTTGTTTGAGGGAATGTTTGAAGTTTCGGTTGATAAGGACCTTTCATAAAACAAGCTCTTTGATTTTCATTTCGATCACTTGGATGATAATTTGAAAGATGTTGTCTCTCTGCTGGGTCTTTTTTAAGTGTGTTGAGATCAACTCTACTTCGCTTAGAAGATTGTGGGCTAGTTAAACCATCAACTTTTTGGGGAATCTTTGTATTATCGGTTTCTCCTACTTCTTGTTGATGTGAAGATGGTGGTTCTTGCAAAGATGATTTTCTTTTGAAATTATTTTCCATGAATGAAAATTCTATATCTATCAAAAATCAATCTACCACTAGTAAATTGTTTACAATATAATCATTTAATATAAAGGTAATAAACATTAGGACAATTAAACGAAAAAAATATGAAACAACAAATCAGTAATGATGATCATATAACTACACTTCAAGTAAATTCTTTATTTACATGATCATCATTATTATTTATTCATTCATCAATACTTAATTTAGATTATTATAGTCGAAGATTAAAATATTAATCAAATTATAATATTACATGATAATAGTATTATGTTGACATAATAATCAATTAACCAAAAGCATAATTACAATTGAAATAAATATTTATAAAACTCTTGATTATATTTAATCAAATTATAATATTACAATTTACTTAAAACATCACCTTATTCTTGAATTATGGTGGGGCTGGCAGCAGATAGGCGACAGGCGGCAGCGGCGGCTGGGGTGGGAAGCCAGCAGTTGGCGGGTGGTGGCCGGATTTTTCTTTGAAGAACAGAAATAGGGGTGTAGTACGTGGGTTTAATAAAGATTTAATAAGGTTATTAAATGGTATTGGAAAATGTAACTGTCATTAATGGGCTTTCTTGGAATTGGACACTTTAATTAGATATAATAAGTTATGACAGTGTTAATATCATAGAAGATGGGGAGCAGAGATCGTATCACTCCTTACCTTATAACCATAAAGTATCGTGTTCAAAACCTTGTAGCAGCAAACTATTAATTTTTTTTAAAGTGCAGTGCCCTCACGTGCGGGCACATAAGGGCACGTGTATCCGCCCCTGGTTTTCAAGATATACCCACAAAGTTTTTCGTCCTTTTTTTTTTACAATTAAATCTAAGGATTTTGGTTTATGATAGTGGGTTTCAATTTAATCAGTAAATCTAAGGATTTGATTCATAAATTCTGATAATTATGGTTTTAAAGTTAATTTCTCAATATATGACCTTTATTTTATCAATTCTATCTGAAATTTTGGGAGGATGGTACCCATGGTGGTTGTGATAATTATGGTTTTTTGAAAGTGAAAGTTTTAATTTCCTACGCAAATTCAAAAATACAAAATCGGAAAAAAAAATATAAAGACACTTCTAACACTATTTATAATTTAAAGACTTCACTTCATCTTCCACACTTCATCTTCTCCACTTCATCTTTATTTTATTATGACGCTTTAGAATCTAACCCATACTTTTTCATCAATTTTGAAAAAATAAGTAATAAAGCTTTAAAATATTAATTAGGAGGGCAAGTCATTAGTCTAAATACACATATCACACACTACACAAGCGAATTTAAGTATTGAAGAAATAATCTATAAAGGGAACTTTGACCTTGATAGGGAGGTATTCACTTCTTACTTTCAAAACCTTGAAAATGATAAGTGGTCATCATCATCATACCTAGTGTATCCCGCTCATAAACAACTATGGTCAGGATTTGGTTGAAAATGATGAGTGATTATGGTATTTATCAAGTGTACCCAAGTGAAACTTATGGTTTCATAAATGTCGGTTTTGAATGTGGGTGCAAACTATGGCACAATGGTCAAACTCATACAGATCCACAACAAGAACCATAATTACAACTACCTGAACTAGAAACACAACAATAAGAACCATAAACACTACAACATGAACCACGGCAAATCCAAATTTTCCAAAGTTGAGAAATAAGCATTAGAACTAGAAAGTTAATGCGCTTCAATCAATTCAATTTAAGGAATTTCCTTGAGACTTGCAAGATTTAATTAAGGTGGTAAATGATGTATATGATACTTTTAAACCAAGACTTTTAATTACTCATTGATTCAATATCAATTATCAGTTATGCATGGTTGAGGTGCTCAAAATTAGGGGAGATATTAATTACAAGAAACCACACATGGAAAAGAAAAGGTTGGAATGGTTAGGTAAATTGCCAAGGCAACTTGAAGTTCCTTCTGAATTTATAAATTTGATTCATCTATCTTTATGCACGATATAATAATTATCAATGTTCTTCTAATTGATGAATGTTGAGATTAATTATCTTAAGGAAGTGGGTTTTAATGTTTGAGAATTTTTAAATCCTCTTATTTTTTCAGCAAAGGGTTAAAGATTATAGGGAGCTAAGATCTTTTGTTATGGATTCATGTAAGATGTAACATTCTGTAGAGCACATAAAGGAAAATATAACATGACATCTAATACCACCTTTTACCAAATGGCGAGTGTGCAAATCAAAGTGTAGTAACCATATAAGAACAGAATTACTTAAAAAAAACAATGGTTACTGTTTAAGTAATGAAACAAGAAAGTGCAAAAGACACTTGAAATACCTGGAGATAGGCGTAATCAGGTACAACTGTCAATGCGCTGAAAGTGCTTATGATCCTTCCGCTGTTGAGACCTCAAATCCTGCAATACAATGTTAGCCTTGCCCGAGGGCTGGTATCCTGGAAAACCCCTCTGACGCTCAAGTCAGATCGGGAAACAGAAAGTATAGAATATATGATAATTAATGAATGCAAGATTAACGAATTGTCTGATGAGTTCAGATCAATTGAAGGATATTTGGTTAAGTATAGATTGTAAGTAAGAGAGCGGTGTATCTTTATGGAGTAATAATAGGAAGATATAAGCTCCTTCCTAAATAAATTATTGAAGGAAGTAGTTTTGGAAAAATAAATTAAGTATATAAGAGTAGAATTGTGTAAGGGGTTTTTATATAAGTTGATTCATGGATCATGGGATAGCTTATTTAGTGGGAGATCATGGGTAATCGTGGAGTATAATGGAGGAAAATTAAGTGTAACGTGTGTAGTGGGTGGTTATTTTAGGGTTTAAGGAGGCTACTTTCTTAGTGGTCAATCAAGGTGAATGAAAAGTCGTAAAAGCCCATTGACTAAGAGTTAAGGTCATCGGGAAGTCAAGGAGTGTAAACGTAAAATCATCATTAGCATCATAATACCCAATGTATCCCGCTCATAGACAAACTGTGGTCAGGGTCTGGGGAGGGAAGATAGACGACAACTCATACCCATACATGAAACTGCGGTCAGAGTGTCCCCCGACTCTAAAGGGTCTTTAAAGAGATATTCGAATGCCTGCAACTTGCACCCACGTTAGCCATGCATAGTAATTAACTAACTAAAGATACACAACAAATGGAATGCGCACAAATAACTAAACAAAAGATAAGTAAAGGGCGGTAAGTAAAGACAAAGGACAGTAACAAATGGTGGTCGGGAGTAAAGGTGTAACTAATTTGGTGCAAATTTCTATTTGAATTGCAGTTTTGATTAGATTTTGGTGCAAATTTGAAAATTCAGTGCAAATTGAATTTTCGGTTATATCGGTTTGTCGGTTCAATTTGAACTGTTGAAATATAATTTGGTTCAGTTCGATTTGGATATTTTAAAATATGATTTGGATTTGGACTGGAAAAATCAACACCGAATTAAAATTGGTTTGATTTGGTTTTGTGTCAAGTCCAAACCAAAAACCGAATTTACACCCTAGTCGGGTGGTTCATGTCTAGTAATCTAAGACGTGGATAAGGCGCCGCCAACTGGTCCTATCCCTGGTCAGGTCCTTAGAAAGATGGAATTCTTGCAGGTCACTTTTAATCTTTTTATCCCACATCCTCTTAGTTCTCCCTCTGCTTCTCTTGCCCTCCACTATGATGTATTCGATCCTTTTTACTGGGGTGTCATGGGTCTTTCTCATCACATGCCCAAACCACCTCAATCTATTCTCCCGCATCTTCGTTTTCTGGTTTCTTATTCTATCTATTATAGTTTTACCACACATCCACCCCAGCATACGCATCTCTGTTACGTCCACCCTCTACTCGAAAACCTTTTTTACGGGCCAACATTTTGTCTCGTACAACAAAGCCGGCCTAATTGCAACGCGATAAAACTTACCCTTTAGTCTACTAGGGAATTTTTTATCACAAAACACCCCGGTCGCTGCTCTCCATTTGAGCCATCGTGCCTGTATAAGATTAGAAACATCTCCATCAATCTCCCTATTACTTTGAATCATCGAACCCAATTATTTGAACTTGGATGTACATGCAACAACTTCTCCCCCTATGTTCACCTCTGGCTCCCTTATCGATTCTGTTTAATTAAATAAATTTAAATATTACCATAATAGTTACAAATAAAAAATATGTAATCATAGAATTCATTCATCTTCACCTTGAAAAGTTACTTAGAAAGCACATCACTTGATATCCCTTGTTTACTTACCTCTCTAACTAAGTCTAAGAGCGAAGGAAGATAAGATGAAGGAGGAGTGCTAGACTTTAGAGAGGGAGGAGTAGAAAACTCTAATGGTGCAGAGATTGAATAGAGGGGAAAAAGGGGGCATCCACTTGGATGATGTTTTGTTGGGTAGTTGAAAGGTAGTTTGAAAGGGCGTAGGTTTGAAGGATCTTATTAACTAAAGGTTGGGCAAAGAAGAAGAGGATGAAGGAGTATCTAGCCAGGTTAAAGTTATTGTTATTGCTATGGGGATATAGTTGGAGAAAACGTTTTTATTCATACTCTTAATGAGATTTTTGTTTCGTGTGCTTCCCTTAAAAGTGCCAACCATACAAATACACTATATAGTTCATCAAAGTTGAAAACTTTAGGGGAATTCATATGTAACCATATATACGAGTTTACATATAATATAAGAACAATGGACATTAATAATACAACCAATTGGTTATCAACTGTAAATTAATCATATTTTGGATCATACATGCATAATTACACCTTTGGGGGTGAACATTGAAAATGCACCTGGGTAAACTTTTAACTAGGTGAACCACGTTCCCTCGATACTTGGTTTTTCCCCCTTTATTGGAGCTAGAAATTAATGGTTCATGATATAAATTATTCTTCTAAAACACCATATTATCAATCATCTTCCAAGAATAGCGTTATCCAAAAGGATTTACTAGAATACTCATCCAACAAAGGATGTACCAACCTCTTAAAAGGTGCACCTCCCATAAAGGAAATGAAACCAATCTATGACAAATAATAATCATTTAATTTGAGGAATGCTCAAACTTCAAAGTAGCTAAATGTTAGAACTTTTTTTATTTTTAAGCTTTTTTTTGAAACAATTTGGTTAAATAAGTGCTTCCCCAAACTAATTTGCAAAATAAGCTTTAATGAAAATCGCTGGCCTTGACAGCGTTTTCATACCTTATTAGGCTGGAGATCGGGTTTTAAGTGTTAATAGAAATCGCTGTTGAGAACAGCGTTTTAGAGTTTGAGCAAAATCGCTGTTAGGATCAGCGATTTGCAGGTCCATCTGCTTCTCCAAACTAAAGCAATGTTTATTGATTGATAAAAAACGCTTTTCTAAAAGCGTTTTCATTGATTTACTCTAATTTTCCAAGTCCTCTACCTCCACTAACTTGCACAATCTCTAAACCAAAATTAAATAAAAAATTAATTTGTCCTCTCTTCTCCCCAACATCATTCCATCTCAGCAATTTCATCTCATTTTTTTCAATTTCATCTCATCTTATATTAAAAATACACCATTAATGCACTTTGTAAAAAAACACTTTAAGAACCCAAAAAAGTTTAAAAGGTTTGAAATTAATAGTTCTTGCTCTAAAAGACTTTGTAAAAAAAGAATATTTCATGAAATTTAACCTCTATTCCAGTTTAAGTTGTGTCAATGTTTGCACTACAAGACAAAGAGACAAGTCCAAGCATCAAAGAATTGGAAAATAGAACTCAAACCAAAGCATATAAACATACTTCATTGTCATTAGAAGATCAGAGCACAAGAATAACCACTGAATCAGATCAAGCCTTGCTCTCCATCATCATCATCATCATACCCAGTGTATCCCGCTCAAAGAAAACTATGATCAGGGTCTGGGGAGGGAGGAGCAATTGCATGCTCATACCCATAAGGAGAGTGCGATCAAAGAGTCCCCCGGCTCGAGAACGGTCTTCTAGCAAGAGGAACCTGCAGTTGGCAAATAGAATAGAAGCACACACACAAAAACAAATATGAGATCAAAGAAACAGGTAAAAAGCGACAAAAAGGTGAAGGATAAAGACGAACGAAGGGGTAAAGGGACAGGTTTACTAATCTAGGACTTGGATAAGGCGCCGCCAACTGGCCCTATCCCTGGTCAGGTCCTTGGAGAGGTGAAGTTCATGCATATCACTTTTGATTTGTTCCTCCCATGTTCTCTTAGGTCGTCTTTGACTTCTCTTACCCTCCACTATGATGCATTCGATCCTTCTTACTGGGGCGTCATGTGTCTTTCTCTACACATGCCCAAACCATCTCAACCTGTTCTCTCGCATCTTTGCGGAGATAGGTGCAACCCTTAACGTCTCCCTGAATTCCTGGTTTCTTATCCTATCCAGCATAGTCTTACCACACATCCACCTCAACATACGCATCTTCGTTACTTCCATCCTCTGTTCGAAAACCTTCTTCACGGGCCAACATTTTGTCCCATATAACATCGCCGGCCTAATCGCAACGCTGTAAAATTTACCTTTTAATCACCTCGGAAACTTTTTATCACAAAGCACCCCGGTTGCTGCTCGCCACTTAAGCCAGCCCGCTTGTATACGATTAGTAACGTCTCCATCAATCTCCCCGTCGCTCTGAATCACAGAACCCAAATATTTGAACTTGGACGTACACGCAACAACTTCACCTCCTATGGTTACCTCTGGCTCCCCTAGCGATTCTATCCCACTGAAATTGCATCGCAGTTATTCTGTCTTTGTACGGCTTATGCGCAACCCCTTTCCCTCCAAGGCTTCTCTCCACTCTCCCAATTTACTATTAGCCTCCTCCTTGGTTTTTGCGGCCAAGACTATATCATCGGCAAAAAGCATGCACCATGGTACGGTCTCCCAGATGGATTTAGAGAGCTCTTCCATAATGACCGTAAAAATGAAAGGACTTAATATTGATCCCTGATGTAGTCCCACATTAATTGGGAAAGACTCCGTCATACCCGCCGGTGTATGTATGTTAGTCGCCACTCTGTCATACATGTTAGGGCTGGCAAAAGCTGACCCGACCTGCTAACCTGACCTGAAACCGACCCGAAATTAGCAGGTCTGGGTTTAGATTTTTGACCCAGTTAATTAAATGGGTCAACCCGACCTGATCTGTTTATTAAATGGGTTAGGTTCAGGTTGAATTTTTAAACCCGAAAAATACCTGTTTAACCCATTTATTAAATGGGTCAATCAGGTCAGGTCGACCCATATTACCCAATATTAACCCATGAATATTTATAAAAAAAAATACATATATTAAAAGATTAAAGAAGTACCCTAGCCCAAGCCCATATATACACCCTATTTTTTAACCTTTGGCTTTCCTCATTTCAGCAATACTACACTACTACTAAACCCTAATGAGTAATGACTATCAGAAAACCCTAAACTGTAAACTCCATCTCTGCGGCGCATCATTCTCACCATTTTAGTCTTCTTCCAAGGTAAGAACCATTATCTTCTTCATTCTTCTTCATTTGTTCAGTGTTCGATTTATTTCTTTTGTTCTGTTTAGTGTTCGATTTATTTGTTTTGTTCATTTGTTCAGTGTTCATTTGTTCGATTTATTTCTTCATTATTGTTCTGTTTGTTCATTTCTTTTGTTCATTTCTGATTTATTTCTGATTATTGTTCTGTTTAGTGTTTCTTCATTATTGATCATTTGTTCAGTGTTTAATTTGTTTCTTTTGTTCGATTTTAATTTGATCAGTGTTTCTTCATTATTGTTCATTTGTTCAGTGTTCAATTTGTTCGATTTAGTGTTTCTGTTTTTTTGGTTTTTTTTTAGTGTACTGTTTCTTTCTTCAGTCTTATTTTTGTTCGATTTTAGTGTTTCTTTCTTCAGTCTTATTTGTTCAGTGTTCATTTCTTCAGTCTTATTTTTGTTCGATTTTAGTGTTTGTTCTGTTTCATTTTAGTTTCATTTTAGTGTTTGTTCTATTTTTTTAGCGTTTCTGTTTCAGTTTGTTCGATTAAACTCAGTCTTATTTTTGTTCTGCTTTATTTTCGTATCAAAGGTAATGGATACTAGTACCACTGAACATGAAAATGTGGATGTTGACTCGGAAGATGATCTGGTGGAGGTTAAGAGTAGTGACACAATCAAGAAGGATCCTAAAAACAAAGGTAACAAAACAATTCATATTAATGGTAAGAATTTTAAACGACAACGTAGACTTACATCTGGTGTGTGGGTGAACTTTGAATTTGTGGATGAAACTGATGAAGAAGGAAATATCTTATGTAAATGTAAAAAATGTGCAAAAACATTTAGGGCTGATAGTAAAATGGGGACAGAAAATTTGATTCGTCATGTTAAAAATTGCAAAATGAGGATGATAAGCAAATTTTATTTAACCGCAAGCGCACGGTGTACGCGTAGTGCGGGTCGAACACAAGGAGGCTTAATAATTCCAAATTGTATGTTTATGACTAGCTAAGACAAGGGTTAAACAAAAGGTGTAAGATGATGTTCTAATCCTAAGATGCAAAAGCTAAGACAATAATAAAAATGATGTATAACAATGATATGAAAGACACTAGGGCGTCGGGTATCACCCAATTCTAACATGAAATTCAATCACTTTCATGATTGTATGAAATTGAGCCATAAATATGAGAGAACGTGATCTAATTAGTCTCAAGCTTCCGCTCTATTGACTAATATCGATTTAAGACCAACTAGCATTAATCCTCAAACTTCCGTTCTATTGGCTAATACTAGAAGGAATTTAACTCAAATATATCTCAATCCTAAGTTAAACCAATCCTCAAACTTCCGTTCTATTGAAAAGGCAAACAAAGATATTTAAATCAAGACTCATTAAGCGTAGGTTCAATCATCGACTCAAATCGCACATAATCAATCAATAAAATATCAATCCATGCTTCGAATTAGGGATTTCACCCTAACCCTAGATAAAGAAACTACTCACTAGCCATGATCATAGAAAACATACAACAAACAATAGACAATAATGTAAAAAGAGATAATGAAACAACGAAACTTACGGAACGAGAAAATAACATAAACTGAAGTGCCGAAATCAAATGCTACAATGGTTCTTCAAAGGTTAATTGAAAGAAAACTCAAAAAAGCTCAAAGGAAAGTTACAGGAAATTTAAAACTGAAAATTCCAATCTCCCTACAAGAAAAATAACTGCCACTATATAAAGTGGTTCCAAAAATTGGAAGAAAACCGTCAAAATAATGCCCGGATTAAGAAAGGCGACGAGCGGCGCTTTATAGGGCGACGAGCGGCGCTTTATAGGGCGACGATCGTCGCTCATCTGCTGGAGAAATCATCGCTGCTGCTACGGATAAGGCGACGAGCGTCGCTTATGGGGCGACGACTCGTCGCTCCGCTACGGCAAAATCATCAATAATTGCACGAATTGGCGACGAGCGGCGCATAAGGAGCGACGACTCGTCGCTTTGCTACGACATGCCAATAAATAATGCTGATTAATGTGCGACGAGCGGTGCACATGAAATGGCTCGTCGCTTGGCCTTTTTGTTGCACTTTTCTTGCCTTCTCCTCATCGGGACTAGCTTGTGGCCCGGTCTCTTCACTTGGCAGGGATCTTAGGCTATTTCTCCAAGCCTTCACCCTCTTATAACTCCGAAATGTACCTAAAAACTCCAATTTTGCCTCAAAAATCACATAAAACATGGAATTGACCTCAAGAGACAAAATGTACACAAAACACTACAAATATACCTAAAAACCCACTAAAACTACAATTAAGGAGCGTAAAATGAACACGGATAAGTGCAAATAATTGCACTTATCAGAGGACATTTCGTGATGTTGGTCAAATGATATTGGAGAATTTTGCTGCTGGTTTAGAAAATAGATTGTCTGCTTTTGATGTTGCTATTTTTCGTGAACTATTAGCTCTTGCAATAGTAAGACATGATCTCCCTTTCCAATTTGTTGAATATGAAGGGATTAGGAGAATATTTAGTTATTTAAATCCCACGACTAGAACAATTTCACGTAATACATCTAAGTCTGATATTGTTAAGATGTATGAAAAGGAGAAGGAAAAGTTGAAATTTTTGTTGGGTTCAATTACTAGTAGAATTTGTCTTACTTCTGATTGTTGGAGTTCAATAACCTCAGATGGATATATCACTTTAACCGCACATTATGTTGATGATAATTGGGTATTGAAAAAGAAGTTGTTGAATTTTTGTTTTATGCCTCCTCCTCATACAGGGGTTCATTTAAGTGATCATGTGTGTTCCTTGTTGAAAGAATGGGGTATCTTACAAAAGATTTTTAGCATTACTCTTGATAATGCGGCTTCAAATGATGTATTTGCAGATTGTCTTAAGGGTGAACTTGAATTGTTATATGCAGGAGAGTTTTTTCATGTGAGGTGTTGTGCACATATCATGAACTTAGTAGTTCAAGATGGATTAAAAGAAATTGATGATGCTGTGATTAAGGTGAGGGAAAGTGTGAAATATTGTAAGGGATCACAAGCTAGAAAACAACGATTCTTAAGTTGTATTAAGCATGTAGGCCTTCAAAGCTCTAAGGGTTTAAAACAAGATGGAATTCCACATATTTAATGCTTGAAAGTGCATTGTATTACAAGAAAGCTTTAATTTACTTTCAAAAAGTTGATGCTAACTATATTCATTGTCCTACTGCGGAAGAATGGGCTAAAATAGAAAAAAATTTCAAGTTTTTAAAGGTTTTTTATGAATCTACTCTTGCTTTTAGTGGGACTAAATATCCTACTACTAACTTGTAATTTCCTAATGTGTTGAGGGTGAGATTGCTTTTAAAGAGTGAGATGGAGAGTACAGATGGTTTTATGAAGAAAATGGCTTGTAAGATGTATGAAAAATTTGGGAAATATTAGAGTGATTTTAGCATTATTATGGCAGTTGCTGCTGTGTTAGATCCTAGGTTTAAGCGTCAATTTGTGCAATGGAGTTTCAAAAAAGTTTATGGAGATGGTGTTGAATATGAGGAAGAAGTGGCTAAGGTGAGGGGGAAAATACAAGAAATTTATAATATCTACGCTCTTAAACTATCTGCAACTTCTCCAAGACAAAAATATGGGAGTTTACATGTCGGTAATGTTGAAGATGCTTCCGATGAATTTATGACCGTAAGTTTCTGATTTGTTTTTCCATAATTATATAAGCTTTTGTTTGTTTACCTTTTAATGATTTAAATGTAAATGCTTGTTTTATTTTTTTATAGGACTTTGATAGTTTTTCTAATGAGCATAGTACTGTGAGTATGAAATCTGATTTGGAGATGTATTCTGAGGAGCAACTAGTGCCTCGTTCAGTTAATCTTGATATTCTTGCGCATTGGAAGGAAAATGGTTCTTGTTATCCGGTACTTTCTTTAATGGCTAGAGATATTCTTGTTATTCCTATATCAACAGTGGCCTCTGAATCTACCTTTAGCATTGGTGGTCGGGTACTTGATTGTTATCGAAGTGCCTTGAAGCCAAACATTGTCCAAGCTATTGTTTGTCTAAAGGATTGGACATTTGAAGGAGGTAATTTTGTATATACCAATATGTCTAAGTTAATATTGGTTATTTGTTTTTATAGTTTGATAACTTATTTTTTTGTTTGTTAATGAAGCAAAAATGGAATCACAATTGGATGAGCTTTGTGCGATGGTAATGAAGATAAAAGTTGAAGAAGAAGACATATCTTGCCCTAGTCCAAGTCTAAGTCCAAGTCCAAGTTTCGATCAACATGAATTTAGTTCAAAAGCATCTTCCTCGGCTACTTTATTTTAGACTATGATGTAGATGTTAATTATGTTTGCTTTTGGTTTTGGCTTGTCAACAAAACGATTTGTAATGATTTTTTTTTGTTTGTTGACCTTCAGCGACTTTAATCTAGGTAATATCGTAGTATGCACTATGCAGCCATTTTGAAGACTTTTGATGTTTGTACAAACTAATTATGTTTGATAGTTAAATTTTAATGTATCTTTTGTGAATGGCTAAATGGGTTATTAGCAGGTTAAATGGGTCAAATTTGATGACCCGAACTTATGGGTCAAATGACCCAAAAAAACCCAAATAAAATAGCAGGTTAAATGGGTAAATAGCAGGTTGACCCGACCTGCTACAGATCAGGTCGGGGTTTCAATTTTCAACCCATTTAAATTAATAGGTCAGGTTCAGGTCAATTGTCTAGTGACCCATTAATATATGACCCGAACCTGAAAATGACCCAACTCGATCTGTTTGCCACCCCTACACACATGTCCTGTATTACCTCGATGTATCTTCGTGAAATACCTCTATTCTTGAGGCTATCCCAAACCAGGCTTTGTGGTATGCTGTCGTACGCTTTCTCCAGATCAATGAATACCAGATGCAAATCCTTCTTTCGCTCCCTATACTTTTCCATCAATCTCCGCAAAATATGGATTGCCTCGGTGGTTGATCTTTCCGGCATGAATCCAAATTGGTTCTCCCTAATTACCGTCTCTCGTCTAATTCTTTTCTCGATCACTCTTTCCCATAGTTTCATAGTGTGGCTTAAAAGTTTGATCCCTCTATAGTTCTCGCAACCTTGTGCGTCACCCTTGTTTTTAAATATTGGGATAAGTGTGCTAACCGTCCATGCTTCAGGCATCTTCCTGGTCCTCAGGATGACATTAAAGAAGTTAGTAAGCCATTGAATACCCTTCTCTCCTAAACTCATCCACACTTCAATCGGAATGTTATCCGGTCCGACTGCCTTTGATCTCCCCATTTTTTTGAGAGCTTCTCCTACTTCCGCCGTGGTAATATCGATAATCAACTCATACTCCTGTGCTCTTTGGAGGTATGACGCTTGTTGAATTCCTCCTCTCGACCCCTAGTCTCATTGAGTAGTTGGGAGAAATATTGATGCCATCTCAGTTTGATGTCCTCTTGTCTAAGCAGTACTCGTCCACCTTCATCTTTAATGAACTTCACTGTCCCCAGGTCCTTCTTTTGCCTAGATCTTGCTTTTGCCAACTTATAAATATACTTCTCCCCCTCTTTGGTCTCAAGCTTTTGATACAAGGCTTCAAACGCTTGATCTTTTGCCTCCGCTACTGCTTTCTTAGCCGCCCGTTTTGCTTCTTTATACCTCCCCTTCTTATGTGTCATATCCTCCTCCTCCGTGCAAGCCATGAGCTCCTTGAAACTCTTGTTTTTCTCTTTTGTTTTCTTGTGCACTTCTTCGTTCCACCACCACGACTCTTTGTACACCTTTGGCTTCCCCGTCGACACCCCTAATGTCTCTGTTGCCACCTTTCGAATGGTTTCCGCCATGGTCTCCCACATTCGGCTTGCATCGTCTGATAAACTAGGGTAGCCCACCGTCTTGATCTTATTTGATATGGTAGCGACCATATCCCCCTTAAGCCGTCCCCACATGATCGTTTGCCTAACCTTTTTCTTCTTCTCGGCAATCTTTCTCCTCATACGAAACACTAGCACTAATAACCTATGTTGAGTGGGCATCTCTATACCTAGCACAACCTTACAATCCAGACACGAGCTCCGATCGACCTTTCGTACCAAACAGTAGTCAATTTGGGTGGCATGCCCACCACTCTTGTACATAATCAAGTGTTCATCCTTCTTTTTAAAGATCGAGTTTGCTATGACTAACTCCTTTGCTAATGAAAACTCAAGCAAGATCTCTCCACTCTCGTTCCTTACACCATAACCAAACCTGACATGAACTGAGTTATAGTTAGCTGCCTCTTTACCTATGTGTCCATTGAAGTCGCCACCTATAAAAACTTTTTCCTCGGCAGGGATTGTATCTATAAGGTCCCCCAGGTTATCCCAAAACTTATGTTTGACTTCCTCGTCTAGCCCAACTTGCGGTCCATACACACTAATGATCGAAAAGACCTCTTCTCCCACCACGATTCGAACTAGCATAATTCTATCATTGCACCTCCTAACTTCTACAACTTGCTTTAGAAGATCATTAGCTACAAGAATACCGACTCCACTACGCTTTCCATCCAAACCTGCATACCATAGCTTATAACCCTTTAAAACGCTTGTTTTTTGCCCCTTCCACCTAGTTTCCTGAACGCAAGCCACTTGAATCCTGTACTTTGAAAGTTCATTCGCCAACTCCAACGACTTGGCTTGAAGCGTGCCTATGTTCCATGTCCCCACTCTTAGCTCAACATCCTGCTTACGTTGCCCCTCAGTGGACCTGACATTAGGTTACCATTATTCTGCCTAAACTCTATACTTGACTATTTGTGGACCAAACCAAAAAATAAAAGATGGTGACGCTGTAGACTCAAACCCAAACAAAAAAAGACAAAAAAAAAACGAAAACAAAATAAAAGAAAAAACGAAAACGAAAACACATAAATCTTCAACTACATCGAAAATAAATGAAAAACGCAAAAGAAACCTAGAAAACTTCAATTCAAAAAAAAAAATCAAATTAAAAAATAAATAAATAAATAAAATAAAAATAAAATAAAATAAAATAAATATAAACAGATCTTCAATGACAACGAAAATAATTCAATAAAGGAAATAAAAATAGTGAAATAGCTGAAAAACAAAAAACGAACAGCCAGAGATCTTCAACCAATACAAAAAAAGAATGAAAAACGAAAATGAAAACCCAGAAGAATTCTTCAACGAAAAAAAAAAATAAATAAAAATGGAAAAAAAAAATTTGATGGGGTTGTAAAGAACAGAGAAATAACTGAAGAACAAAAAGGGAAACCCAGAAATCTTGAACAAAATGAAAAAAATTGAAAAACAAAACTCAATTATACATCATCTACTCATATCCTAAATGAAAATTTTATGCCATTATTTGCGTGAATATTCTTATAACCAACAAATCCCAAAAACAAAGAAAATCTTTAAATCAAAGAAAAGCCTTGCTCTCCAACTCCAACTAATGTCTGATAATAATAATAATAATAATAATAATAATAATAATAATAATAATAATAATAATAATAATATACATATTATAAATCCAGGAAATTTTGTGCCACGTGGCATTCATATACACCACCCAAATTAATTTAATTGTTATTTTTCTTTTTTTTGCATTGAAACTCTTAAAAATCAATTAAACTTAATTATATTGAAACCCTTAGTGTTCTCCAATTTAATTCATCCCCAATTTAATTCATCAATTTAAATAGAACTCTTTGTGATCTAAATTTGATTATATTGAAGATGAAAAGGCAAAACTTTAAGATTTTTTTTAGTGCCACATACATAGCTTGTCTTATTTATATGATTGAATTTCAAAGTTTGCATCCCACATACTTAAGAAAGCGTAGATTGAGAGTTGAGTTTATTGATTATTTAAATTAATATGAAAATTGAGATAAAACAGGTTGAAAGATATGAGTTTTTGTTTCATTGCTATGTGAATATGTAATTTTATATCAGAAATTTTATGAGTGTAGATGTGAGATGGAACAAGGCTTATCAATTGTTGAGATCAAATAT
The DNA here is from genome assembly GCA_019425755.1 of Amaranthus cruentus. NCBI lineage: Eukaryota > Viridiplantae > Streptophyta > Magnoliopsida > Caryophyllales > Amaranthaceae > Amaranthus > Amaranthus cruentus. The sequence continues at coordinate 12,159,704 of CM033453.1, read as the reverse complement.
TGAAAAGTTGATTGGAGATGAAATGGAAACAAAGAGAAAGAAGATATTGATGAAGATGATGTTTAATTTATTTACATATTGATATGTTATGTAGTTATGGATGTCATAATAATCAAATATATGTTATTATGATGATAATCAAGTTTAGTAAGCATATGAGTAGTTTTTATTTTAAGTATCACTCCTTTTTAAGTGTTAGTAAAAATTTTTCATTAAAAATATCAATATTAGGTTATTTGATAATCTTAACATAAATTGATGATGTTTTGTATTATAATTAGTTGATTTTTTTTTGTTATGTTAAAATTGTATAGACATAATTGTTCAAAATAATATTTGTATTAATTTAAACAATGTTTGAATAATATTATGTATTTTTTTATAAAATAGTTTTATAATCACGTGCATAGCACGGGTAAATACCTGGTAATAATAATAATTGACGATTGAAGGATAAATTTGCAGTAAGATGGGTATTGAGTTGATTGAGCAAAATTTTCAATCTGGGTAATATGCACAGGATTAAATTACATAAAGAAATAAATACAACAGCAAAATTAAAAAAGAGGATGAAGATTAGTGCGGTTTTAAGTAGAAATAAAATATAAAAAAATAAAAAATTACAAAGCAACAAAAATGAACAATTTGAAGCCCTTAAAGGATTTTATATTAAAAGGATTCAAAGCTCTGCCAACGATCAGCATCAAACCTTCTTTATTGCCATTTATTCTTCTTTATATCAATAATCAGGATTTTATACCCTTCAAAGTTTTATTGATTTCCTTATCTTTTTCCCCATTTCATCTGCTTTTTTTTTTCGCATTTCTTGCTTTCCTCATCTTTCGGTATTTCATCTGATTATTTTCCCTATTTTTTCCTCACCAAAATCTTGTCCCCATTCTTTTTAATTTACATATGTTGATTGTTGCATTTCTAATGTACTATTTGATTTCTTCCGTAATGATTCATCCAGTCAGGCAAAATCGCTGACAAGCACAGCGATTTCTCTCCCTTGCACACAGAAATCGCTGCTCCAAATAGCGATTTTCCCTTACACCAAAAACGCTGTTCCAAACAACGATTTTGTTTGAAGCTTATTTTTCAAATTAGTTTGGGGAGGATCTTATATTTCCAAATACTTTCAAAAATAAGTTTTAAAAAAAAAAGTTCTAAATGTTAAGTTAACTTGTCTTCTAGATTTTTTATTGTGTGAACTTTAACAAAGAAAGCCTTATTATTTACAATGTCGTCTCCAATGTAATGGAGCTTACCTTAATCGTCTTAGTTATTTTATATTACGAGATTAATTCTTAGCCAAATGTATGGGACTAGGGTTATCAATAGTAAATATAAGCACACATCTTCCAGACCTCAATTCACCCACCAAACCTCCTAGCCATTAGGCTTCTTTAAAACCCTCTGTTATTGTCATATACTTGGCCTCGGTTATAGAACTACCAAAACCTTTGGATCCACATCCACTTGATCACAAGCCAATGAACCTTTTTTGGGTTTAACATGTACTTACGTAGTACACTTATGGCTTGAGCAATGTGTAGTCAAGTAAAAATCATAGCATACATAATGCTCATCACCGCATTGGCATAAGGAATAGGTGGCATGTAATTATTGTCCCCCTTGAAACTTAGGACAATCTATCTTTGACAATTTAATTTTTGATGCTAAAGGAGTCGACACATGTTTAGAAGCACTCATTTAAAATTGTTCTAAAACCTTCTCAATGTATTTTGATTTTGACAAATACAAACTCTAGTTTGATCAATCTTCCATGATTTTCATATTGTCGAAACAATTACTTATTCGCCTAATTATCGACATGTAGACCAAAAAAGATATTCAACGTCGTTTTTACCCATCATAACGATATTTTTTTCAAAAAAATAAATTTTGCGGTTGTCCTTATGGGATAACTCTTTCGAAAATCTGGTTGAAACAAGTACTTATTTGCCTATTTTCCGGCACGTAGACCGAAAAAGATATGCAACGTCGTTAAATATCTTTTTCGGTCTATGTGCCGAAAAATAGGCAAATAAGTATTTGTTTCGACCGAATTTTCAAAGAGTTACCCCATAAGGATAATTGCGGCATTCGTTTTTTAAAAATATATCGATATGATGGGTAAAAAAGACGTTAAATATCTTTTTCGTTCGACGTACCAGAAAATAGGTAAATAAGTACTTGTTTATAAAGGATTTTCGAAAGAGTTACGCCATAAGGATGATTACAATGTTCGTTTTTTTGAAAAAAATCGTTATGACGGATAAAAAACAACGTTAAATATCTTTTTCGGTCTACATGTTGAAAATAGGCTAGTATATATTTTTTTTGACCGAATTTTCAAAAGAGTTACCCCATAAGGATGTTCGTGACGTCCCGTTTTTGAAAGGGAAATTATCATTGGTGCCCCTGAGGTATGCGTTTTTATCAATGGTGTATAAAGTTTTTTTTTTCCAATGGCACCCCTGACATTTAGGGGTAATAACAACCGTGACCTTTTTAGTTTTGTCCCTTAAAAATCCGTTAAGTTTTCGAAATTAACCTAACTAGGGTTAGTTTCTTCTTTTTCTTCACTTCTTCCATGGCTGCCCTTTCTTTAAAACCCAGAAAAATCCCTTAATAACTATAAATATACAAGAAATATCCTTTATATTAATCTAATTTGAGTGTTCATTCATTGATTCATTACTCTTTTTTTTCACTCTCATTATACAACATTACATGATTTCATAGGGCTTTTTATTCCATCATCTCATCTCCCTCTTCTTCAACTTTAGAGGAGTATTACTTTTTTTCTTTCTATCTTGAATAAATAAGTTTGCAATCTATTCTTTTAATTCAATTTTTTCAATCAACAAATCAACCAATAATCATCTCATCTCCCTCTTTTTCTGGGTTTTCATTCTATTGATTGAAATAATTTTGAAAACTAATTAACCCTATTTTTCTGGGATTTTTCTCCCACTTAAATTTTCATCATTTTCATGGGTAATGTCATCTTCTTTCAGTAATTCCTCATCATCACTGACAATACCCTTCTTTTTAGGGTCTTCACTTTCATTTTCTGGGTTAATTTTCTCAATGTCTTTACAACCCATTTTTCTCTCCTTCTCAATTTCCTCTTCAAAATCTGCACATTTTTTCTCTGTTTTCGAAGGAATTACATTTCCTAATTTATCCTTCTTCCTCCTCTTATAAACCTCTAGTAATGGCATATCATCTTTGTAATGATCCCTTTTGTTATATTTGGCATCGTTGCTCAAAATATCTTTCAAATTTACTGCTAATTCAGTTTCCGGTAAAATCTCATTTTGTTCTTCTCCGCCCATCATATTAGTTCAACTTCAATTTCACAGACTATGGGGGGAAAGTGGGACTATGAATCAGAAATTAGGGTTAGAAAGAGAGAAGACATAAAAGAAAGAGGGGGAAAATAGAGAAAAAGTAGAATTATTGAGAAAAGTTGTATGATTGAGAAAAAGGAATTTTACTGGGTTTTGAAGAAATGGCAGCCATGGAAGGTAGCCATGGAAGGAGTGAAGAAGAAGAAGAAGAAGAAGAAACTAACCCTAGTTAGGTTAATTTCGAAACTTAACGGATTTTTAACGGAAAAAACTTTAAAAGGTCACGGTTGTTATTACCCCTAAACGTCAGGGGTGCCATTGGAAAAAAAAAACTTTATACACCATTGATAAAAAAGCATACCTCAGGGGCACCAATGATAATTTCCCTTTTTGAAAAAATATCATTATGATGGGTAAAAATGACGATGAATTTCTTTTTCAGTCTACATGCCAAAAAATAAACGAATAAGTACTTATTTTGATCGGATTCTCGAAACAGTTACTCCATAAGGTTTATTGCGAAGTCCGTGTTTTGAAAAAATATCGTTATAATGGGTAAAAGACGACGTCAAAGTGCTAAAACACAAGGGTACGATTGATAATTAGGAAAGTCATAGGTGATTACGGATGGTCAACAAAAGTCAAAAGTGATTAGTAATGGTTAACGGTTATTTTGGCTGGTCAAAGGTCATATGGGTTGGTGAATGATTACTTGGTTTAAATGGTTGTCTTTTTGATACTTTCAAGGTTGTAATTTCACAAAAAGAAATATTGAGGTTGTAATTCGCAAAAGCACTAAACTTTAATATTGTAATTGATAAATAATTCCCAAAAAAATTAAAAACCTAAAAAGGATTTTTTTTTTTTTTTTGTTTTTGTTTTTGTTTTTACTCCCTCCTATTCATAGAGAATGAGACATTTGGGTTTTGCACCAAAACCAAGGAGTGGTGGGGAACTACTTAAAAGTGGGTTGAAAAGTCTCTTTTTCCATAAAGGGTATTGATATTTATGTGTTGTTGTGTTGTTGTAGTAAGGGTAAAAGGGTAAAAAATAATGAAAAAAATAGAAATGAGACATTTTCAGTGAATTGACCCAATAAGAAAATGTCTCATTCTCTATGAATAAGAGGGAGTACTATTTAGTTGTCAGATTTTAAATTATCATATTTTCAACAAATTTTACTAATTTTATAATTTTATAGGACGTGCCTAAACAAATATGATCTATTCAGTCTAATAAAAAATGATAAGATAGTTTTATAATGATAATCATACAATTCTATAATTTTGCTGCTAAATGACAAATGGCAATATCATAGCTAGAGGTGTTCAACGGGGTGGGTCGATTTAACAGGTCAAGGGTCGGATCACATTTTAACGGGTCATTAGCGGGTCGGGTCAATAACGGGGCGGGTCATTAGCGGGCCTTGGTGTAAAGGGTCGGGTCGGATAATTATAAGAATTAATTGCGAAAAAAAATTTGCCACTTTTTTTTAAAAATTTTTAAATGATATTATTATAAACATAAGTGGATCGACGAAACGGGTCATAAAATATAATAAAAAAATTGTTTTTATTAACTTTTAAAAAATGGGTCAAAGTGGGTCAGATTTAAACGGGCTTGACCCGCCCCGCCCCGTTTAACATTTGACGCGACCCACCCCGACCCGACCCATTTAAATTTTGCCCCGCCCCGCCCCGTTGAACACCTCTAATCATAGCCATCTATCAAATACAGTAGGATTAGTGGTCCTTCAATAGTAAAACAATTTATTTCTAAAAATACATTAATTTTAAAAAATACATAACTTTCAGAACTTATTTTACATTAATACAATTGTTATAACATCACACATCAAAATACTGAAATGAGAAAATAATAAACCTTCCAAAAATATTTTAGTAAGAAAATATTATGATTTTCCGAATTCAATAATTGTAAGAAAATATTATACATCACAAATAAAAACAATCAAAAAACAGTTATTTTTCTATAATAAAACAACATAGGATCAAAATACTTTCCTTTAATACTAAATACAATATACTTTTAAAAGTTACATTTTATTTTAAATAAGCAATTGTATGACCTAATTCCAATAAATTTATATCCGTAAACAAGTAAACAGGATCATTCAATTATATCCTGCCCACTAATACAGCTAAGGAGCAATATTATTTTTATATAAGGATTTGAATCTCATCTGCAATACAACATCAAGCCTGACACCCTCTCCTTTTAGTCTTCTCATCAATCATCCCCACAACTTTTCTCACAAACACTGAAAAAACAGTAGCAGCACTAAGCCATCAGTAATGGAGAGAAATCCAACATTTCTAAGCATCCTCATCGTCCTATCCTTCGCCATTTTTGCCCATTCTGTAAGTCTATTTCCGTCTTTCTTTTATTTTCTCTTTTCCAATTTCCGAATTTGTTTTCTCGCTAATACATTACTACTTACTAATCCATGATATTGGCCGGCTGATTTCTTTGTCTTAATGTCAAAATATAGCTCAGTAATCAGTATGATGTTTGATTATATCAATTTTTTTAGAATTTTTAATTATATATGATTAGAGATATTTAAGATTGATTGAATGAATGTATTTGATAGAGTCTAAAAATCAAATAGGGACCATTCATCCAATCTCAATATTGAAAGAGTTTGAAATCAGATCATGAGTCTCATTTGTCTAGATTCTAGACTGGTCCAGGCATAGATTAATGATCATCAAAGCCCATGATTTCACAGCTAATCTGCAGATATTTATCTATTTAATCAACTGATGAATCCTTTTGATTTTGTTTGTTTAAAATAGGTATCAGATGATGATATGAAATGTGTGTACACAATCTATATCAGAACAGGAACAGTATTTAAAGCAGGAACAGACTCCAAAATCAGTCTAGAATTATGGGGTAAAACTGGAGATGGTGTTCGAATCACAGATATCGAGAGCTGGGGCGGGCTTATGGGCCCGAATTACGACTATTTCGAGAGAGGTAATTTGGATGTGTTTAGTGGAAGAGGCCCATGTCTTGATGAAAATGTATGTGCAATGAAGGTGATCTCTGATGGATCTGGGGATCACCATGGTTGGTATTGTAATTATGTTGAGATCACCACAACTGGGCCCCATGCCAAATGTGCTCAAATCAAATTTGATGTTGAACAATGGCTTGCTAATGATGCTTATCCTTATCAGCTTTCTGTTACAAGGAATTATTGCCCTGTTAAGGATTCTATTCCTTCTTTGAAGTCTATTGCTTCTTTTTAATTTGTTTTAAGTTTTTAAGAGAGGAAATGTTTGGTGAAACTTTGTGGTTTGTGATGAAGAATTGATCAATTTGCTTCTTTGTTGTATCTTATTGATATTTATGATGATTTAATAAAAGTTTTTTGAGATTTTCTTTTGTGGGTTTGTTGATCTTGGTTTCATTTTGATTTTTGATTGCATTCTTTTGTTGATTTGAAGTTGTTTAAGTTACAATGTGAAAAAGAATATTGATGAATGAACTACATTTTTGAACAATGTTAGATCATTTCTTTCATAAAGTTTTAACTTAGATTAATTTGTTATGCTAATTCATAATGCAAATTAACATTATTGATATAGTATTCTAGTAATTGTTACTCCCTCTGAGATATCACCCTTTGACCAAAAAATATGAGAGCTTTTTTAGTCAAACGGTGCTAATTCAGAGGGACAGAGGGAGTATGATACTAGATTTCAATAATAACATAAAAAAAAATAGAAAATTTGCCAAAAAAATTTCAACTATTCGATTATTTTTAAGGATCATTTATCAACTACAGCCTTTAAGTTTACTCAATTTCAAATAAACAGCCGCGAACTTTGTTTATTACCAACAACAACCTTCAACTTGAGAAACATGACAGCGATACAGCCACTTCACCGGATGACCTGATAAATGACCGTTGACCATGCGAAATGACCTTTGACTTTCACTTAAACTTATTAATCTAACCTAATTACCTAATCACCTCCAAATAAACCCTTCTTCCCCAACCTCTATATACCCCTCTCTAATCAACACCACTCTCCCACCCCAACACCACCACCACCACCACCATCACCACCACCATTAAAACCCCTCAATTAATGACTAGTTTATGCTGATTGAATTCTTTTGAAGTTGAAGTTTTCTCTTCTTGCCATTTTCATCTTCCCCAAACTCTTGACTGATCTCTGCTATACCTCTGCTATATGGGTAATTCAACAGTTGTTTCTTTCTTGCCAATTTTTATGTCATTTTTATCTTCCCCAAATTCTTGACAAATCCTAAAAACTTTTGAAGGTGAGGTTTTCTCTAACTTGTCATTTTCATCTTCCCCAAACTCTTAACAAACCCTAAACAATTTCAAATGTGAGGTTCTCTTTTCCTTGTCATTTTCACCTTCCCCAAATAGCCAGATATGTTCTTCATGCACATAAGTTCAGATTAAACACCATTTTCGTCAAGGTCCGGATGTCAATAGCAAATTAAAGGCCAATTCGCTCCTTTAAATAACCTCAATTTCAAATTTGAAATCCATGTATTCTAAGCTTCCTTCTTCATCAAGTTCATAGTCACAATAAAAAAAAACCAAAATTACAAAGGATTTGAATATCTACTTTTCTGGGTTTCTTCATAAAAACTAAAATGAATTGGAGAAGTTGAATTATAAGTTAAACAAAATAATCTGCTGCGTATTGGTGAATTTAGATACCCACTTTCTCAATTGAATTTGAAAAGTTGTTTTTAAAGGAGGGGCTTTAATGGTGGTGGTGGTGGTGGTAGTAGTAGTGGTGGTGGTGTTGGGCTGGAGGAATGGTGTTGATTGGAGAGGGGTATATAGAGGTTGGGGAAGGAGGGTTTAAGTAGGTTTAATATGGTAATTAGGCTAGATTAATAAGTTTAATTGAAAGTCAAAGGTCATTTAGCATGGTTAACGGTCATTTATCAGGTCATCCGGTAAAGTGGTTGTATCGCTGTCATGTTTCCCAAGTTGAAGGTTGTTGTTGGTAATAAACAAAGTTCGCGGCTGTTTATTTGAAATTGAGTAAACTTAAAGGCTGTAATTAGTAAATGATCCTATTTTTAAATAATCCCAACTTTCACATGAATTTGTTCATGGAATACTCTAAAACTTGTTTACCTAAGATGGCAGGTCACCTTGACAAAGAAAAAGAAAAATTAAATGAAAAAATTCCCAAAACCCCTCCCCTCTCCAGGGGCGGAACCAGAAAAATAAACAAGGGTTGTCCATACCGAATTTTCATATTATATTGCGTTAAAAATTACGTTAAACAACGATTGATTAAAGTAATTGTCCACGCCGAATTTTCATATTTTGAAAATGTCACGTAATGTCATCATTTGACAAATTTTATAATAAATCGCATTCAAAACAAATTACAATATTATCATTTAAAAATTAGATGAAATAGATGTTTCGGAAGCTACATTTTCGAATATTTAACCATTTTAAATTTAAAAAACAAATATTAATCACCAATCCAATATAAATTAAACCTAATGCAAACAAGTGATTTCTACCTAAAACAATAAATTTAAGAAAATAAGTGACTAAGTTAGCCTAATTTGATAATTGACTAAACAAGTACGAAACCATTTTATTAAACTTTAAAGAAACAACTAAAGTACTAAATAACTAAAACATGTAATAAGATTTAGAAACCAACAACTCAAATTTAGGTCTCTGAGCTCCGAAGGAGATGAGGAGCAGAGGTGAGATGTGCATAGGAGATGTCATGTAATACCCTATTGATACTTAATTCCACTTCGACTGACCCATTTTGAGATTGATCTATTTAATAAGCCGGAGCAAATAGTAGTATGACTAAATAAATGTGGGACACTATTCTTTGGGAATCACTAACTGCAATAATTAAATATAAGAAATAAGTATGCTAACTATAATAATAGTAAAAGAATAATAAACTACAAATATCAACAAACAATAATAGATATATTTTATGAAAAATGTCAAGGTAATTGGAAACGTCAAACGTGAGATACAATTACTAATTAAAAACCAATGCTAATCCTAGTAAATATTATTAGTATTACTCATTATAAAGTATAAATTGCAAAGGTATTTATATGGCCATAATGTGATTCCAGAGGGTTTAAGGTCCGTATCGTTTGTGTTTCATCTTCCGTCATTAATGTCTACACCTTTCATCTTCTTTATCTTCCCTTATAAATACCCTAGCTATGGTTAGAGTCAAGTAATCATTCACAACTATTTTCTTAATTTTCATTACAACAATAGTAGAGTTTTTCATAGTAATATTTAGAGTTTTAGTAGTCACGATGTCGGATCGACGACTTGTGGGACTAAGATTAAGGCCTTGTTTGAATTGTGGGAAATAGAGGGAAAAGAAAAGAAAGGATTTGGAGGGAAGGGGAATCTCTTGTTTGGATAGCAAAAAGGGAGGGAGGGGATTTGGAGAGATTAAGTCCTTTTATTTTGTTAATATCAAAATCTCTCCATAAGAGGAAAGATTTGGAAGGAAAATGAAATTTCTTTCTTTCTCCTTCCCTTCCTTTATATACAAACAATGGAATATTTCCCTTCCTTTTCTTCCCCTTCCCTCCCCTTCCTTTCCTTTCTTTTCTCTCCTAATTTGCTATCCAAAAATAGTGTAAGAGTTCGTTCAAGTGGTTCACTTTCATCTCTTTCCGTTACATCTTTTATCCCGGTATACAATGTGAGTTGTTATGTCTAACCCTTCTCTATTATAAACTCCAAAGTTTGTTCGTTTAAAATTTTCGATCAACGTTTCTGGGCTTGACGTTTTCTTTTGCAGTACTGTTTGTTTGTTAAACGCTTCACTATCATCTTGCCAAACATTATAAATTTTATTATTTAAATGGGTAAGAGTATTTTGAAAAAAAAAAAAAAATAATAATAATAATAATAATAATAATAATAATAATAATAATAATAATGTTGAAGCATGTACAGAGCTTCAATGGTAGCGATGTCCAAGACGAAGCTATTATATTAACCTGATATCCTTTTCACTTAAAATGACTGTGAAATTGTGGGCTTCGTGGAGTACGGGTTGTTGCCCACTGTTTTTATTTTCTTTTTCTTTCTTTTCGAAAGTCTTGTTCATTTTATCAAGGAATATTTTCTTTTAGCTAATCATTTTATGAGTGTTATTTTATTGTGATTTATACAATTATTTGTGAATATAAATTTTAATATAAAATGTTTTGCCCCGAACTGTGTAGGGTAGGTCAACTCTTTGTGCACCTAAACGTGACATGTGTTTATATTGCCAGGAGCAAATTACCTCCCTAAGGTGTCTGGTAGATCGACCTTTTGAGAGGAGTCCATGAAAGGAGATGTGTTATTTTTGTGAAATTATATAAATGTATATTGTGAATAAATTTTTTTAAAGTGTGACTATTCAAGTGCTTTGTATAAGTATTTACAAAGTGTGACAATTTAAGTGTTTTATACTATATGAGTATTTTTTTGTGACAATTAGACCTGGGAAAATTTGATCCGACCCGAAAATAAACCCGGAACCCGACCCGTCGAAACCCGAACCCGACCGATCCGAAAGCGACTTAACCCGAAACATGACCGACCCGATAATTACCCGACCAAAAATGACCCGACCGGCAATCGACCCGACCGACCCGTTTTGACAGGTCTAATGTCAATTTTTAGAGTAATCTCAATGTTAGAATTCATTTCAAATAAATTTTTTGTTTTTAACGTATCTCAACATATTGACTATATCATTTGAACCCTAAAACTCTTTAATAGATATCAAAAAATACGCATTTAACATCTTTTTATCCATCGTAATTATTTTTCTTTAAAAAAAGGACGTTATAATCATCTTAATTGATTACATATATCTTGTTAAATAATCAAATGAGTTTTTTATTCTTCTACATTTCAGTAAGCAAATCGATATAATTTATAAGAACGTTTTGCACATTTGAATGAGCTTTTCAGAAAAGAAATGTCGCTACCCTAGATTATAAAACGTGTATCTTATAAGTCGAAATAAGTACTTAGTTATTTGTATATCTTTCCAACATGAAAATTGTAAAAAAAAAATTGTATGAGAAAATGAGAAGATATTTAACGTCATTTTTATCTAACGTACTTTAATAAACGCAATAACTTTCATGAAGCACGTATATTACAAGTCTTTCAAAATAAGTATTAATTCCCTTATTTTCTTTACACTTAGATGAACCCGACATACCAACTAGTTTTAGAAAATCGCACATATGGTTTCTCTAATATGACCCGTATCTTACAAATCCAACTATACATATAGATTTAAAGTTTAGACAACGAGCATCGCAATTATTGATTTTGTATAACTTGAATTCAATCACATATAAGGCTTTAATATTGTGTTAATTGATATGTGGATTAATATCATAGGATGAGAAATAATTTTTTTATTAAAAAAGTTTCATAAATAATAAAATATAGAAAATCATTTTTTTAATTTTCGTAATTCATAACCCGTTGTGTCAAACCGACCGACCCGGAACCGAGAGTGACCCGACCTGAAAATGATCCGACCCGAAAGTGACCCAACCCGAAAATAACCCGACCGAAAGTGACCCGACCCGTAACCCGTCCGACCGACCGTTTTCCCAGGTCTGGTGACAATGCAAGTGTTTTACGATGTGAATGTATTTTGATTTATACAAAATATATAAATACTTTACGATTTTGTGCATTTCGAAAGTGATAAAAATATAAATTTTAAAGTCAAATGTTTTATATTATAATGGTTTTAACATGTTAGAGTAACTATTCACCGAGTTGTGACTCATGTTTGTATTTTTGTTTTCCACAGGATGATAAGTTCTTTGATGTGTTTAATGCATGAAGGTTGGGCGACGTAGATCAATACAGTGTATTTAGATATATTAGTGATAGAACATTTATTTTATTTAAAACTATATAAGTTTTAATGTTATTTTGACGCCTTACACTTCTAAGTGTATTTACATTCTGCTGCTATGATATATTACTTAAGTTTTATTGTAAGTGTGGCGGACATCCCATATTTACTTTCCGCTGCTATGATATATTATTTAAGTTTTATTGTATTTATTATTTTATTGTTATAAAAATTAGGGGTGTTACATGTCACATGAGGAGCGGCCGAGCGAGGTAGATAAACCGCCGAACAGAACGAGATAGTGTAGAAGAGAAGGCCGATGACGCATCAGAAGAGGTGGAGGAAAATGGGTTAGGATTTTTTTTTTTTTTGAAAACTGATGAAAGAAATTGATGAATCGGGAGATTACCTCTCCCTTCAAAAAAAAAAAGAAAAATGTGACATGGAGGATTTGAACCAATGATGTCCAATTTATTAGTAAAAGCAATTTACTAACGGATCTACCTTATACTCTTATTCTATACTTGTTTTTTTCAAAAATGTATGTGCTGTCCAGTGCCTATTCGTATACCCTAATTACCTATAGTTCCGCCTCTGCCCCTCTCTCATTCTTCCACACCAACCCAACCATCCGGTATGCCATAGGTGACCTTAGGATTTTTTTAATTAATTTTTCTTTTTGTTTGCCAAGGTGACCTGCTATCCCAGGTAACCAAGTCATAGGGTATGCCATGGACAAATTCAGATGAAAGTTGAGATTATTTAAAAATAATCTATAATAGGAATTATTTTCGACTAACGGGTGATAGTTGGGATTATTTTGAGCAAATTTTTCCAAAAAAAAGACTTCATTGATAACAAATTAGCAATGGTTTTACTATTGCCTTATTATTATTATTATTATTATTATTATTATTATTATTATTATTATTATTATTATTATTATTACTACTTTTACAGACTGTTTTTTTGTTGGTATTAAATGCTGATAATGGAATGAGTTGCAGTGTGAATATTCATGGAATATGCCAAGTCATTCTTATGGTTGTGAAGAAAATGAGTGAATGAAGTGAGATAAGTATGGCCATCAAACTTAACAAATTGATCACAAAAAAAGACAATTGTTAACAATTGTTAACAAATTTTCATTACATCTATTACCACATCTCTAAATGATAATTCAATGAAATAAATTTTGTGAAGAAAATGAGTGAATGAAGTGAGATAAGTATGGCCATCAAACTTAACAACATATTTTCTAATAAAATTACACTATCTTTCTATTACCATTCCAACCATTTAATACCGACTATCAAACGGGTAGAGATTTGTAATAGAAGGCATAAGTAGTATCAAATTAGCATCAATATATCAGTCCTATAAGTTTATATTAACTGTTAAATTATAAGTATTACCGTATTAGTATATTACTAATACAACAGTTCTCTTGTGAAAGGGCCTTAGGCCCTTATGTATGAGACCACCACCAGCAGTCCAACCCAATAAGTTTTTTTAAATCACTCGAAACCAAACTTTAAGTCTCCTATTTTAAAATGTAAAATGCCAATTTTAATACTTAAATTGTCAATTCCATGCACTAACTTCAATAAAGGCACAACGTCCCAACCAAACTTTAAGTATCCTATTTTAAAATGTAAAAATACCAATTTCAAGACTTAAAACACTCATTTGATTACTTAAAATGCCTATTACAACGCTTAAAACCCCTACTTCAACCATTTCTCTAAAGGCTTAATTGTATTTTTTAAGCATTAGAATAGACATTTTAATAAACTTATTTTCACCATTAAAATGTCAATTTTAAAGATTAAAAAATCCTTACTCCAAGGCTTAAACTAACTACTTTAAGTTCTTCAAAAAAAAAAAAAAAAAACTACTTTAAGCACTGAAATAGGCCTCTTGTATGATTTTAGTAAGCATGTTTGTATCGAAGTGTTTTATACTAATGGTGCTTTTTTCTGTTTGAGTAAGCATTATATGTCTTACAGTATGCCTTTTAGGTTTTAGAATTGTCATTTTGAGATTTGGAATAGTTCTTGATTTTCTTGTTAAGGTTTGAAATTGGCCATTTAAGACTTGAATTTTAAGATTTTAGCAAGCAAGTTCTTGATTTTCTTATATATGAAAAATTAAATGAATTTTAAGTGTTTTTTTTTACAATAAAAATTGCTAAACAATATACATAAGCAATTACAACTTCTTTTTTTGCTAAATTCTTATATCATTCCATTATATGATTTAATTTTATAATGCGGTTCTAAGAGTTGTTTTCGACTTAAGTTCAATTCATGCTTTTAAAAGCCAGTGATATTTAATTTCATCTCTCTTTTAATAATTAATTGTGAAACCAAAACCATCACATTTAAAAATTTGAATATTATCTTACTAACTAATATTAAAACATAAACAGAAATCGAGCTTTGACTTTTTTACTTGAATTTGACATTTAGTCTATGACTCAGATGTGAAGTTGACAAAATTTAGTTTGAATAAACTAAGCTTATTATCATTTTGTTTTTATAAGAAGTTCAAAGTTATATAAACTAAATAATGGCTTTAATTCGAATTCTGAGTCGGGTGTCGGGTCGAATTAGGTCGGAATCGGAGGAGGGTCAGAGTTGGAGTTGGATCGAGTTATCGAGCTTTTTGCGGCCCGTCTCTAAACCTGACTCGAACTATATAATCGGATTCGAAGTCAGATAGTGATCGAATTAGATTCCTTGGATTAAGGACACATTCAGACTGAATTGCCATCCCTACGATTTTTCATTAATCCTGTCCTAATTCCTCTAAGTTCTGTTCACTATCTTCACACTTGATCTATATCAATAGAATCAGAGTCACCATTTTTCATCGTTTAAACATGAACTGATTATTTCTGTTGGGCTTATTTCTTCATACGCCAATTGGACCTCTCTTTCTTTAGTGGATCAATTTTCACGACAATTTGGTTTTCTATCTTGACTTGGATTAGTCTTAGGCCCAATACATCCTCTTAGGCGTGTAGTCCTTCTCCATCAGTTTATTTTAACTTCTTTAATTAAGTCTAACTTCCAACATTGACTTATAATTGACCATTTTATTTATCAAATAAAACAATGACTATACTCGATTAAAATAATACTTTTTCCGTTATGAAATACTCGCTACATATAGATTATTGACACTTTTCATCATTCAAGCTTATGTAATATATTGCGGTGGGTGTGTAAGAAAAAATATAGTCCAGCGGGATCTTGTTTCAATCTGATCGCATAATTTCAAAATATTAACTTTTTATAATTTTTAGATGTGTATAATTCAATATATAAATTATCAAAATAACATATTAGATTGCGTAAAAAATTAATATAGCAAGTATAGTAAAACAGATGAAGTATTTGAGTCAAACTTTGCATTTTACCAATTTACTGAAATATTTAAAAATATAATTAAATGGAGATCCAGAACATTGCTCTGATCATCCACCATAAACGAAACGATCTTCCTCAACAATTAACTTAAATGAACAATAAAAATTAGCCATATTTTTGAAATTCATTGTAAATATAGATAGCGAAAATTGTTATGATTGATATGATCGTGATGTATTGACATGGGCAGATCTAGCTGGATTCCGCGCCCATATGTGAGGGCACTGAAATTTTATAATAAAATTGTTGTTTATAGGATTTGTACCTAATATCTTTTGTTTTAAAGCGTTTATGAGACACTCTTGACCAGTTGAGCTACACGCTTTCTATGCATATTTTGTCTCTTGTTATTCTTATTAATTTGTAATTTGAATAATTAATGTCTCGATATAAAAACTCGTTGATATAGACTATAGAATATTATTTTTAGGGGTAAATTTAAAATATTAATTTTTAACATATTAATCTCTATAATTCTTTAAAACTTTTTTTTTGTTTTGAAGATCGATTCTTTAAAACCTTTGGTTGAATTTTTTGCCATGATTGTGCTATCACTGAGTTTGAATCCGGCTGCCACCAACCCTTTCCCTAGCAATTCTGTCTCCCTACTTTGCCCCACGCAACCACACCTCCCCACCACTTAATTATAAATTTTTGATTAATTAATTTTTCTTTTTTTTTGGCCAAATTATCTAGAGGAGAATAATGTTCAAAGTTGGTATAATTCATAATTAATCAAAAATTGGTAATATTGTATAGAGAGTGAAAGAATTTAATCATGAAAGGTTGAGTTTATTACTAGAGAGGGTAATGTATTTATATACAATTACAAGGAGGGTTTGTTATATTAACCTAAACAAACCAAATCAAGAAAACAAGAACTAACTAATTAAGTAATTGGTTTAGCATCCCCCCTCAAAATGGGCTTGTGAGGGAGAAGACCAATTTTGCTAACAAACTTCTGAAATAACAACCGAGGAAGTGGTTTAGTTAACAAGTCAGCCACTTGATCATGGGTGGAGATAAAGGAAACTCGTAGAGAACCAGCTTGCACATTTTCTCGAACAAAATGATAGTCTAGACCCAGATGCTTCATCTTTGAATGGAAGACGGGGTTAGCACTAACATATATAGCACCCAAATTATCACAATAAATAACCGGTTTAGAGGAGATTTGTAGACCGATTTCAATGAACAAATTCTTCAACCAAAGAAGCTCAGCGGTGGTGGAAGCGACCGCTCTATATTCGGCCTCCGTAGACGAGCGTGCACGAGTGTGTTGTTTGCGAGAGGACCATGATATAGGATTAGAGCCAAGGTACACAATATAAGCTGAGGTAGAGATATAATCATCTTTGTCTCGAGCCCAATCCGCATCCGAAAAGGCATGAAGAGAAAGAGGAGAATTATTACGGAGAATCAAGCCATAGTCAATAGTGCCCATGAGATACCGAAGAAGTCGTTGTAGAGCATTCCAATGATCATCGGTAGGAGATTGCATATACTGTGCTAATTTTTTTATAGCAAAAGCCAGATCTGGACGTGTAATGCCAAGATATTGTAGACTGCCAATGAGTGCACGATACTCAGTTGGATTGGAATATGGAGAACCGGCTTTGCATGAATCATTTTGCTCTTAACAAGGAGATCAAAAATGTATTGTCGTTGATTGAGAAGAAGTCCTTGGGAAGTGTGTTGAACCTCGACGCCAAGGAAGTAAGATAAAAGACCAAGATCTTTTAATGAAAATCGAGCAGATAGCCTGGTAATCAACTTTTCAAGAACGGTGTTATCATTAACCGTAACAATTATGTCATCAACATAAACCAAGACATAAATGCATAAATCATTATGTAGATAAATGAAAAGAGAAGAATCACAAATGGAATTCTTGAAACCCATAGAGAAAAGAAAAGAACTCAATTGTTTAAACCATGCACGGGGAGCCTATTTAAGCCCGTAAAGCGCCTTCTTTAATTTGCACACATAATGCGGGTTAGTAGCATCAATATATCCAGGAGGCTGAGTAACATAAACATTATCATCTAAACAACCTTGAAGAAAAACATTATTGATATCTAGTTGCCTTAATTTCCATCCCTTAACAATAGCAAGAGTTAAGACAACACGAATGGTCGCAGGTTTTATAACAGGACTATAGGTCTCATGAAAATCTATCCCTTCTCGTTGATTGAAACCACGAGCAACAAGACGGGCCTTATGTTGAACAATACAACCCTTAGAATCACGTTTCAGTCGGAACACCCACTTAGTACTAATAACATTCTCAGCATAACATGGTGGAACTAAATCCCAAGTATTATTTTTCATCAAAGCGTTAAACTCAGAATCCATAGCATGACACCACTTGGGGTCTTTAAGAGCTTGAGTCACAGTCTTGGGTTCAGTCTCCAAAGAAGTTAATTGAGCCATAAGATTCAATTTATTTATAGGTTTGCGAATATTATCTTTTAGGCGAGTGATCATTTGATGTGATAGTCGTGGTGGAGAAAAAGATAAAGAGGATGAAGTGGAACTGTGAGACAAATTAGAAGGAGTTGAAGAAGAAGAAGAGATAGGAGAAGGAGAAGATGACTCAGAAAGCTGAGTAGGAATAGTAGAGGATAGAGGCGAAGATGAGAGAATCATGATATCCATAGGACACCATATATCAGCTGAGGGAAGAGAAGAGGTGTGTGCCTGAGTACTAAAGGGAAAAATATTTTCAATGAACCTAACATGTCGTGAAACATATAGTTTATTCATTTTAGGATCTAAACAATAATACGCACTTTGTGATGAAGAATACCCAACAAAAACACAAGCAATCGACTTTGGATCTAATTTGTGACTAGTGTATGGCCTAAGCCAAGGGAAACACAAACAACCAAAAGACTTTAGTTTAGTGTAATTGGGTTGTGTAGAGAATAATTTGGTGAAAGGGGATATATTTGTTAAGACAGGAGTAGGCATGCGATTAATGAGATAGACAACTGTAGAAAAAGCAAGAGACCAATAAACAATAGGCATGGAAGCATGGTGTAGAAGGGAAAGACCAGTCTCAACAATATGACGATGACGTCTCTCATAACATCCATTATGTTGTGGTGAGTGAGGAGGGGTAGTGAGCCAAGTAATACCATCTAAAGCAAGAATGTCTTTTAAAGCGAGATACTCAGTTCCATTATCTGAATATAAGTGATGTATAGACATGCCAAAATATTTTTCAACTAAAGCCCTAAAACGAATAAAAACATCCTTAGTGTCGGATTTGCGTCGAAGGGGATAAAACCAAATGTACTTAGTAAAATGATCAACAAATATCAAATAATATTTATACCCATCAAATGACACAACAGGAGATGTCCATAAGTCTGTATATATATATTCTAAAGGTGCAGTAGAAGAAATAGTAGAAGTGGCAAACGACAATTTATGCATTTTATTCACATTGCACGAAATACATGTACATGATTGTTCTTTAGAAACAGAGATATCAATACTAGAACACATTTGTTTTAGAATAGAATACGAAGGATGTCCAAATCTATGATGCAAAACATTATATGTAGGGGTAACATGATTGGTAAATGCAACCGGTGATGTAGATAAAATCTCATAGATGCCTTGTTTAAGTGGGCCTTGAATAGTATATCCTTCACACAAAAGAAATTAGAGGAGAATTGAACAACAACATTATTATCCTTACAAATTGAGAAATAGAAATAATATTGCGAGAAATAGATGAAGCATGTAAAATATTGCGTAGCATAAGAGAATTAGAGGCAACATTAAGTTTAGTAAAACCTGTATGGCAATGCTAATAGGCTTACCATCGCCCACAATCAGCTCTTCGGTGCCATCGTAAGAAGTGTGTAAGGAAAGATTAGCAAGATCATTGGTGACATGATGAGATGCACCACTGTCGAGAAGCCATGTATTAGGATCTTGAGTAGATGCATTAGGAGCAATCTTGGTAGCATGAGCCTGAGGTGGAGTAGAAAAACGCCGAGCATCGGACTTTGTAATAGTAGAAGGAGGATGAGCGGAGGGAAATTGTTGGGTGAATTGAGAACATTGAGAGAACACATGACCATGTTCTCCACACCATTGACATTTACCCAAGAACGGTTTTGATGACCCCGAATGTTGAGAAGACCGAGAGGAGGGACCCGAAAAATGCCCATGGACAGCCGGTTGTGAAAGCTGTCCATTTCTAGGCGATGGTGCAAACTGGCGGGATAAATTTCTGGAATAATTGTCCGGATTCATGCGAGATGGACGAGAGCGAAAACTATTGGACCGGGAATACATAGCAAAGGCCGTGGCGGGTATCGAATCAGGACGAGAGGATTCTTGTTTTAGAAATGCAAGTTCTTTATTGATCAATTTTTCATGAAGTTCTTCAAAACTAATGGAGGAGTCACGGCTATTAATTTGCTCAACAAGCAAATCATACGAAGAGTCTAACCCATCAAGAACGCGATCAATAAGATCTTCATGATCAAGAGGCTTACCCATGGAGGCTAAATCATCGACAATGGATTTGATTGAGTGCATATACTCGGTGATGGAGGACGAACCTTTGGAAATGGCTTTGAGGTGATCTTTCTTTTGCTTGATATGTCCCCGACTAATTTTGTTAAATGTTGCCGCCAATTTATCCCATAATTCTTTGGATGTGTTAGAATGAGAAATGAGAGAAATGAGATTTGGTGAAAGAGTGCCACCAAGAGCACCAAAGATCAATTGGTCTTGGCGAAACCAAGAAGTGAACGTCGGATTCGATTTTTCGGTATTATTTTCGGAAATTATGGCAGCCGGTTGGGGGCAAGAACCGTCTATGTAACCCATAAGAGCATGCCCATTAAGAATGGTTTCAATTTGAAGCTTCCAATCTAAATAATTCTTGGAATGTAATTTGATGACATTGGAGATGGAAAGAGTAACAAATGGTTGATTTGGGTCATTAGGATTGGGAAGAATGTGGGGAAAGGATGCGGCAGCCATTGGAGAAGAGGATGGATTCAATTGGAGCGCGGGAAAAGGATCGAAATTTGATACCATATAGAGAGTGAAACAATTTAATCATGAAAGCTTGAGTTTATTACTAGAGAGGGTAATGTATTTATATACAATTACAAGGAGGGTTTGTTATATTAACCTAAACAAACCAAATCAAGAAAACAAGAACTAACTAATTAAGTAATTGGTTTAACATATTTCATGGGAAAAAGTGAAAGATTATTTTTTCGCAGTAATTTTTTCTAAATTTTATAGACCTTATAAAAAGTGAAAGAAAAAAAAGAACTAGATTTAAAGAAAGTAATGGGAATATTTCCAAACACAAAAATATAGAAAATTGATAGTGGGAAAGTAACTTACAGGATCACTAATACGTTCTTTCAATATAGGTTGAAGGTCGAAAGGTGTATTTTTTCTTCAATCCAAAGCTACTGTTGTTAACACCTCCCGACCAATTTTGTTGTCACATTTTCTTATTTGGCAAATTCATATTAATTGTCACATTTTCTTTTTTGTCAATTTGTTTTTACCTAAATACCTCATGTTTACACAAGTAAAGACCAAAATACCGCTACTTTTACTACTTACAATACTCCAACTACCACCATTACAATTAATTTAATCAACTAAAATACCCCCACTACCACCTTTTTAATGGACCTCACACCACTCTTAATAACCGTGCCCAAGCAAATGGGACAACTAAATTACCTAGAAAAATTGTTGAAAAATACCTAGAAAAACAACTCTTTTGTGAAAAATTACCTAGAACATTTTTTTTGTCAAAAAATACCTAGAAAAATTGTTTTGTTTGTGAAGAAGTACATCCTAACGGAAGTTTATTAATCCCGTTACATTTTCAAATTTTAAAAAAATTTTAAAAACATTAGGAAAGCAAGCATGCACGTGGGTTTTTAATGTAACTCACCTTTCCAATTAACATTTTCCTTCTTAAAAACCCAAATTCAACTCTTCTTTCCTAATTTTCAAGAGCTAGGGTTTCAATTTTCATGCTCTTAATCACAAACAAGCAATTTTGCTCTTATAAAATTCATCTTCCGCAGGTCCATAATTTGTGGCCAGTGGCGTCCATCTACAGGTGAGGTCGAAAATTGCATTTGGGGTCTTCATTTACAAGTAATTGGAATGGGGACTTATGCTTTTGTGGTGTTCCACGTGCAAAGAGAGTTTCATGGACAAGGGAAAATTCAAGAAGAAGATTCATTGCTTGTAAAAATTATGACCCAAATAGTAAATGGAAGGGATGCAAAAAATTCAGATGAATTGATGAAAATGTGGTTGATTGGCAAAAAAAGGTTGCATTGAAGCTTATCGATGAAAAAGATAAATAGATTATGGAAGCAAAGATTATGAGTTCTAAGTTATTGGTTTTAAAGAATGAGATTAAAAGGCTCAACTTGAAAAGACAAAAAAGAAGTTAAAAATTGAGAGAAAATCTACTTTGAGCTTTGGAAGGTTGGGAAGAAGGATAAAGTATTTTGGCTTTGTAATTATAATTGGTTTTTTTACTAGTTGTATTGTTATGAATCTAGTGTAATTGAAGGAAAAGAATGTAATGAAAGCTTTCTAAAGAAAGTCTAGGTACTTAGTTAAATTGTAATGAAAGCTTTGTTAAAGCTATATAATGAAATTTGTTTCTCATTAGCATTTATATATCCATAGATTTTAACTTGGAATATTTTGCGAATTACAGCCTTAAAGTTTATCATTTTTGCGAATTACAGCCTCAATGTTTATTTTTGTGAATTACAACCACCAAAGTATCAAAGTTTACAAGTTTAAGCCAAAAACACAAATTTCCGACCACTTAACCTAAAATTCCGACCACCAAAATGGTCGGAATTCTGTGTTTTGGCTTGAACTTGTAAACTTTGGAACTTTGGTGGCTGCAATTCGCAAAAAATAAACATTAAGGTTGTAATTCGCAAAAATGATAAACTTTAAGGCTATTCACAATTTATTCTTTAACTTAATACAAAGTTGATTGGAAATGTTCATAGAAAGCTAATACCACATTGTTCATACAAAATAACTAAATACAATGTTCACAGAAACTTCTAATTTAATACAAAATACCATATTGTTCATACAAAATACCGTAATACAATGTTCATAGAAACTTCTAACTTAAAACAAAATACTATATTGTTCATACAAAATAACGTAATATAAACTTTTAACTTAATCGCAAACTTGATTGGAAATGCTTGATTGTTCACTGGAAATGAGAGAAAGTCTAGATTGATTCCTGTCAGACCTTTTCTTCTTGAGCACATGAATAGTTGTAGCTGCTAAACTAGTAGTTGTGTTTCTTGGGGAGCCAATTATTGCATTTTTACTTGGTCTACCAACCTTGGCCTTCGGTGAGCTTGTAGTAGGCTTGGGTAGATTCTTGCAAGTTTTCTTGTTATGCCCGAAGTTACCATAATTTGCACATTTATTCTTCTTTCCGCTACTAACAAAAAAGTTTCCTTTTTCTTCTTACCATCCCTACCCTCATCCGCTTTTGGCTTTCTTTTCTTCTTTGACGGCCTCCTTGGCATATTTCTAAAAGGTGGAGGAAGAGACCAAGCTAATATACTTGATGGCCATTGTATATGTTCTTACATATGTACTTATATTATATGCTTCGTTGGCATAAGGAACAAAATCTAATTTCCTTCTCGAGATACAAGCCATTGCATGTGTACATGGTATTCCCAATAAATTCCACTTGTAGCAAGTTCATTTCATAGTTTGTAGGTTAACCACGTATGTTTAATCATCTTCATCCATTTCAAATTCATACACATCAACCGTTATCACCCTTAAACCCATGACATTCCTACTCAAGTTCTGAATCATTTTAAGTACAGAGGGCATCACAACTCCATCAAACATACTCAAGCCTTCCCTTTTTGCTGCACATCTTTGCATGTCATATCTTCTAATCCATTCAATTATGAAATAATAGGCTTTCCCCTAGCCTCTCTCAACACATTGTTAAAGGATTCATAACAATTGTTGAGTAACATTCCAGAATTACTCTTTGTTGTAAATGCATGTCTGGACCAGTGGGCACTAGGAATGACAGCTAAGTACTCGTACGCCTCTACTGATATGTCTTTAATTGCAGTTATATGTTGTTGGAATTGATACTGCACACAAAATAAAAATATCACTATATGAGTACACCAAAATAAGCAAGTATCACTAACTTACATAATTAGTTGCAGCTCTGGCAGACTTCCAAAATAAATTCCTAAATAGTTCTCCGGAGAATTGCTTTTTAAAGTTTGCCCATATATGTCTACAGCAAAATCTAACTTCTGAATGTGGGACAACATTTTTCAATGTATCTATCAAACCCTACACATAAACACTTTTTAGTTAAAATCTATGTTTCCATAATCATATATATCTAGTTTTATATGTTAAAAGGTGATACCTTTTATGTGTCACTCATGAATGTAATTCCACTATCTTTGTATGCCACTGAGTTAATGTCGCTAACGAGAAGCGCTAAGAACCATGTCCAAGTATCTGCATTCTCAATTTCAACCACAGCTCATGCTGTGGGACATATGTTGTTATTCCCATCCTTAGCAACTGCAGTGAGCAATATTCTAGGATATGGCCCTCTTAAATGTGCTCCATCAACCCCAATGATACGTCGACACCCAGACACAAAACCCTCCTTACATGCTTTTAGACAAATATACATCCTTTGAAATAAAGGAGGGGGACTGTATCCCAATACACTTCACTATTGATGTACTACCTGGATTAAACTTTATATTTGCTTCAGCATAATTATACTCCTCATTTGCATCCCCATAAATCATCCTCATGGCAATTCTTTTTGCGTTATAGTACTTGTGATATTTCACTTCACATCCACACTCCCTATTTAATCTTTTTATGAAAGCATTTAAATCCCAACCCAGATTTTCTCTCCAATATTTTAAATACTTCTCAGCCAAATACAAAGCAGTAACTTTGTCATTTTTATGTTGGTGTCCACAAGTATACTCAAATTTATAAGTTTTAATCTGAAAAGTCTCCTCTTCCCTCAATTTCACAGCATAAATCTTAAATGTACATTTATTTTTGTGTACAAGAGAATTTTTTAAACTTTCCTTTCACCTTTTTACAACCACACTTATTGAAGTAACAAACACTTACCCGTTTACCACCATTGTGCAAATAATAGTAATTGTATCCATTTTCATTAGCATGGTACCTTAAAGCCTTTCTAAACACATTATTCAAAGGAAATTTTAAGCTTAAATAAAGGTTTACCCTACCCTTAAAGTCAACATCTGGGTTGAATACTGGATAATGCTTTTCCTTCTCGTCATCGGATCCATCCAAGTTGTTTAATTCAACATCAGACTTAACCAATTAATCACAAGTATCCTGGTAATTCTTGCTACCTTCCTCATCCGTAAGCTCTTGATTCAATACATCTAGAACATCAGACTCAATTGTTGGAGCTCCTTCTTCCAATCTAATATCAATGTTTCTCAGCAAAAAGATCATCAACATTATCATCTTCATAATCTCCATCACTTAGCTCGACATCACTATCAATATCAACATCACTATCACTTTCTTCAATATTAGACTCAATCCTTAAAGCTCCTTGTTTCTCAAATGCCATCAGTATATATATATGTATATATATATAAATATATGTATATATATATATATATATGTATATATATATATATATATGTATATATATATATATATATATGTATATATATATATATATGTATATATATATATATATGTATGTATATATATATATGTATATATATATATATATATGTATATATATATATATATATGTATATATATATATATTTTGCTTCATTCATTATTGGAGGTATATAATGTAGTTCACAATTAAGTTGTTGATCCCCTTTTAAAAAATCAATCTGAATCGAAGGTATTGACTATGTATATGATTTTATTGACGTTAAGCTAAAGTCGAGGTTGTAAATGGTTTTGCTTCATTCATTATTGGAGGTATATAATGTAGTTCACAATTAAGTTGTTGATATAGTAATAAGTGAATAGCAGTACTAAGTACTTATGTTACAAATTTTTATGCTTAAATTTGTGCTAAACAAAGAGATTCAATAGAATTCTTTTCAATTAAAATCATTTAACATTGCATACTAACAAAATTTAATTTGCATTTGTAACTAATAAGTCTTTGATAATGAAGTTAGTTGATTTATGTAACATCTATTGTATATCATCTGTTTTGTTGATTAGCATTTGTCATCTAGGAATAAGTTCGGAAAAGGCCTTAAAGTATACTTTTGTTTAAAATAATGTTGTGATATTAATTTCTTTCATTCTATATTTTGATATTATATTAAGATTATAATGTTGTATTAGAGTATGTTATGCTTATTGTGTGTGTTTGCTAGGTGATCTGTTGCGGTGTGCAGAATTGGGTCTTGCTTAGTATAGCTTTAAGTGTGTGGTGTAGGTGCTGGTGAAGGTTAATATAATGTCAAGTTTATAGGTGATCTGTTGTTATTATAGTAAACACAATTTAATGCAAAGTAGTGATAATTTGCTCCCAAATCAAGAAAAACCAAGTTTTTTTGTAAAGAAAGATCTCAACTTTGAAGATGAAAGTAGGATCCTTTAAAACCCAACTCAAAAAACAGTACAAACTTACCTGGATCAATGAAAATAAAGGAAGATAATACCTGAAATGAGAACGAATACAATTACAGAAAAATATTCATCGAAAACAGAAATACACATGTAAACAGAAAGATATTCATCGAAAACAGAAATAGAAAAAAGATGAAAGCGTAAATTAATTTGTAAACAATTAAGCTCAAAATCATAGAAAGTAGCAGTAAATCAAGTATATGAGATAATTACCATGATTGGATGACATACAGTGGTCTAAAGAAGGTCTTTAATATCTTCTCTGGCATTCTTCAACTAAGAACGATTAAAATCAAACCAAAAACAATGAGAATAAAGAAGAAATATCTGATTGCATGTAGAAAATGATGATTTGAAAAACGAGACAGAATGAGAAGAAATGATGATTGCATGTAGAATACAAAGTATTACCTTCTCAGGAGACATAGAACTGAAGAAGAGACTCAACTAACAGGATCCAATGTAGAATACAACGTATTACCTTTGTTGGGAGTGTTCCTACATCAAATCAGTCATCAACATCAAAGATTTCAGGTTCTTTCTAGTATTAGTCCTAGAATAGTGGATCATCATGGTATGGTCTTTTGACATGCAATCAACATCAAAGATTTCAGGTTGACATCCAACACTATAACATGCAATCAGTCCTAATTAGCAGGAAAGTTAGGCAATCATCAGTAACAGATCAGCAACGGATGAGTTGCAGATGAACAACACAAAACGTCAGCAACACAACACAAAACAGCGACAAAATGACAAATCAGTGAAGCGGATCAGCAACAAAATAGCATAGATCAGCAGCAAATCAGCAACATAGCAACACAGATCATGAACAAATTACACAACAACAAAGACCATCAACTAATTGCACAACAGAACAAGCAATAGAGCAACAGATCAGCAGCTGATTCGTACAAATCAACATATTTGATCCAACAACACAACAACACAACATCATAGATGACTGAAGCATGTCATTCCTTTTCTTATGAGATTTAGTGCACATAGGTTAGTGTATTAATATACAAGACAACAATAATTTGATTAATATACAACACAACACAACAACACAACATCAACAATTTGATTAATATACACTCACAAGTATAAATACTAATAGCTACACCCACAAGTACAACTACTAACAGCTACACCCACAAGTACTACAAGTACGAGGAGAAAAAACTGATTAACATAAAATGTATGTGTAATTCATTTTCTTATGAGATTTTATAAAGAATTCAACATTTAATGTTATTGGGATGCTCCACTAAAATTTGGCCTTTAAGAGAATATGGTATATAAATTGGTTATGTAGGTATGACCTGTGAAGTTTTCCAAAAAATCAAAACACTAAATCTATCTTGAAAATTAATATGCATAAAAATCACACCGTAAAGAAAATTGAACAGACTACATTTAAAAGCCTACATTCCATCAAGTATAATAAGATGCTTATATTAGTAAGTACAAAATTAAACAATTGTCAATGGGAGCTCATCACCAATCATCATACACAATAAATATTCCAAAGCAGTGGTTTATCTATATCTAAGCATCTCTTTAAAAATGTAAACATCACCATTTGAACACTGATTATCATTGCATCCCCCACATAATGTTAGTGGAGTCAGAAAATAGTTATTAGTGAACAATAAAATTCATCACTTTAGATTGCAAACTTAATAATGTTGATATATTTCTCCATACTTGTCCACACAAGTCGAATCACAGTAAACAACTGGTGATAAATATACATTGATAACCATCACTAAGCTCATATCGGGTTAATGCTAATGGTGACAAGAAATACGTAATTGGGTACCAATGTACCATGATGAATACTAATTTTTCATTAAAAAATAAATAGAAAGGGAGTAAATAGAAGTGAAAACATACATCTAATGACTCCAAGCTCTCCTGGACTGCAAAGTTATCAGGATATTTCTACAAAAAAAATGCCAAGATCAAGTACATATGAACAAATAAACCAAGCTAAGTAAACTCAAGTAGATCAAAGAATTCACTTTTACATTACAAGCTGTAATAATGCAATTGTGACATCACCTACTTCCTACATATGCATAAGTAGCTAAATGTCTGCAATAACAATGAAAAGATTAATTGAATGTTCTATAACAAACTATAAGAACCACACCCCTTCCTTAACAAAAAAGGGAAAGATGTTGCGACTTGCAGCATAGTTTAAATCATAAGCACATAGAGTTTCTCGAAATTAGTTTGGAGAGAAAACTGATAGCTAGTTGTGTCAATTCAAAACGTACAATCAATATTCACATACACCGCAACTACATTTTGCCTTTAGAAAATTACCAATCAGTAGAGCTAGTGTCTTAAATAAAGTAAAATCATAGTATTACAGAGAGCACTTGTGATACATGCAATCAATTCATTAAGAAGGTAATATAGTATAAGAACAAGGTTGTTTCTTCGTAATGCCACTGAGAAACCGTATCATGTAGGTCTTAAAGAACAAAGTAGGAAAAATCAAATGAACTAAAATAAGAAAAATCAAAACTAAAATGAAAATTTAAATGAAAACGTAAAGTCAAATGAAAACTAAAAAGAAAATTAAACTAAAAATAAAATGAAAGTGAAATGAAAACTACAATGAAAATCAAATGACAATTTAAATGAAAATGATAACACAAATGAAAACTAAAATGAAAATTAGAACTAATAAATTCATAGATTAACAAATACATTAACAAAAAACAATTAATCAAGTTAACTACACTCAATCAATGCATTACGTAAGAAATACATTACATATATTAACATCCTCAAAGTAGCTCAGGAATAATAAATTCATAGATTTTCTTAGAAGGCGTCAATATTTCAATGTCATAAAATCTTTTCCTTGTATACCTGTGGGATTATGTGTTGCATTGCCCAATCTGGACCAAATTCTTCAGCCAGGCGCTTCATATTATTTGCAGCTGCTTCGCGAATTGAGTATACATGAACTCAAATACATGATGTTAGGCAAATTGAATAATTTAACTGCTTAAAAAGATTCAAGCACGTGTAGCACTGCATGTATGATGACAAACTCATGATTCCCCATTGTTCACCTATCTCGTGCACTGAAATTCAAATGCTAAACTCTTAATTAAATCCAAACTCTTAATTTAATAAACCATAGAAAAAAAAACAAGGAAACAAACTAAGCGTCAACTAATTCACACCATAATTTTGGGATTAAAACTTGTAGTGAATGTTAAATGAAAACTTTGTTCTCGTGTTCATGAAGCTGCTGCTTTATTTATGAGCAAATCGACTAACTCCAACTCGCGTTGCCACCAAAAAAATGACAATCATGTAAATATTAAATAAAATTGAAAACTGTAATCATAAACCATACATCTTAAAAAAAAATAAAAAAATAAATAAAAAAAAAAACACAAACATAAACTATAAATTCAATTAGTATTAGTATAAAATAAATAACAAAAAAATAGCAATGACAATGAACTTGAAAATACATAATCAAAAATCAACCAAAAAATAATAAATTAACAACCCAAACCAAGAAGTTCAAACACTAAATTCAATCCAACACCTGCAAAAATTAGGAATCAACCAAAGCCAATGACCCAAATGAAAACTATAAGAAAAAGCAAGAAAACCAACAAACATAACGTGTAAGTGATTAAACCCAAATCAAAACAAATTGACTAAAACTAATCCAAAATTAGAACTTACATAGAAAGCAACCACAACCCCCAACAGCAGGCAATTTAATAGAAGCACTGAAAAACTCACACTACAACATAATTTACTTTTAGTGGGATATATTTAGCGACATTTAATTTAAATGTCGCTATTTCAAATTTCTTATAGTGTATATAGATGATTTAATGACATTTATTTGTACTACTAAAAAGTCACACTAAAGCCTTTAGCGACATAAGATCTAGTGACATTTCTCACAAATGTCACTATAGACTATGGTGACAATTACATATGCCACTAAAGACCAAATTAAGTGTCACTAAATCACTTTATGGTGGAACTTAAAATAAAAACCAATAATTATTACACTAAAAATATGAATCAATGACATTTTTTTAATGCCACTAAATTCAATGTCGCATAAAGCTAAATTTGTTGTAGTGTCATGTAGTTAAAGGTCATGTGACATGAACCCAAAACCTGGAAAAAAATAAAAAGAGAAAAGAAACAGATAAATAAACAAATTCCTCCACAGTCCCCTGCAATGAAAGGCTTAAGTTCTTCAATTTTCCAGAGTCAACAACAACTACTAATGTCTCCAATCTCATCATCTCCACCATCAATAAACTGTTTCAACTTCTCAGAACAAGATTAGACGGCTTAGGAAGTATCCCCAATAATAATAATTATAACAACAATGTGTAAAAATAGATGAGGGAAATCAGGAAAAATTAGGAAAATCACAAAAATCACAATTCACCTAAAATCAAGATCAAAATTAGAATATAAGGAAGATGGAGAGAATAAAATAGAAAACTGAATATTCAAGCTCTACAACCCAAAAATTCTTCGATGTTGTAGAAACTCTAAAGACCAAATCACAAACTGATTTGAGATGAAAGAAGTCATCAATTGAAATTTTAATGGGTAGGCAAAATATAACAAAATATATCAATTGAAGTTTTAATGGGTAGGCAAAATAATGTGTCTTCATACTACTACTTACTATTGCTTACTCCAGCAGGTTGATAATGAGATTTTGTTATTACTTATAGTAAATTTTAAATGACACATTAAGCCTATTAGCTCAACTGGCAGAGCACTCTATTCTTCATTGTATAGAGGGTGTAGGTTCAAATCCTACATAGGCTATTATTTGCATTTAGCAAAGATAATCATATAATATTATGACCATCTCTTCCATAAACATAAGCAAATTATAGTTTTGAATTTGTTTTTTTACAATTACATATGAGGAGACAGTAACTCAATATAATCATAATAACCTTTACTATAACATACTAAGAACATACTTTTTATAAGAACATAATTGTACTATATCAAAGAATGTAAACTATATCAAGAAATTTGAACTATACTTACATAGTAGCCGCAATAAAATAAGTTTAAACGATAAATAGTGCCCAATAGCAAAATGTAGCAAATATTTCGGAACGGAGAAAGTATTTGCATAGAAAGAATGATGTTCATTATGAACAATAATTGTATTGTTGCTAGGGCTGTAAATTCGGTTACTCGGTTGGGTTTTGGGTCGGATTTCACCAGGTTCGGGTTTTTTCAGGTGCTTTAGCGCTTTGAATCGGGTCGATTCGGTTACGGGTCCAATCGAGTATGGGTTTGTATCGGGTCAATACCACACTGGGTTGGTTTCGGTTTCGGGTCATATCCATTTCAGTTTGGATTTGTATCGGGTTCGGTTGATACAATTCGGATCCAAATCGGTTATGCTGCAAGTCAAATCGAGTTCGATTAGACTATGGGTCGGGTCATTTTGGTTTTAGGTTAACGTTAATTCAGATTATTTATGGTTCGGGTTGACTTCGCATCGATTATATCATTTTTGAGTTGTGCATTTAGTTATTCTTAGGATCGGGTCGATTAAAATCCAATTCAATTGAGTTTTATGTCGAATGAAATTTATGGTTATTATACAATTAATTTATGTTGAAATCGTTTGTGATGGGAGAATGGAGAGATGTAGTCGATTAATTAAGTTGTCCGTTAATAGATAAATTTGGTTTAGCCTAAGATAAAGTCGATAAGATTTGATTGTGGGCCTGCATTTATTGTTTAATTTTAGATAAACTAAACTTGATATGGTTAAATCAAATTACATCGCTTAATCACATTGTCGGGTTAATCTCGAGTGTTAATTATGGGTCATTTTGGGTGCGATTATGTCGAGTACCTATCGGGTTAAAGACGAGTTCGAGTTGTAACAGGTCGAATGCAAATCGAGTTCGGTTAACCACATTGTCGGGTCAATTTTGGGTGTCGGTTGTTCTCGAGTCGGGTACCGGTCGATTATTGATCTAAAATAATCGGGTACATGTCGGGTTACGGGTCAACATCATGTCGCGTTTTGATCGATTACAGGTTACTGCACCTCGGGTCAACCAACGGGTCGGATACAAGTTGATTTCAGGCGGTATTACAGATCGGGTCAATTTTTTACCGCCCTAATTGTTGCGTGGTCTCTTTTACACCATTCCTCGGTCTCTCCTCCTTTTTGGCTTCCTTTCATCATGCCATTTTACAGCGTGCTCTCAATTTGATCTTCTCATTCATTCAGCTAAATCGTTCCAACTGGGTAATTTTTATCACTCTCTTCATCCTACTTTTGTTCTCTCAAAGTATTTTGTTTACGCCATTCATTTCCTCCTTTTGATTTTGATTTTGCAGATTTGATTTTGATTTTGATTTCGATTCAGCAAAACTGTCAAAAAAGGTAATTTTTTCACTTCCTTCATCCCAATTCCGTTTCCTCAACATTTTCCCCTTTTGATTTCGTCTGAATTCGAGTTCGATTTTTAGGTCGTCGGCATTAGGGTTTGATTTTGCAGATTTTGCCATTTCTTTCCTCGTTCGAGTACATTGTTCTGCCAATACAAAACAGGTATTCTCTCCTCCTTCTCACTTTGTTATAAAGGGTGTTTTTGATTGTTGATCTGATTCATAGGGTGTTTTTAAAGCGTCCTAATTTTTATTGGAAAATTTGATATTAAACATACGAATTTTGCCCTTCTAAACGTTCGAACTTACCTTTATCTTTTAAAGGCTCGAACTCTGGGGGTCATCCTCATCTAAAGATACGGATGACATGTAACCGGATGAAAAGGTAACCTTTTTTACATCTTCATCTTCTTCACCATTTTTTTCATCTTCTTCACCTTCATCTTCATCTTCTTCGCATTAGATGTATCAAACCTTTTCATCTTCAACCATTCCCTACAATCTCAAACCTCCATTTAAAGCCTTAAACAATTATTCAAAGAATAAATCAGAAATTACCCAATTTCATAAAATTTCATAAAATGTTCTGAAATTTTGGGTTTACTCCATTTCAAGCCTTAAAAAATTTCAGAAAATACCCAATTCGATTGTGGGTTGTTCCTTCAATTCGATTTCAAAGAATTATTCAAGCTCCAAATTATTCAAAGAATACTTAAAGTTAAAAAAATTTCAAAATTTTTTCTGAAATTTTGTGTTTACTCCAATTTCGGGTTTACTCCATTTCAAGCCTTAAAAAATTTCAGAAAATACTCAATTCGATTGTGAGTTGTTCCTCCAATTCGATTTCAAGGGATTATTCAAGCTCCAAATTATTCAAAGAATACCCAAAATTAAAAAAATTTCAAAAAATTGCTCCAATTAAATCTTCGATCTGCTGCTCACTTGCCATTCACCACCATCTTTCTTCAATTGAGTATTTTATAGATTTTTCTTAAGTTCTCCAATGGGGTATTTTCTTCAATTGGTGAAGAAGATGAAGATGATGAAGAGGGATGAAAAAGAATATGAAGGTCAAGAATGTGAGCTTAAAGAAGATGAAGGTAACCTGTTGTTCCAGGTTACTAAAACCTGCTACACTTTTAGATACGGATGACCCCTAAAGTTCGAGCCTTTAAAAGATAAACATAAGTTCGAACGCTTAGAAGCAAATGAGACAAAGTTTGTATCTTTAATATCAAATTTTCCAACTTTATTAGATCTTCTAGGTAACTTAAGTCTTCATCTAGCTGCTTCAAAACCCTATTTAATCTCGCCTGTTGTTCATGAACTCCAATTTTTCTCATCCTTCAATTGGATGTGTAATGTGTTATCTTACTGCAATGGACTGATGGGATGGTGATACATCGCTTTTTTAGATGATTATTTGATTTTATGGATTGATTTCTTCTGTTGAGTTTGTGAATTGCTAAAACTTGAAAATTGGTGTAGCCACTAATAAAACACAGGTTAGCCACTAATAAAACACAGGTTTAATTTATGAATTTGGGTAACTCGGACAACACAATTCACATTGAACAATTCCCATGCGATTTGAGCGGGTTGATTTGTTTTGATATTTGCTGCTTATAGAGTTGAGTAATGTTACTTAATGGTATTATGGCTGTTACTTTATGGATATATCCGTGTTTTTGACATTTATTTACAAGATAAAATATATTTATGTGACATCTTGTTAGATTCGTCTTAATGTATACTTTTTTATACGTATTTTTTATAATTTTTTGTTAGGTGTATTTAGAGATATTATGGTTTAAAATTTGCCTTTAAAACGGAGGGAGTACTATATTAAATACAATCTAATTTTCTTCTATAAATTCTAAAATTTAATTTTTCTACGAAAATTTATTGTGGTAATATTCTTGAATTTTCGAGTTTTCTACGTGGTGGACAATTTTTTTTAATCTACGTGGTGACTTTGACTTTTCAATTTTTCCACGTGGTATGCAAAATGAAGTTTTTGTTTTCTTAACTATATGCTTTTTTATTCAACGTATTGACATTGTTTTTCTAAAAACAAGCGTCGGGATCACTCTAATTGACCATATATTTCGAAATTCGGCTGAAATAAATACATAATTTAACCAAAAACTTAACATTTTTGTCTACCACTTGAAAAGGTTAGAATTTCAAGGTGACCATGTGGATTTAAAAAATATTTGTGGAAAAGCAAAAAACTCAGAGTCACCACGTGCAATTTTCTAGTTTGTCAATTTTTCTACTCCCTCTTATTCTTCTAATTAGTCCCATTTGATTTTTCACCAATTTTTAGGTGGGTCAAATGGGACCACTTAAAAAGGAGAGAGAAAGGATAATAAGTGAATTTTTAGTGGTTTTTCATTAGATTTATTGTAAGAAGTTAATGTGAGTTAGGGTTATAAGGTCAAAAATACATATTATAAATAGAAATGAGACTAATAGAGTGACTTAACTCTATTTAGAAATGGGACTAATAGGGAGAATAGGAGGGAGTATTATATTAGGGTAAAAATAGTTTTTCAAGTCATAGTTGTACGTGATCTTTGTTGAACATTAACTTAAATAATAAAATTTGGTGAAAAATTAGCATATTGTCACTCGAAATATTGTTCTGGAACTCAAAATCAACTATACTAGCTTGATTAAAGAAAACGAGTCAAGGTGGTCGTGTCTCAATTGTGTTGGATTCAAATGGACACTACAAAAAAATTATCATATACCAACAAATATTTACTTAGAAATTATTTTTGTGGACAAATACCAACAGATTTCCAACTGCTTTTCAACTGCTTTCCATCAGAACAGATCTTGTTGGTAATTCCCAACAACTTTTCTACAATCGCTAACTTTGTTGCTATTTACCAACAAAATGCCTACATTTTCTATTCTTGTAGGAAATAGGTTTGAAAAACAAATTGAAAGCACCGTTCATATTCAGTGGAATGGTCCGGAAATAAAAATTTACCACCGTCCAACAAGATTTCAATAACATTCTTGTTGGTAAATTTTCTGAAAAACAAATTTTCTTCCGCCAATTATTTATCGTATTAATCAATTGTCAATAATACCATACCCTTAAAGGTCCCAACTAGGGATGGTCATGGGTCGGGTCTGAAGCGGGTCCAACCAGACCCAGACGACCCGGTCCCTTTTAATTTTTTGAGATCCAGACCCGGATTCGAACTCTAAGGGTCTTAAATTTTCAGACCCAGACCCAGACCCTCCGAATCTAATGGGTCTATAGTCCTTAACGGGTCCTTAATGGGTCTAAAAATGTCTCTTTAATCTGTCAAATTTGAACCATTTGTAAGTCATTACATTTTTCATATATTTCTAAGAGAGTTATCATCGTATTTTACAAATATTTAACGCTAATTTAACATCTAAAGTCACATAGCGTTATCCATATATGCTTGGATTCTATTACACTAGTTCAGGTCCATGAAATAAGGGTAATATGGTTAGCACTTAGCAAGTAACATATATATTATTTATATATATTATGAATATATGAAAAGAAAATAAGTGTTAGGGGCAGAATTCATACGTAGAAGACAAATAAAAATGGAAAATTTGATATTTATAAGGGTCCGAGGGGCGGGTCCAAACCCACCAGTTGTTTTTTTACATCCAGATTCGACCCGGATCTGATGGGTCTCAAAAAATTAAACCCAGACCCTTATAAAGGGACGGGTCCGGGGCGGGTCCAACAGGTTCCTGGACCCGTGACCATCCTTAGTTCCAACCAACCCTACCGTTAAAGTTTTAACATTGCTTCGTCTCTCAATTCTGCTTCCCTGAAAATCAAATGCTCCCATTCCTACCTATCAAACGCTTACACTTACCCAATTTCAACCATCTCTCAAACTCGATTCATCAACACTCTCACGTCATAATTGTTGCCAGCAACCTCCACTCTCATGCCATTATTTTCGCCTCCAACCAACACTCCACGTCTTGAAGGAACCCAACAACCTACAGGTCTCACGCACCCAGCAAAGGAGCGACTGCTGACATTTTGTGAGTTAATCTCCCCATAATTGTTGCTGACATTTTAATTATTTATTCCCAAATTTGTTATGGGTATTGGGTAGTAGTAGATTTGTGTTTTAAACTTTAAGTTATGGTTAGAAATGAAAATTAGGTTTAGTAATTACTGAATTTTCGTCGACATTTTGTTGTGGGTAGTAATAGATTTGACCTAATTACTGAATTTCTTCTTTAGCAATAAAAATTACTGAATTTCTTGATGTTGTGGTGGTAGTAGTAGATTTTCCCTAATTGGTATAAAGTTAGAGTTTTGCTGGTTAATTGACTTTTTTCAGGTTGGGATGTTGATGTTTAATTTGGGAGGATCGTGTTTAATTTACTAAAATGAGTGTATTCATAATATTGAGTGTTAGCCTAATTGTTATGAATTTGGAATGTTCATGTTTAATTTTATGATTATGGATGGTTTGATTTTTTAAGTTGGGATGTTCATGTTTAATTTGGGAGATTCATGTTTAATTGTACTGAAATTAGAGTATTGATGACTGAGTGTTGGCCTAATTGTTTGCAAGATAGAATTAGGAGATGTGGTGAGTAAATGTTACGAAAATAAGGAGAGGATGAAGATGAAAGTAAATGGTTTTTGTGGATACAATAATAGCTTAATGAACAAGTAGAGACTCTGTAAATGAATGAAAGAAAATTAGGATAACAGGCTTTTAATTTCTAATGATACATATCCACCACATTAGCAGCTAAAGAGCTTCGAGATCACAAGCATTCTCGCCTGACATACTTAGCAATAGGACTTTCTGCACTTTGATACTAGATCAAGAAGCAAAAAGGAGACAAGATGGACAAAAGTTTTGTAAATTCTAACTAAAACAATGCTATTACATTATGCCCTTTATATAATTAAGCTTAACAGTATGAAACAAAGGATGTAAATCAAAAAAATACTCCTAGTTACACGTGAGCATTTTTGCAACTACCCTTGAGGTAGTTATTTCGTTATTCGAATGCTTGGAGGGAAATACATAAATTTTTAATTCTCCTAGGAGGTGCACATCCATGGCTCTTGAGTCGTCTTTGAGTTTGTTTTCTTTTTGGAGGGGATTTTGAAGATGGAAGTTATGTAGTCTTTGGACGAAAACGTGATGATGGGAGGTATTTCTTTTTAAGTGTTGGAGGGAAAAGAACTTCTGATTTCTCTTTGTTGTCTTACACGTAACCCCCTTACTCAACATTTAATAAGCTCCTTATTCAATTATCTTTGGGAGGGAAACGAAAGAAACCCCATTCATGCTTGTGTTTGAGTGAAAATACTTTTGAATCTACTATCGTTAATACTTAGGACAAAATATGGAGAAATTGGATTAGAGAATTGGTACTGTGGGCTCAAGAACAACAGGTGGATACACGAATGTATAATTGTTTGTGATCTACTTAAAATCAAAGGACATGATGCTTTTAAGTTGCTTCCAAGTTCTAATAATTATCTATATGAAGAGGATCTTATTCAGTAAACAAGGA
This sequence comes from Amaranthus cruentus, assembly GCA_019425755.1. Lineage (NCBI taxonomy): Eukaryota > Viridiplantae > Streptophyta > Magnoliopsida > Caryophyllales > Amaranthaceae > Amaranthus > Amaranthus cruentus. The sequence continues at coordinate 12,121,253 of CM033453.1, read as the reverse complement.
AAATATGTTTTTGCTATTTTGTTCCCTCTTAGCATATAACCAATTTGCTATTCAAAATGGAAAATGCATCCATTCAAAATTTTCCCTATCCCAATCTTTATATCCTTGTTATTTCTTCTCATATAACTTTTCCCCTCCTTCCAGTCCAGCCTCTTGTCTCCTTTCTAATTTCTGTTCGAAGTGTTAAAATATGTATTCTAATGTGGAAAGGTGTGCTAAAACATTTATTCTTATTAGTGATGGAGCAAGCCCGTATTGCACTTGCAACTGTGCAAGAGAGATGATGGCCATGTTGATTATCGATTATTAGAGAGATTGGATGCATGGAAGGAAGTTGACGAGACTGAACTGTGCGAGGAGGCAAATGAGCCCGACTCAGTGCATAGCAGGGTATGACCTGCCGCGTCTTTCAAAAGGCATTAATTTCAGCGAGGGATTTAAGGAATCTTCAGTAGCTAAAAAATGCACCGACTTGATGCAAGTTAAGTAACGACTCATCGCTTGTTCCGGAAGGACAAGGCTTAATTGACAAGTTATCAACTGATGTAGGGAAGAAAGTCGGAGATAACATTAGCGATACTCATACCAGTTCTAGTTTCTGCAGATGATTATGCTAACTATACTTAATTTGTAATAAGATTAAGTCTAGGATTTGTAGTCTAGTAAGAGAACTTTTCCCTAATGTGTTTACCCTCCATATGTACTAGTTTTAGTTACCTAAAAAGAGCTTTCTTTAAAAATTATTATTATTAAGAGTCATACTTTGATTGTAGTAGGTAATTTGAGTCATATCAGAATTGCAACATTGTTGTAAATAAAAATAGTACTTCTGCTCAAGTCCTATGCTTTTTGGAGTAGAATGGTACGATAAGGAGCTTGGTAATTCGATTTTAGGAAGGATTTTGTTTTTAGTTAATATTATTTGTGAGTTTTTGTGACATACAAAATTCATATTCTGAAAGTTAGAAGTCTTATTTTCAAAAACATGGTCAGGTTTAGTTATAACGATCAGAGCTAAACAATTTAGTTGGTGCTGTTCAATTGGAGTGTTTAGGAGCTTTTTGAGAGATGGGTGTAGTGGCACATGTCTAAATTCATATCTTCTGCGTTTATACAAAGTTTACTGAACAAACTCATTGATTATCTTGAGTGAGCCGGTGCACTATTTGCCCTATTCGGAAGGATTTTCTATGGGGCAATTAGTGAACCAGCCCAAGTTTGAGTGGTATAACGCTCGCCTATAATTGCATATTTTCCCCTCTAGTTACCTAAAAATAAAGAAAATATTGTGTTTTGAGAAGCCAGTAAAACAGGGGATGGGGGCAGGGGGCAGGGGGCTAGGGGCGAGGAGCGGGGGGACATGTTTACAAGTTTGCATTTATTAGGACTTTGGAGACTTGTTTTTATCACCTTGTTTAAGATACTAGTTTGAGAGCAAAGGTTCAGGTAACCTCAGAATGTGAGTATTTTATGGGCGTGAGTTGAGTGTCTTGTAGGTTTCCAAAGCCCAGTATTTCACAGTTTTATGCAAATGTTTTTGGTTTATTGTTATGAATCTTGATAAAAGAATTCATATAGATTAATAGAATATCTAGCTGCTTGTTCAGGTCGTTAGTTTTTCGTTTGATGAACGTCTGAGTCTCTGAGACTTGATTTCATCTCTGAAAACACCAACAGTAATGGACGACGGTGGAATGGCAATTGAAAGCCTAAAATCAACTAAGGAGCTTGCAGCAGAGGGTCAGAAGCGTCTAGAAGAGACAGTTGATGCAGCATTTAAGATCCTCTCTGCAATGAATGATGAACTGTGCAATCCATCCTTGTGGTCCACACCCACCTCGTCTGGCGTTAGTCCTGATGGTAGTACTGCAAATGTTATTACTTCTAATGGGCACAGTGAAGGTTCAAATGGTGATCTTTCATCAGATTCAGCCCACCACTTCGATATGGGTGGTGGTGCCCTTGACCAAGCACGTCGTCGTTATAAGTCGTCTGTGGCTTCTCTTCGTGCTGTTCTCAATGCAATGCCTCAGTACCAAAAGGTAAGCTCTTTTCAACTGCAGGAATATATCTTAGAGTGTTTGTTTAGCTCTTCACAACTTAATACTTGTGCTTTTCAACATTGTATTTTCTGAATGAACTGTGTTTAATAGAGTTACAGAATTTGATAAGTTAAACTTAACGTAGGTCCTAAGTGTCCCCTGACATATGAGACCTGAGTTCTGGTTGAAAGAAAATTGACTTTCCTGGAAACTAGTTTCAATATTTTCTTTTTGGTTCAAGAATGTATTTGTCAATGGTGGAAATGTTTCCTCCTTAACATGCCTCAGTCTTATTTAGTGTGCGAGCAATGATGCTATGTCCATGGACAAATGACTTTTGTGATTGCTGTTTTTTTATGATCAGGAAGATGTGAGTGGTTCTGCATCACTGGAAGATGAAGCCGAAATCGGGAAGTTACAGGAGCAAGCTTCTAATTTGAGAATGGTAATGTCAAATCTTAAACACTGTTATTCTTGCCTTAAAACATTAATTTTGTTATCAAGCCATCTTCACTACACTCATGATCCATTGAAGAAGTTTGATAATGGACATGACAGGAGAAAATAGTGTTTAGATACCCCCAAATTGCACATGCCATTAGTTAAGTGCTACTACTTGACTGATGAATGAAATTTGTTTAGGAGGATAGTGTGATAAGTTATCTGATTTGAAATATCGAGTACTTGACTGTGAAGTAATTGCTTCATTCTCTTCTGCGTATGCTATTGTAGGATCTTGCAAATAAGAATAAACACCTGAAGCATCTCATAGATCAGTTTCGCAATCTTATCACCGATATAGCAACTTGGCAAAGCCCTTGCTCGATTGCTAGATAGCTTGTTTTTTAGACGTTTTAATTGCACGCAAGGAACAATAGCTCCATTCAACGTTCAGCTTTGTGCAGTTGCAAAATGCTTCTGCTGCTACTATTGAAGACCGAAAGCAGTTCATCTTCTCAACTTTGGTGTGTATAAACATTCGTAAATACAGATGTACTCACCATGCACCAATCACCGTGCACGATGCACCCCCTTGAAAGTTAATGTAACATTTTCCTGCTTATTTTCATATTAAGGAAGCCTTCTCTTAGTTCTTGTTATCAACCAGAGGAAAGTGATCTTTGTACCGATCAAGTTAATATATGCTCTTTTTGTCTTTGTAAATTTGCTACATCTATTAATGTGATGATTGGTTTCTTGTGTCCTTAGTACCAATATACCAACGCTCAGGTCTAAAACTTTAGGGTTTCAAACGCGGATTTTCAACCTCAATTACCAAAACATTGAACGGATATAATTGTGGGGGCATTTCTGAAAGTATGAAATAGGATACAACATTAAACATAAAAAAATATAATATATTTTGACGAGTCGGTAATAACTTCAAAATTTATGCGATATTAGATAATGTAATCAATGTTTATATAATTGGAAGTTTAAAATATGTTTCAGTTTACTATTTAAATTGATTTATACTCATATTAACGAGCATTCGAGGGCATTAGATAGCCATATCCATTAAAATATGCTACGATCCCGAAACCAACTTTTAGCCAGCAAGTCTAACCTGTTATGGTTTTATAGGTAGCAAATTAGCTAAGGAGTCCATTGAAATTGTTTTATAGCTTTGGTAGCTTATAATTGTTTTGTTTCGGTGTCAATCACGGTTAAAGTTGACATTAGTCAGGTTAATCAACAAGAAAGACAGACAAGTAAAGAAAAGGAAGGTGAAAAGTTTTTGTCAATTCACATCATATTGATATTACAGTTATTGCTACAACTACAAGTGCCAATTTTGTCACCAATAGTGAATGCAACTGAAACATCATCAACAACATGAAACTTGGAAGTAATTATTGAGTGGCTAGGGAAAAAGGGCTACAGCTTCTTCATGTTTTTGCTAAGGGTAATCTAGTATTCAATCATAATTGACAAGTAATCCTATTCAAGTCCGTCTTAATGAGTTTGTCCAATTACTAATTTAAAAAGAGAAAATTATAAGAAACTATCTATTCTATACCTACTTTTGCAAAAAACTACCTATTTTATTTTATTTTTTTTTGCAAAAAAGCTATCTTATATGACCCTAACGTTTGCAAAACACTACAAGCTGACGGATTATAGTAGTGATGAGGATTATAGAGTAGGGTATGAGAGTGAATCTGAGGATGATTTGTTTGCATAGGATAATGTTGTGAATGGTTTGGATGAGGTCAATCTAGGTGAAGATGAAGTAAGGCAGGCTGTGAATGAGGATGCTGATGAAGAAAACAGAAGGGTTGTGTTGAAGCTGTTGATGAAGTGAGCAGTGATGAAGAAGTAGTTGTGTTGAATGACCTTGAGGATGGCAGTGACAACTACCCAACTTTCAACCCTGATGTTGATTTCAGAGGTAAAATTAAATTATCTTTAGGGCTGAAATTTCCTTATAACTTAAAGCATTAAGGCATCATGCAATTAAAAGTGGATACAACTATTACTATTTGCATAATGGTAGTTGTAGGGTAACTGTGTATTGTTTTAATAGATGTGATTGCAAGAAAGCTAATGCTAGGATTGTTAGTTGTGTGTGGGAAGGAAAAAAAAATGTAATTTTAAGGTTCATGCAATCAAATTGAAAGAAGAAGAAACTTTTCATATTAGAACATACAATCCTAATCATACTTGTGGCCACCAACATTATAACAATAAGGTGACAACTTTTTAGCTGAGAAGTATTTGGAAGATTGAAAGGAGAATCCAAATTGGGATTTGCAAGCTTTTCAAAAGAGAGTAAATAGGAAGTTGGGCTATGAGGTGAAGTACTCAAAGTGTTACACTATCTTAATTACTTGTATTGGTCATAGAAGTTGGTAAGATCGACGACGAGATCCTTGATAACGAACATATGTAGAAGGGGAGTCAAAGTGGTAGGCTTGGTAATATCAGAATCAATGGGTTTAACGCAAGCAACAGTGTTAAGGCCATCAATATTCATTGAGCATGACCCACATATTCCTTCTTTGCATAATCTTCTATAGCTCAAACTTGAATCATCCTTTGCTTTTATCTTTTGCAATGCATCTAAAACCTGTACACAATGAGACATTGCTAATAGAATTTAGAAAATGGGCTTAGACAATCCAAATAAGGAGGAGAAGAACTAATCCACTCATAAACCCAAAGAAGGTCCAATTGTAACACCCCTAATTTTTACACTAATAATATAATAAATACAATAAGACATAAATAGTCTTTTATAGCAGCGAAAGGTAAAAACAGGGTGTCCGCCACACTCCAAAAGTGTAAGGTGTCAAAAACAATTATTTAAAACTAATATAGTTTTAAAGAATATAAATATTCTAACTCTAATTATTTAAAATACACTTATGACGTGCGATCTACGTCGCCCAACCCTCATGCATTAAACACGTCAAAGAACTTGTCATTACCTGTGGAAAACAAAAACACAAAACATGAGCCACAACTAAGTGAATAATTACTCTAACGTGTCAAACCATTTATACTTAAAAATGTTTGACTTTAAAATAATTATTTTTTTATCAAGGGTGTTGAGTCATTCTTACCCTTCTCATTTTCAACACCCTTCGCATTGGATCACTCCCCTATATATATATATATATATATATATATATATATATACACACACACATACACATACATATATATATATATATATATATATATATATATATATATATATATATATATATATATATATATATATTATATATATACAGACACAACACACACACACACACACACACACACACACACACACACACACACACACATATATATATATATATATATATATATATATATATATGCTTGAACATTGGTAATGGGGTATCAACACTTTTTTGGCATGATAGCTAGTGTGAGTCTGGACCTTTATCTAGGATGTTTTCTAGATTGTTTGCACTCTCTCTCCAGAAAACACTATTTTATTAGTCAGATGGGGGTTTGGATTAATGATTCTTGGTCTTGGAATCTTTTATGGCGCAGGTCGCTCTTTGATTGGGAAGTGGAGGAGGTCAGGAGGCTAGAGAACTATATTGCTTTTAAACATCCAGTAAGAGATGAAGTAGATGGAGTAATTTGGAAATACTCGGGCTTTAGTTCCTATCCTACAAAGTGTATTGCTGCAAAGGCTTATGAATCCTATTCACCCATTCTCCCCAAACCTGTCATTGATCTTGTGTTGAAAAGTTGTATTCCTCCCAGAGCCCAACTAACCCTTTGGTTGGAAAATTCGGAAAAATTAAAAACTAGTGATAAGCTTGTCACAATTGGGCTGTTGGATTCTCAACATGCTCTCTGTCCTTTCTGCTGTTTGGAAGTGGAGTCGAATTCACACATTCTATTTACATGTAGCTTCTCTTGTAATGTTTGGATGGATATTTTGAATGGGTGGAAAATTCAAGGTGCATTGCAAAATTGCTGTGGGGAATTCATTATAGAGTGGAGTGGTTTAATGAGGCAAAAGGGTAGAAAAAAGATATGGAGATTGATTCTTGGGTGTGTGATATGGTCACTATGGTTTGAGAGAAATAAAGCAAAATTTGAGTTGTGCACCCCCGTTTTCAATCTACTTGTCTACAATTTAAAAATCAGAATTAGGGTCTGGGTGAAAGAGTTATGGGGATTTGAAGTTACCTCTCATCTTGATTTTGCTAATAACCTAGAAGCTGTTATTTCTTAGTTCTAAGGGCATGGCCTAGGTTGTTGTATGTTTTTGGCTTTTATCTTGATTGCAGTGTGTAAGGTGTAAATTCTAGTGTGTAAGGTGATCTATGTTTTGTTGTGGCGATTCAGGAGTTTGTGTGTTTGGCGTTTTTTTAGCTCTTAGAATTTTCTTGTGATACCTTGGTGATGCATAGCCCACTCCTATGTTGTCTTGGGTGGCCTGTCTCTTGGTCCCCTCTTCCAATGGCTTTTTCCCCTCCCGGGGTTTTTTTATGCCGGCGGTTTTGGGGTTCCCAAGTTTCAGTGTTTTCTTATTATCATTTATATATCTCCACGATTTTCAATATATATATATATATATATATATATATATATATATATATATATATATATATATATATATATATATATATATATTATATATATATATATAATATATATATATATATATATATATATATATATACTATATATATATATATATACATATATATATATATATATATATATATATATATATATATATATATATATATATATATATATATATATATATATATATATAGTATATATATATATATATATATATATATATATATATATATATTATATATATATATATATGAGATCAATGAAAAGGTGTTGAAATGAGAAGGTAAGAAGGACTCACGTTTTAATTTCACTAAAATAAAAAATCTATGGTCACAATTTTTTCACGAAGAGAAAAGACTTTGAACAGGAGAGAGAGAAACCAATTTTTTCACCCGTTAGATTTTCATAAGATCAATGGCTATAAATCCTTCTTATCCATCTCATTTGAGACTCTCAATATCCCTCCATATATATATAAATATATATATATATATATATATATATTATATATATATATATATATATATATATATATATATATATATATATATATATATATATAGTATATATATATATATATATATATATATATATATATATATATATATATATATATATATATATATAGTATATATATATATATATATATATATATATATATATATATATGTATATTATATATATATATACTATATATATTATATACTAATATATATACATATATGATCTATATATAATGTATTATATATATAATGATATATGTATATATAGTATATATCAGTAATACTATATATATATTAATGTAATATATATGTATACTTATTCATATAGTACTCATATATATATAAATATATATAACTATATAATATGTATATATCCAATATTGCGCTAATATAATAAATAATTAATCTCATGACTAAATAATAGCTTATATACCTATGATTACTAAATATATATATATATATATATATATATATATATATATATATATATATATATATATATATATATATATATATATATATATATATATATATATATATATATATATATTATATTATATATATTATATATATATATATATATATTATATATATATATATATATATATATATATATATATATATATATATACTATATATATACGATGTAGTCAATTATTGTGTTCTGCTAATAGGAATATGGATAAGTAACTCACTTTATGATTATTTCAAGTTTTACAAGATCTAAATTTATGTTATGAGAAATTTTAATACTAGTAAAACATTTTATGAAAAACATCTTAATTTGAGAAACATCACACTTTAGGACATGATTATCTGAACCTAATACATATTAATTAAAAAGCATCAATTATTTTTCATCCAACAAGATGTCCATTTGATTAGTCAATGGATTGAAATTCCTTCTATCATCTTATTTTCAAACCTGCTTAGATCCAAATATATCTCTCATAACTTCTATATATATATATATATATATATATATATTTATATATATATGTATATATATATGTATATATATATATATATATATATATATATATATATATATATATATATATGTATGTATATATATGTATATTTATATATATATGTATATATATATATATATATATATATATATATATATATATATATAATTATATATATATATATATGTATATATATATATATATATATATATATATATATATATATATATATATATATATATGTATATATATGTATATATATATATATACATACCATTGATCTTATGAAAATCTACTGGTGAAAAAATTGGTTACTTTCTTTGTTCTCTCTCACTTCAAAGTTATTTCTTTGAAAACCACAATCATTTTCTCCATCTTTCTCTCGATCTTTATCCATTTTAGTTATGATTAAAGGTTACTATGTTTGTAGAAAATGATACTATGTTTTGATTTTTTTTTTTTTTTTTTTTTTTTTTTTTTTTTTTTTTTTTTTTTTTTTTTTTTTTTTTTTTTTTTTTTTTTTTTTTTTTTTTTTTTTTTTTTTTTTTTTTTTTTTTTTTTTTTTTTTTTTTTTTTTTTTTTTTTTTTTTTTTTTTTAAAAAAAAAAAAAAAAAAAAAAAAAAAAAAAAAAAAAAAAAAAAAAAAAAAAAAAAAAAAAAAAAAAAAAAAAAAAAAAAAAAAAAAAAAAAAAAAAAAAAAAAAAAAAAAAAAAAAAAAAAAAAAAAAAAAAAAAAAAAAAAAAAAAAAAAAAAAAAAAAAAAAAAAAAAAAAAAAAAAAAAAAAAAAAAAAAAAAAAAAAAAAAAAAAAAAAAAAATTTTTTACATTTCAAGTTTTTACAATATCTAATATTTATTTTAATGCCTCCATGAGATAATTTTAAATATATATAGTAAAATATTATAAAAAAATAAATTAGGAGAAACCAAATAAGATTTATATATTATATTATACACATCTAAACATTATAAAAAGTTAATATAGATTATGAATAAATGCAATTAGACGATTCAAACAAGATTCCATTTGATTATAATTTTTCTTACACATTAGCCGTAATATTAAAGTAAACTTGAATAATAAATATTGCCCATAACCGTATTGTAGGAAGTATATTAGAACAAAAGAAATATTTTTTAAATTAAGAAAAAAACATTAAAATAAAATTAATTAATGAATATTTGATTAAAGTTCAAGTGTACTCATAACAAACACTACAACATAATTTGCTTTTAGTGGGATATATTTAGCGACATTTAATTTAAATGTCGTTATTTCAAATTTCATATACTATATATATAGAGGATTTAGTGACATTTATTATACTCTTTAGCCGCATAATAAAAAGTTACACGAAAGCTTAGCGACATAGGATCTAATGACAATTGTCACAAATGCCACTATTGACTATATTGACAATTACATATGCCACTAAAGACAAGATAAAGTGTCGCTAATCACTTTATAGTGGAACTTAAAATAAACACCAATAATTATTACACTAAAAATAAGAATCAGTGGCATTTTCTTAATGCTACTAAATCTAATATCACAAAGTTAAATTTGTTCTAGTGAAAAAAAAAAAATCTGAACCATATTTTTCTACATATGTCACTACTCTTGATACTATTCTCCGTAGACTATGGGCTACCACATTTCTTTATCAACATGTTTTATTTTATGAGTAGCAATACTCTTAAATTTGAATTATTTTTATAAACACATCTTGATGTTAACAAGTAATTATGCATCATATAACTTGTACAAATTTGCCTAAAAAATTGAAAAAACATCTTTACATATACAGCTTTTAATATGAGTAGTATTATAATTCGTACATACAATCATATCATATCATATAGTACAATTTTCTAATTTAAAAGCAATTACGGTCAAATGTTGCTTGTACTATCAAAATTTTCCTGCTGATTAGTCACCTTCTGCTTTTCTTTAATATCACTAGCAATTCATGTACTGCATCTTGGATATTACTATTGTCCACTTTCCTTATTTAGTTAAGTCACTTTAATTGTCCACTTTCTAATTTTGGCAAAGATTTTTTTACCTAAATACCCCAACTACTCCAACTTATATTATTTAAAATACCTCACCTATCACCTTTTCAATTATTATAATCAATTAAATACCCCAACTACCACCTTTACAATTATTATAATCATTTAAAATACCCCAATTACCATTTTCTTAAAATCCGTGTCCAACCCAAAGTAGACAATTATTTTGAATAGGAGGGAGTATTTTGAATAATACTTCCTCTGTTCTGAAATACCCGTTACATAATGATTATTGATATTATTTTTCCTTCAAGCGTATTTTATATGTTACGACTAATGTATAAAAAAATACAGTCAAGTGCGATCTTGTTTGAATCGTCAAATCGCATACTTTCATAATATTAAATTTATATAATTTTAAAATGTGTATATTTTATTATATAAATTATGAAAACAATACATTGAATTGCGTAAAAAGTCAAATGAAGCAAGTATAGTGGAGCAGAGGAAGCATGTCTTATAGTATCAATAGATTTATGGTTTATCTATTTGTACGTGTCTAGATAAAGATTAATTAATAAGGTCCGAATATTGGTAAATACTTTAGAGTTAGGTGATAACTTAACAAGGAGGGGAAATTAAATAAAATAACTAAGGACAATGCATTAAAAATAAAGTTAGCTAATAAGTACATCTATAATAGATAGGTCACTCAAGCACTAGAAAAAAAAGAACCAGATGACTACATGTGCTTCCCCTCTCCATCCTGTCGCAATCACCCATATCGCAATGGGATGGAGACATGAAGGACCCGTAGGCCGTAGCCGTTTTTGTTGTTGTAATCAGCATTTCCCCGACCGATCCTGTCTTCATTTCTTGCGTCATAAACTTAATGGCTTCGCCATTTTATATCGTGAACTCCCTATTCATTTAAATATTATTTATTTTATTATTATTAGTATTTTAATATTGATTAATAAGAATAAAAAATTTATAATTTCGAATTTAGGTTTTATTTTAATTAAATTAACAATAAATAAATTTAAATGCATAAAATAAAATAACAAACAAAATAAATATAACAAAATAATTATATAAACAATAAACTAATCACATAAATATAGAACATAGTGATAAATATAATACAAAAGGTTTGAAATACTACTAAATTTACATATAGATTGTTTTTTAATAAAGTAAACAACGATCTAAATCATCTATAATCACTACTACTCCTACCACTGTTGTAGCCACTTCGCCGTATATGAGAGAAGTCCGAGCCGTCTGAAGCACGTGTGTTACGAGATACATGAGAACCACCGGATGCACCAAGACTTCAACCATGAATCCCCCAACCCCCTGCTTCACCTGCACGATTAGATTCTCCAACAAGCTAAGATTCCAGTTGTCTAATGGCCACTTACATTGAAGTTAATTGATTTTGCATATCTCGAGCTCATTAGCACTTGGATTGTTCTCGGTCATTTGCACATTTATGATTTATGTATGTTCTAAATGCATTACTAACAAAATAGAGCTCATTAAGTTCACTTTTCAGGCTAGCTTCAGAAAAGCGAAAAAATGTTGCGTTTAGAAAAGAAAACCTCATCGCGGACGCTAGACTATAAACATAAGACGGGCTCTTTTTTGTTTTGGCAAGTAAGTTAACCACCTTAACGTAATTTTTATTAAGTTCGAGGTCTTACTCTTCTTGAGACCCTCATCATTAAGCTCATTGTACATTTTCAACCAAAACAAAAAAGAGAAATGTTAAATAGTGATCTATTAATTATCAATAATATTACTTCGAAGTTCTCACTTACATTAAATTGTTTGTCGAAATCCGTGGTAAGCAACCGCTCACCACTATCCTTTCGTATCCCCTAAGTGCAAACTAACATGCTACGTGGAGTTAAATCCATATCCCCAGCCTCCTTGGCCTGAAAATAAAAAATATCACTTATTAATTAATAATTAAAATGATTTAAAAAATTTAATTACCATCAGCTCGCACAATCGAGCGGCAGACAATCCACCACCACGATAAGTGGGTAGTAGCTCGGCATCAGGCTCATCGCGATGTCTAGGGATGGTCACGGGTCCAGGACCCTGTTGGACCCGCTTCGAACCCGCCCCTTTTTTAAGGGTCTGGGTCTTATTTTTTGAGACTCATCGAATCCAGGTCGGATCTGGATCTAAAAAATAATTGGCGTGTCCGGGTCCGGGTCCGAGATCAGGACCCTAGACCCGCCCCTTGAACCCTTATAAATATTAAATTGTCCATTTCTAGTTGTCTTCTACGTAAGAATTTTGGCCCAACACTTATTTTCTTTTCATATGAGACGGTCTTATGGTGAGACCATTTTAATTGCCTTGGCCTAATGTACATTTATGTTTAAAGTGATGACATTTTAGTCTTAAAGTTACACTTATAATTAACCTAGAAGTGATCACTCAAAGTGATCACTTAGACAATGGGATTACTTGTATTGTATATACACGTCTCATGGTGAGACGGTCTCATATAAAACGGGCTGATTTAATTTATACTATAAAGTCATTATAATCTATCTTTTATTATTCACATTCATCCTTTTTAGTGTGTGTCTTTATATTTTTTTTATCTTAACTTTAATAGTAATTTTTTTCGGAGACTAAAAACACAAATATATGAAGTCACAAACACTTAGTTTCTTTTTCAAAAGGATAATTATAGGGAAGCTTCAACTCTATTTGTCAAATATAATTTTTGCTATGATTCAAGTTAATTCAGTCTATATGATTCAAATTTTCATAGTTTAACTAGTTTTTATATAATAAATAACTTGCTAGTATATCGACAATTCGCCCCCCCCCTAACTGTAAATCCTGGCTTCGCCCCTAGCCCCATGACCATTCCTACCGATGTTTATTAACCTTTTGCTTGATCATTTAGGGTTTTAAAGTCCTGGGATTCAAAAGCATTTTCCCATGTACCCAAGACATTTGAGGGCATGTTGGGAGTGAACTCAACCGCATGTGTTTCCCTTGTTCCTCTTGGTCCTTTTCCTGCTCCTTTCTTTCATGCCTCTCTTTCTTTTGCTGCTCTTTGAATTTGTTATATTTAGAGCGCATCTTATTCATATTATCGCGATATCTTTCGGAGTAACGGGTATTTCTAGCACGTTTCATTTTCAAGGTTGCAGGTTAATATCTAGAGCTGTTTAAAAGTGACCCGACCCGAAAACCCGAACCGAAATCGAAAGTAAACCGACCCGAAAATGTGTTCTATTTTTAGGTTTATTAAACCGAAATAACCCGACCTGAAGTTATATCCGAACCGGTTGATAACCGAAAATGGGAAAACTAAACCCGAGCTGTAACCGATTTTTTAAACCGACACATAATCGTTACCCGAGATTACCCGAACCTAATAATGACCGACCCGAGTCATATCCAACCCGAATCATGCTCGAAACCGAACTTGATCCGGCTAAAACCGACTTAACCCGAAGGAGTTTAGATCGAACTTGTGTAAACCTGAACAAGTTTTTAACATAGAAGTAGGATCGACTCATATTCAATCATCTTATTATTTATTCTAATAAAGTGATAAATATTTGATAAGTATTTTAATAAAATAAATTTTGTAAATACATGGTTTCATATATTTAAATTTTTGATCAAACAAGTAAAAGTAACAATGTAATAATGATCACTAATTGATTTGTATTTAAACTATTTATTATGCTTTAAGTAAAGGAAACCTTATCAACAATAAAAAAATGACTAACAACTTAATCTGATACTGACTCGATCGATAGTAATTAGTAATTCGTAGCCAAATTCTACTTGAAAAAAATACCCGAACTCGATCTGTACCCGGTAAAATCGAACCAATTATTAACCGATCACAACCCAAGACCGATTGAATCTCGACACGAACTTCAACCTACACCGAACTAATGCTAACCCGACAGCTCGAATAACTGATCTTCAACCGAACCGTGACTAACCGACCCGACCCGAGCGTGACCCGTCAGAACATGCATCCAAAAAATAATCGATCCGAAAAACAACCGAACCGAATGACACCCGTCCGAAACCGACCCGATCACCCGAATGAACACCTCTATTAATATCGATGTTTTATTTTGGATTTTCAAGGCCGAGGCTCGAGAGCAATCACTGTTATGAACATGTAAGGTGTTTTCATGAACATCCACGGACGAAGGTTGTAAGATGTTGGAATCACAAGCCATGAAGAGTATTTTCGTCTCTAGTGTTCAAATCGGTTGAAGTCGTCCGTATAACTCGTGACAGCTGCAAATTCTGGATGTTTGGTGTTAAAAGAAATCCACGTCTCCGAGTCTGATGGGCAACACATCTCCCCCTATTCTCTATATTGCTCATTGTTGCCATCTTATATCACCCGCTGCAACGTGTGAGGCGTATAATCTTTGTGACCTTGGACATATGAGAAGGAAAAAGAAAATATTTTCTAACTAGGGGTACGTCGATTTCCTTCGTCATCCTTAACAAACCTTGTTGTCCCACATACCTTATTTTACATTCACAGTACGACCCCAATAGATCATGCAACCTATAATACATCAATCAATCCCTTGGACCGGTAATCTTAGAGTTGCTATCTGCTTCTTTGTGTCGAAAACCCTGATCGTCATCAAGTTGGGTTGCATTAAAGCTTCCCGCAAAATAGTATAGAATTCATCGTACAATATTTCAGGACAATGATGATCATTCTTCCAATTTCTCATTCTCCCAATCATTCACATTTGAGAATTGCTTTCACACTCAGGATAAAGTGGATTGTGGGTGCTTTTTAACATTTCGAAAAACCTTTTTGCCTGAGGGTTCTACATTTCGGGTAAATTTATAAGCGAATGTTCCTCAAATGGCGAATCATTTTAAGGGATATCATGTTGAGAAAAAAGGTTGTACATTTTTGGGAATGCACTTGCAGCAGCATCGTGCACTATACGTGTGTATGGATTTTCCTCAATATTTTTCATAAGGAAATAATTTGCTCTTCCTCATAGACAAATGCATTACTACAACCCTCTCCAGTTGTAATAATCCCTAACGAACCCCTCAAAAATGATCCCTCACTTCATTCGAATTTTTTAAATTAAATTTTTACATTTAACTTAAGGACATTTGATTTCAACACTTTGTCTTTTACTAATAGAAAATTTCAAATAAAGTTTCACCCCTCGCAAGAAATTTATTTTATAATAGTATAAAACCTGTACAATGCACAGAGTTTTTAGTATATAGATATATATACTTCACATACTTCACATGCAATTTTTATGATATCTATTGATATATTTTTGAAAATTAGTAACCTGAAAAACAGATTTTATAAGGACATGTTAAGATTTTTATTGACTACGATTAACACAATTTGCAAAACAAATTGCTTACATAATTTTGAAAATTTTTTTTCCAACCAAAGATACTATTAATTAGCCATATTATTTGCAAAAAGTTTTGAAATAAGTTCACATATTAGTAGTGATAGTATCATTCTAATTAAATTTATTTAATTTTAAAAATCGTTTAATCATCAATCACATCATTTATCAAGTCAAAAATTATAATTTGATATTCATTACATGAATAAAATTGAGTCTAATAAAAGAAATTCTGTAACAAATTTTAGGAATAAACAACTATTTATAGATGTAATTAAAATAAGGATCTACATCAAAATTTAACATCCAATAATTTTGATTTATTGCGCAAATGGCTATGAGACTGTCATTTGTCATTTTACAACAAAATTATTAAATGGTATGATATAATGCCCCATCATCAAATTGTCTTTTATACATTCAACTTCTATATTAAAAAATATTCATCATCATCCGTCATTATTGTAAATAACCTATGATAATCATTAAATATTAGCTACTATCTAAACAATACCTACATATATATGTATCTAAGTAGGGCAAAATTAAATTTAATCAATAATAAAGATGAAAAATAAAAGTAATTAAGTAGGAAAGAAATATACTTGGAATTTTCCCAAGTAATTTTCTTCAAATCAACAAATACAACAGTTTTTGTGTAAAAAAAAAGTTTAAATCGAAACTATACCGATAAATAAACAGTTTACTTCAAAAACAAAACCAAAAGAATTTCATCTGAATTTATATATCCATGTTCCGTCCTTCTGCAAATTTGAATTTTCAAAGAATATTAATGGCAATAGGATGGAGACAAGAGATGCCCGTAGCCAACCTTAGGGATAGGATTACTACAAGCTATCATGTCACGATCCTTGGAGAATGGTTTATTTTGTCTCCATCCCGTAGCCAACCTCGGCGAAATCTCAATTTGTTTTTGTAGTGAAATTGTAAGGTCAATTGGTTACTTTTTCTGATAATGGCATGCGTCAGTCCCTAGAAGATGAATTGTCTATTTAGGGTATTTTATGCACCGCCATGAAGCCAATGAAAAGCTATCATAAAAATGTTGTTGCTAACTCTATAAAGACGGTGTCTTGAGATTAGAAATGAAACTCTCAAAAAGTCATATGGGACATTCCTAATAAAGCCCAATGATGGGCTATAAATACCCACTATTACACCATTAACCAGGTATCTGCTATTCTAGCAATTAAAGTATTTATCTCATTATTTAATGATGTTCAAAAAATATTTATTAAGAGAAAATTTCACTCAATATATATAATCATTTAAACATATTTGTTATACAAGACAAACAAGAGTTTTGTTAAATTTTTACTTAAGCCTCATGCTACAAACAAGCCATAATATTTATACTTGCACGTGTAAGAAGGCATTGAAGAGTGGATTTATTAGTAAGATTAGCAAGATAAAAACAAACCAAACACCTTCCACCCCCCCCCAAACCCAACAATAATCTTTCTTAAGACATAATATTAGACTAATCATGACTTAGTCATTTAATGAAGGGATATTAGACATGGGAGACACAATTTTTTACAAAGTCCATAGGTAGCAAATATTTATAAAAATTCCATAAAATAGTATTGTACTTTTGGAATTCAATCTGTCATAACATTATGGACCAAAAAATGTTTGATTTTTCGTTATCTTGGGAAATTTTATTTTCGCCCTTGTGTTATTTCCTCAAAATACAATAACCCCTTTTCCTTCATCCATCTTCATTCATCGATCTTCAAACTCCATCAACCATGTCTTCAAATTCAGCATACTCAATAAGTTATTCAAGGTCACCAATGAGGCTTTACCACAAATGTAAGCTTGCTTTCTCTTTAGTTGGGTGAAGGAAGAAGGTTTGACCAAATATGGAGTACAAAGGTGTATGTGTGAAGCATTAGAGGACAAATGTCTACTCAATTTAAAACATAATTGATGGTTCAAAGGAAGTAGATCAGGCAATTACAAAAGATGATGGATTATGATTATTTCAGCCTTTTAATACTTGTCCTTCTCATTAAGAATTAGGCAATTACAAATGTCTACTCTGATATAAGTATGGAAATCAATCTTGAAAGTATATGTCATCTAATATTGCACATTGAAAAGATGTATATGTGATACCCCAGATTTAGCTTGAAAAGGGATTGATAGACTACTCATATCAACAAGGTGCATCTTCTTTTCATGGGAGCCCATTTGCTAAGAACTCCACAGTTAAGCGTGCTTGGTGGGGAGCAATCTTAGGATGGGTGACCTCCTGGGAAGTTTTCCTGGGTGCGCACGAGTGAGGCCAAAGTGCGCTGGAAAGACTTGTGTTGGTCTGTGGGGTCAGTCTACAGTCTCCATGAGTAGTCACCGGTAGTTCGTTGGGCCGAGGTGTTACAGTATAATTCTATAAAGACGATAAGGTAAAAGATAATGAAACAGTCGCATTATTAATGAGATTTCATTAGTCATTTTTAGCGCCTAATTTTTTTTTAATATTTAATTAGTGACGGTAGAAATTTGAAAAATTTCTACGATGATTAGAAACTTGTTAATTCGTAACGTGGTTATGAATTGTAACAAGTAAGGTAAACTTTGGAGGCAAAACGTAAAGTTGAGCAAATACCGATAACAGTTTGAGATAATTTTAATTATTACCCGAGCATATTATAAAACATGATGGGAGTAAATTAAAATATTTCATACACATATACAAGTGATTTTTAAACATGAAATACAAGTTACATAACTTGTTACATGTACAATAATTTTTACCCAAACTTTAAACTATCTTAGATAAACCTTTCCTACACTATAATAGACCAAATTGAGGACAAAAAGCACCCAAATTCAGCCCCAAACAGCAGCCTATTTGGCTGTTCCATACTCTTTGTTCACTTACATACACTACCTAAACACTCTACCCAAATCCCCTTTGTTCTAATCTAGATTGTGCATCATTACAAGCATGAAGAGGCAAATATTTGAAGCAAAAACACTCTATTTTCTGAACAAGAATTTAGCCATAAACCCCCAACACAATGCTCTAAAGTTCATCCATGAACAAACACTAGAATCCTTCAAACTTTCAACTACTAAAACACCTTCTTTTCTCATCAAATCTTCTTCAAAAACTCATCTAAAACTTATAAAATTTATGTTTATAAACTCAAATATTCCATAAAAATAATCTTCATTTCTAGAGCTTACCATAGACACCAAACTTGAAGAAATCCACTAAGCATAGAGTAAGTTATGTTCATTTCCATATTCCACTAGTTTTTGTCAAAACTTGTTCATGTAGAACACTTTTACATGAATCTTTCTATAAACTAAGATCATTTTAATATGAATATTTTGTCTCTAAAACTAAGAAGATTATCACTTATAAAACCTCTACATAAAAAGAAAAATCGATCATAGTAGAAAGTAAAAAAAAATATGTTATTTTCACAATCTTATAAATTTTGTTACTTTAAGAGTTTAAGTAAAATTATGGGACTTGATTGAGTATGTTGCTCAACATAATAAGTATACTCCAAATATGTTAAAATCATCACAAGTACTAGTTTAATAACTCTAACTAAGAAAAGTTAAGTGCATGTTAGAAATCCAAAATTATTATTGGTTTTTTGATGAATGCATATGTTTAGTTGAAGAGTTGGAGTTGAGACTTGAAGGGCAAGGACCCGAAGTTGGAAACACTTCTAAGAGCGCATCGGAGCTTACGTAGGAGCTTACGAAATACTTATATAGGCTTGGAGTCGAGGTATGTCACATGGGGTGATTTTTAAAGGATTTCAGAACAAGTTGGAAAAGTTTTGTATAAACTTGTTTTTAAAAAATATAATTCCCAAAGAGAAGTTCTTAAATCTTGAAAAATGATAATTTTGAGTAACAAATAATTTATTATATGTATTATTATTGTGGGCATTATTCATGGTAATTTTATAAATTGTGAAAGTAATTGTGATGAAAATAGTTATATGGAATTGGAAAATATTTCAAATGCATTCTAAAAGTAATTTCCAGTAGCCATATGTTAAAAAAATCTCTTGAATATTTTTGTTGAAATTTATTCATTAAAAAAAAATATTTTAATGGATTTTAAGGTGTTAAATACTCTTATTATAAAACATAGATATTAGATAAACTCTTGATCATCAAAACGAATTAATAAAATCACATTATAATGTCTCCAACAAGATTTGGCCATAATATATTTAGTTTGGAATTTTTCATTATTTTTGACTAATCGTTAAATTATTTATCGGTAAATTGTGAAATAGTAAAATATAAAATAATTACTAAATGAAGATATATAGTCTTGAAAGTTTTATCCCATACTCATATGGATAATAACTAAATTTGGTAAAATTTTGGAAACATTTTGTTGATGTTTAAGGACCTTAATAAGTTTTACTCGGTAATTAAAAATCGGTAAGTTAGAAAACGGTAAGATACAAAATAAATACTAAATGACACCTTTTGGGCATGGAAATTTTATGAGACACTTATATAAATAGTAGATACATATTTAAAAATTTGTATGCATTTTTGTGACCATATATGGACTTAAATAAATTTTATTCGATTTGTCGGTAAAATAACAATATTAATTATTAAAAATACCCCATATGATTTTTAATGGTTATTTAAAATTTTATATTCTGTAAAATAGTTTGTGGAACATCATTTTATATTTTTTTAATACTAACTTAAATAATTTTAAAACGATTTTATTTGATTTATCAATAAAATGCCTATATAAAAAAATAAAATATCATTTATAAATTTTATGGATTTAAAACATCATTTAAATAATGGTAAATACCTAAATTGTGTTAGTAGATACTACCTCATAGTGTACCAAATTGGCAAATACCTAAATAATGGTATATCAAAAATTTATAATTGTGTTAGTAGATACTTCCTCATAGTATAAAATAAGTTTTACTTAGATGATTTATAAATTTTATGGATTTAAAACATCATTTAAATAATGGTAAATACCTAAATTGTTGAAAATAATCGTAAAATCATTATAAATTGGCATAACCAATTATAATTTGATGGCAGAACCTTAAATTCATTTTAATTAAGGTATTATAATGACTTAATTAAATTGGGCCTTGTTGGAGAATTAATATGTATTTTGTAAATCAATTGTCAATTTTATTACCGGCAAAGCTATCTCGTATTTAGGAAAATAGAGTTTTATGAAATCTTTTGTCAAAATAATATTCTAATTGTTTTGAATGAATTTCAAAACTATCTTCCCCAAGTTATCCTATATTTGCCTTAAAAAACCGATTTCAAGCCAAGGTATTTATAATGCATTAGATTTTGTCGATGTAACACTATAATTGAGTTATAATAGGCTCTTGAACAGTTATAAATACATTATTGTAGGATATATTCTAATTTTAGGCTAATATTTATAGGATTTTTATTCATAAGCTAATGATCAATTTGTGTTCACCAAGGAAGCAGGACCATGTGTATTGATATTATAAGGGCGTGTCATCTATGTCACTACGTATAAGATTAAGGCTACAAAAGGTACATAACAACGTCTATATATATGGAAGGTTTAAATTAAGACATGAGTAGCACGTGATCTTTAAGTAGCTTAGATGGGTTATGTTATAGGAAGATAGTTTATTATGTTCTTCTGTTATTTTTAGTCTTTCTGTTAGAAGTTAGTTATAAGAGAGTAACTAGCTTAGCCTTGTATTCAAAGGGTTTTAGCTATATATAGAACCTTCTTGTTTTGTTGTAATTTATTCATTGAGTGAATAATGAAGTCAACCGTTTCTTGATTTTCATGTTGCTGTTCTCTCTTTAGAAATTAACATTTTCTGAAGCTTCTGTTTTGCGTATGCCTTTTCACAAAGTATGTTGTTTCTGCACATATAACTATTTATTGAGAATGAATTGTTGCTTTTTTGTTTAGCTTATGTGAAAATATTGTGAAACTGCCATTTATAACGCATTGGCTTTAACTTCATGTACATCGAAATTGGGTTCACTTGAATACATAAAATAGTTAATTTATTCTCCTGCTTCATGCTATATTGAATTAAAGAAAAGTTAAAGCTCTCTTTAGCTACCCATAAGAATGTAACTCATCCAAGGCCATACATAAATACATACTAAATTCAAGTGATAGTAAGGCTTCAAGTCTCTACAACATTTTCTACATAAACAAGATTAAAAGTAAGAAAGATATCATTTTGCTCCTTGAATAGTTGCTACCTAGATTTGATATACACCATTCCACCCGGATGCTTTTTATCATTAATGAAGGGAGTATAAACATAAAAGGTACTTTTACATACTGATATGATTACTCAACATGTTAAACATTATCCGGAAAATTGCGCTGAAAAAAAAGTCGTGTGATGATTCTGCTGAGCAGCGACCAATGTGAACTTAGGGTTCGAATCAAATAATAATTCATTGTTTACACTTTATCGGGATGATGTAAGTGAATCTGAAATTAGTCAAGTTCGTAACATTGAACTTGAGCAGATTAAGGAGGTTGTTAATTTGTTATAAGATGATTAACTAACTTTCTATGTTATATAGTTTTGTAGTCTGTAAAATATAAGCATATTTGATAAATTGTATTGGTATATAGGCATGTAACTTTTAATTTTGTTTATGAAGAAAAATGTTGTAGAGAATATATCAAAATGGATTATAAGTATAAATTTCAGGGACTATAAGTATAAATTTCAAATAATCTTTTTAACGCAAATAAGATGACTTAAAAAATGAAATGGGAATTTGATTGTTTCTAATGCGCACCCTTAAGTTATCCTATTTGCCTTATTAAAACGATTTGTTTCATTTCAAATGTAACACTATAATGGAATTATAATAGGCTCTTGAACGATTATAAATACATTATTGTAGGATATATTATAATTTTAGGCTAATATTTATAAGATCTTTAATCATAAGCTGATGATCAATTTGTGTTCACCAAGGAAGAAGGAAATGGTTTCTTGCATGTGTTATGCACGTTATTGCTAAGTGATCATGTAGATTGAGTGTTTTTTCAGAATTTAAGGGTTAGTCCTTAAGTACATCTTTTCTTTTAGAGTATAAGGTTCTTACATTAAATTTGTTGTTCTTTGATGTTCTCGCAATAGAAATTAACACTTTCTAAAAGAATGAATTAAGAATGAATTATAACTATTTTTTAAAGCTTTTGTTTTCGGTATGCCTCTTCACAAAGTAGGTTGTTTCTGCACTTATAATTATTTATTAATAATGACTTGTTTAACTTCATCTAAGTTAAAATTGGGTTCACTTGAATGCATATGATTATGATCATATATGATTTATACCGATGTTACGTTACATTCAAGTTCGTAAATGGTTTTGTTTCAGCATAAATTCAACATACATAATATAGTTCATGATTAAGTTGTTAATAACATAATGAATGTGTATAAGTAATAACTATTTATGTTAAAATTTGTAATGCATAAATATGTTATAAAAACAATAAATGTAAGATAAATAATTTGAATATAAATCGTATAATATTGTATATTAATTGTAACAA
The DNA here is from genome assembly GCA_019425755.1 of Amaranthus cruentus. Taxonomy (NCBI): domain Eukaryota; kingdom Viridiplantae; phylum Streptophyta; class Magnoliopsida; order Caryophyllales; family Amaranthaceae; genus Amaranthus; species Amaranthus cruentus. The sequence goes on along the minus strand of CM033453.1, from coordinate 12,097,661 downwards.
CCCGAAACCAACTAGCTGATTAAACAAGATCAATTTACACTAATGCGGAAGCTTAACACTTACATCGGGCTATTACGTTGATAATATAATCAATTACTCAATTGATTATATCATCCACTAGACACCTATTACGAATTTAAATATCAGAGTTTACAAACATTAAAAGATGTAAATAAATTACATTAAAAGAATCATTTGAAATGATTTAAAATATATAAATTTTTGCAGAAAATTCGACAGAGTTCCGTTTGTAAATCGGATAAACCAAAATTTTCCATTTTGACTTAAAGTCATCCTGCAAGTTCAAAACCAACATTTCAAAATATGTGTCAACCAGTTCGAAATCACATCACCTCGTATGTTGGAATACTTTCTCCAATAATCCAAAATAAGTACTAAAATAATTTTAAATAAAAGATTTGTTTTACTTACATTCTTTTATATGACTGGATGAGATTACTTTATTGATTACTGATCTTTACGCTTTCAGCTACCGTTGACTTCATTGATTTTAAAATCTGTCCCCCACCAGGACAGGTTCAAAGAACAAAACCACACAGTTAGCTTATGCTGAGTACACATTTATAAAACTAATTTTAGTACATAAATTTAGCTCCCTGCACTGTTTCCAACCTTCATTTAACTGCAGCCAAACAGACTAAACTAGACTCTATGCCATTAGTCCAAGTACACATGCAGTAGGATACATTATTTATATCCTACAAATCATTTTCTTTTGCAAACACATTACTTTATCAACACATTATAAAAAAAAACATTTTCTTTTTTCTTTTTTCTACTTTAAGAAATCAAATAATTTTCTATCGCCTTGCTAAAATATTTTCTTTCAAAATCTTGAAATCATCAATATATGGAATGAATAGATCCTTCTTTTCTATATTTACTAAAACTTTTCCTTTCAGAGTATTTAAACCATAACCAATCCATTGATGCCACTATTTTTATTCAAACTTAATTTCTATTTCCCCTTTCATTCATCCCATTCATCAATACTTATACAAATCCATATTCTCATTCTTGAATCATAAAACTAATTAAAATACCCACTTATAATCAAAGTCATATTCATGTTCTAATCAAAATTAACCTTATCAATTACAATTTCCATTTCCAATTCACTTTTATCCTTCCGATTCAAAAATTCGATAGTAGTCAAATTGATTCGATATCCTTTTCTTGGAATAACCTAACACATGAAATTTCAATTGACTAACAATAATAAAGGACTTCTATATTTCAATTCTTAACAAATTCAAAGCTAACACTTAACAACTCCATTTGCGATTAAAACAAAATCAATTCAACATCATATTGTATACTTCTACATACAACTCTTGTCATAAGCAATTAAAATAATTTTATTTCCCCCTTTCTTCAAACTTTTCCAAATAAACCCTAAATTGGAATAGATTAACCAAAATCTCAATCATCATTTGCTCACTTTAAACCAACAATATCAATCTTTCAACAACTAATAACAAATTCCATTACACAATTTAAATTAAGCTCAATAAAGTTTAATTTCGTGGGGTATACCTCAAGCATACAATCCTTCAATTTCCATTGGCAAATTTCTTCACATCATCTTCTTCATTTTTTTCTTACTCTCAAGAAAACAATAAAAATGTTAAAACCCAAATTCTAATTATATCTATCTTTTAATTTTATATAGCTTTGTAGTTTTAAAATATAAGCATATTTGACAGATTGTATTGTTATATTGGTATGTAAGTTCCTTGAAGAGAATTGGAACCCTAAGTATAAAGTCTACCTTCTACAAGGTGCTATACATGTTCTAGATACTGCCGTTGATGTTACTGCAATACCAGTGTAAAGCATTTGATTGATAAGTGTTTTTCACTACCAAATAATGTATCTCTTGTCTGCTTTAATGATGTATTCCATCACAATGGTTACTCTAGTACTATATTTAGAGCAGTACAAATGACAATATCTAGACATCACCTGTGATGATAGAATAATAAGTGAAAATAATGATGTAATCTATTTTTCTTTCTTCAAACATCATTTTGTGGGCAAACTCACATGTTATCTCAGTTTTATTTATAGTTTGATACACATCACATGTGATGATAGAACAATAAGTGAAAATAAAATAGTTATTTATGAACATTGTGCGCATTTTATCAAACAAAGATTTTGAGGATGAATTGTTGCTTTCTTTGTTTAGTTCACGATGTAATGTGGATGTTGTGTGTTTATGCTATCATGGACTACTGCTCATTTGTTGTTGCATTGACTGCAGCTGTTGATGGTGTGTTGCATTGTATGGCGTTGTTCTTTATTATAACTTGTAACACATCCCGTAATCATTTTAAACGCCTTATTGAATATCATCTATCATCATTATATATTTTTTTCTTTTTGTATTGAGTGTTATTTCTTTGGTATTGAATCATTATCTCATTAAGTTTTTATATACAATACTTTCAATCATAATTAGTGTTGTTAATTGCTAATGTAGTTTTAGTGCCACCGTAATATTTATTTTTACAGGGATCACTGGAGGCTAGTGATTTTTTGCCACTTTGATCGGCCTATGAGCACTAACAACGACCCACGATGCATACTGTTAATTGATTCAAATAACATGGGTGCAAAGATAATTGAACCTAACCTGAGAAAGTATGGTCTTAAGTTCAAAGACCTCTTCTTAATTCTGTTTTAGTGGAAAAGGAATATAGTTAATGTGCATACATAATATGTCTTAACATTTTATTTGCAGGTTCGTTTATGATATAGCCTATGGTCATGCCGAAACAAAGGATGATATATATCACATCCCTCTATTGGCACCAAAGATAGATATTCTTCTAACTACTCAAAAAAATTACTTATACTTGAACATTCTATACATAATGCGTAGATATATGCCCAATGTGCCAGCTCTATCATGACACATGAACCTGTTTCACCATGCAAAAGTGTTATGTAGGTTTAGATTATTCAGATAAAGTGTACCCATATTCTATACATAGTTTGCTATCTTCTCTTCGAACTTCACCCCGCTTTTGAGGTAGCGCAGCAGGTGAATGATGTTGATTGTGGCAGATTTGTTCTTTATTTTTTCGAACAATTTCTCGATGATGCTCCTGTTGATTCCAGCAAATCAAGTTTAATGTCCCCATTGATAAAGGTAAGATTGCATTTAATTAACCCCTAACACCATTTGTGTATGAGTATTTCATCTTATTATTTCCATTAAGGATTTGGTTATGTTGTTTATCATGTTTGAATAGGTTTGATTATGTTTTTGCAGTTCACACCTAATTCATTCAGTCCAAAGTGTTTCGCGCAATTCTGCGATAAGCTTGACGAACATGAAGAGCTCATATAGCAACCTATTGCAAAACCTGTTGCAAGGAGATCACAAAGAATTAGAAACGCGAAATTACGTCAGCATAAGTCACGTAAACGGGGCACACCACAGATTGTGATTATAAAAGATGATTCTGAGACATCTTCATAATCAAAAAACCGTATGCAACATATTTTTATTTGTGAACCTAGACTGAATTTGGATACTTAGATGCAATTGTTTTTTGCATGTAGTGGTTGGGAATATGGATTCTAATGGAACATATTAGTTTATTATCTATTATACTGATACCTACTATGCAGCTTTTGGATTTTTTTATGCTATGGATTAATTGATAGCCGTACTATCTGCCACTTATCAGTTTCTATACTTTTGTTTTTTATTTTTTTTATCATGCCATCTAATGAAATGGTTTTCATAATAAACCACACATGGACATGCTAAGACATTAACAATAAGAATAAGGATTAAACATGAGTCACTTTGTTTTATGGCACTGTGTCTTTGTTAAAAGTAGCAGTTTCTGATAACAATAATCATCATGATTCTTCTGATTTTGATGCACTTAGAATATAGGACAAACAAAAACAATACATCCTATTAGGTTCTAGTACTCTTATCTACATACTTGAGGTAAAGCAATACAACTTCTGTTTTCATTTTTGAATATTCATATATTTAATAGGAATTTGTATCACAAATCACAATCATTTATTGGTCTCCCACGACTATGTTTTCATGGGATGAAGTCTTCCGCTTGGTCTATAAATAACACTATGTCACATCTTAGGATCTTAGCTTCTCTTCCCCTCTTTCCCCTTTGGATGTGAAGATTTCTTCAAACTCTTCTAAAACACTCATTTGAGAACTTAGAGCCAGCAAAAAATCAAGTTAGAAAAAGGAAAATTTGCTCAAAATAATCTCAATTATCACCCGTTGGCCAAAAATAATCCCAACTATCAATTATTTTTTAATAATCCTAACTATTCTCATAAGTTGTTGAAAATATACCCACCTCCCTTTTAACCGGCTATAACATGTAACTTTTCCACTTTTTCTTTCTTTTTTGATTAATAGATGAAGGATTATTTTGAACAGTTAAGTAAAAAAAAAAGAAAAAAAAAGTGAAAAAGTTACCTGTTCCAGCCAGCAACAAGGAGGGAGGTATGTTTTCAATAAATTATGAGAATAGTTGGGATTATTAAAAAATAATTGATAATTGAGATTATTTTTTGTCAACGGGTGATAGTTGGGATTATTTTGAGCAAATTTTCCTTAGAAAAAATCAAAAACCAAGCATAACTTCGTTGAAAGCTTACTACTTCAATGGCTTCACTGAAATATTTGAATTAAGGCGTATTAACATATGGTAGTAGCTTAGAGTAGGAGAACTAATCCTTTTGAGGCAATAAAATAGTCTTATTATATCCCTTTTGCCTTATCGAAAAATATGAAAAACTATTGTGACTCAGTTACATGATCAGCAACAATCTTTACAAAAGTATGAGAGATCTTTAGACATTTTTTGAAAATTACTTAATACCTTGTTTGATGCGGTAGACCTGGCTGGCCATGGCATTACAACCTATGACAATTGTAGTGAGAAATGACAGGCCTAAGCTAAGTGATTTTTCTTCTTACTCCACTTACACACACGGCTCCCTAGTAGGTGTAAGAACCATCACCAGCGGCTTCCTATTGCATGATCCATCACAAGAAGCTATTAATAGTCTGAAAATTCAAAGCGGCAATTTAATTTACAATAGCTGATAACGTTGCTTATTTGATGTCAAGAAAACATATTACATCCATAAACCAACCTGTTTCTTTCTTTGATAAAACTTATTTTTTAAAGTTTGCTAAAAAGAATTTTAATTTGTGACTATGGTTGGATATCGAAAATCTAATTTAATGTACAATTAATTAGTTATACAACTGAATGCCGTACAATTCTGCTTTCTGTGCAGTTTATGCTTCGCTACATATTGTCGCTTGAGATTGTCCTTTGTTGGTAGGTATCATGTTGTGGTTGCTGTCAGTGCTCCTATTGTGCCTACTGATGCTGCTGACCTGCTGCTAATTTGCTTGTTTTCACCAATGATATGTTGCCTCTGGTTGGTGTTTTGTGTAACATCAGTCTCATATTCCATGTGTTGTTGTTATGTGTCACACAGAAATAGAAACACTACTAAAAAAATACATATGCCAATAAACAGAGTTATTGAAATTCACACTAAACATATGCTAAGAATCAGAGTTATTATATTGTAGAGGAGTCTGCAACTTCGCTATCATAGATTAGAGGAATGACGCAGAACAAACACACACATACATATCTAGAATTGTAGCACCTTAAAAACCACGAATCATGATGTGCTCCTTCTTAACAATGCGAGTCTGCTGACAAACAATCGAGATGATATATCCTAATAACGTAATATGATCCGAATTTACTAAGGTTTGATCTGATCTAATTTGGTCTGATTAAATCTAATCTGAGTCTTTTTGATTTGATCTGATCTAATTTACTAAGGTTCATAAAAATAACATAACTTGTAGAAGCATAAAATGAGTTGAAGTACCTGCCAAATTATTTGCAGTAATAGTGCCTGATTGATCATTGTGTTGTTTCTTATTCAACAAACTCAGCAGCTGATGTATTTGTTCATTTGTGAGCCTTAACTCAGTGTGATTGTGTGACTAAACCTATCAAAATGATGGAATTTTCTGTGTCACCTGAACATCCTTTGGCTAATCTGGTTACACATATTGTGAGTTTCCAGTAGCTTTTGTTTCACTATATAGACTTCAGAATATGGATTGAAGCCCCTATATACATCCATTATGTGTGCTATTATCAGTATAAAAAAGTGAAAACCTCATGCACCACAAGGAAGATGGTAATCGCATCATGAAAGGAGCAAATGAAACACAGTTGCAGTTTTACTCAGTTATTGCCATATCAATATAAACCTACTCTACATACTCCCATAGGTAAAATACCATTTTTCTCAATCATCTGCTGACTCTCATAGTTTGAATAACATTATTCTTTATTTATATATAAAAACTTAATGTGCCCATTATTCCTAAGCCTAAACTTGGAAAACCAATATGCAATCTGGTTCAAACCTGGAACATCATACAACTACCTTTCTCATATACCATGGAACATGTAGAAATATATGAAAGACTCATATAACACAAGGTAAACAAAAGGTAATCTATTGATACTCATTCATCTCATTAAATTATGTACATGGATTACAAGTATATATATAGTCATCATAGGTGGTTCTAAACTAGGGACGACAATAGCTATTGGACCCGACCCGGATCCGTGAATCCGTATCCGTTTTCACGGATCTGGTGCCTATAAATTTGGACCCGTCGGATCCGGATCCACTTTATATTTCACGGGTCCGGAACCAGATCTCAAACAAATGCCCGGACCCGGACCCGTGGATCCGGAGGACCCGTTTTTATTTTTATGCATTAAATATATTGTGCGTATGGCCTATTTTCGCATAAGTGGACCACTGACTTCTTCCCATCTCAATACTTCACTTGATCCTCAATTCCATGTTTGCAAAACCCTTCCTCTATATTCTGATTTCTGAATCTCTCATAGTAGCCATAATCGCATTTGCTAATCTCTCATAGTAATCATAGTGGAAAACTTTAATGTGTTCGTTGGGTATTTTCAAGACAATTTTAAGTTGAATAATGTTATTTTAGATGATCGATTGTGAAATTATAAATATTATTATGATTAGTCAATGAATATAACTTTATTGCAATCTCAACACGATCCAAAATTACAAAAAAAAAAGCAAAAAATAAGAAAGATTCGTTTTGGACCCAGATCCGATACTGGATCCGCAGTATCCAAGGATCCGGATATGGGTCTTGAAAATCTAGACCCGCGGATCCGGGTCCGGATCTGGGTCATGTTCTTGAAAACGGATTTGGATCCGGATCCACCTGGACCCGGTCCAAATCCGACCCGTTGCCATCCCTATTCTAAACTAACTCACTCGAGCTAGTTATAACTAACGCCTAACTAAAAGCTACACAGTACAACAACCTTATTACATCAAGATCAATACACCAACACAACAGATTAATAAAGCTTTTGGTCTAAATGTTATAACTGCACATGCCTTGTACCGATGTATGGGAGGACTCTTCCTTATAAACTTCTGCAAGCATGCATCTTTATATACCTTGAAGCATGTACATAACTTTTATACTACAGACATACCAGATAAACTTCCCTTGCAGACTGCACACTACTACAGAAAGCCTGCACACACTTACATAACACTCATATGCATACAGCACATACATACACAACACATTATATATACAGAAGTCATTGTGTTGTGTTTTGCTCATGATAATTTGGGATCCTAATCCTTGTTATAACACACTCCGTTGAAGAAAATCAAGTACGTATTCGGCTTGTACCGTTCCAAGATATCTCTAGCTTGATTGTCTTCTTGCTATAGTCACATCCGTCATCGATCAGCGAAGCTTAAATCTTTCTTAATATATTCTGTTGTACAACTCCTTGTTAGCTAACAGTGATCAAAGAGACGGCAGTAACAATGCAAAGACTATGACTTCAACATATAAAAATAAATGAGAATATAATCTAATTTAATTCAGAAACAACCATTATTCTTTGTCAGGAGAGAAAATTCCTTGCAACAATATAATTTGATAATTTAATACAACTTTCCAGTTGAAAAACTATAATATCGCAAACCAAGACTATAATATTTGATAATTAACAATTCATGAACTTAACAACCTTTGTATCCATTACAACAACCAGCCAGATCCCAATCTTAAATTTATAAAGTCAATTATACCCAATCAGAGCATCAAAACAGAATTGGATACATTTGCACTAACAAATTTGTTGGGAAAGAAATTAAAGAAGAAACTAAGTAATACACCATTACCCATAACCGAGAATCATAGCAAAACAAAATGCATCAAGAAAAGTTGATAGACATGCAAAAGAGATCTTAGACTACCATCATCAAGAATAAACACAAAAGTACACTCTTATATGTTAAGTAACATCATAATCCCCTCAAAGAAGCCCTGATTATTTGGCAACCCAAATTTCATGCATCATTTAACAAAATATGACAAAACATAAACCATAACCACGTGTTTTTCAACAACTGAGTGAACATTTTTTACTAATACCAAAAAAAGAGATTAAGAGTTAATTATTGCTCATCAAATAAGAAACAACAGACACCAAACAATAAACCCAAACAAAGTAATAAAACCATAAAACATTTGAACAAGAAAATAAATGCAAATTACATATTCTAGTACAAAAACCAAACTTTATTAAGCAAGGAGTAACTTTCTTACAATTTATAGCCTTAGTGAGAATGTAATTCTCATAAGCAGTAGAAACCTAAGTATACCACAATAACTTTCTTACAACAAACAGCCTTATTGAGAATGTAATTCTCATACGCAGCAAAAAGCTAAGTACACCACATGTATTGATACCCACACACTTTAAATATGGTTTGGACTAGGTTTGAAAATTCAAAAACCAAAATAATAAGGTTTGGATTCGGTTTTGTGAGAGAACAAACCGAAAACCAAATTATTAGACCGAAATATTTAAAAGTTGTGTAGATAGGCCCATTTGGTGAATAATAACACCCGGCCCAAAGCCTAAAGTCACGCATAACCCTAATATTTCCCAAATTAGCTGAATTTCTAAAGGCTTCCCACCCTTCCCTAGCACCACTTCAATTCATTCCTTGCTCACTTGTTCAATCAGCTATCCCTAGGCAATGAGAGAGAAAGTGAGAAGAAAATCCAAATCTCACAATCTGCTAATATCAACCCTAGCGCCGCAAGCCATGTCTTCCTCATTCCTATTACAATTTCTTCATCATCGCCTTTGATCTTTACTCCTTCTTCTCCAGGTTAGTCTATTGATTTATAATTGTTGTTTTCTTCTTTTTTCGATTAAAATTAAATTTTTGTTGATTTTTTCTTGTTTCTTTTCTTCTTATTTTTGTTCTATTGATCTTCAATATTTCATTGTTTTTTTCGATTAAAATATTAACTATTGTTGCTTTTTAGTTCCTTATTTCGATTGTTGTTCGGGTAGTTACTCTTCATTGATTTTGTTCATTTTTTGTAGGTTCTTTTGTTCTTGTTTGTGTTTGTTTTTTTTCGTTTTTATATCTAGTTAATATGTTTTTTGATATAATCCAATACGTGCTGTTTTTTGTTCTTATTTCGTTTCATTTCATCTATATTCTGTAATTTTTCATACTTATTTTTTTCATATTTAGTATTGATCTTTAGTGTATAGCAATTTAGTGAGATATTTTGTTTACCAATTCTGTAACCGTGATACTTAAGTTAATTTGGTTCAATGTAAGAAATTTGGTCTATATGATTTTGGCCCATAAATTCGGTCTAGGCGGTTTGAATTCGGTTTGATTGATTAAATTGCGGTTCGGTTAAAAAGTAAATAAGGTTTGGATTTTGGTTTGAAAAATTGGAAACCGAATTAAATATGGTCTGATTTGGTTTTGTTAAAAGTCCAAACCGTTGACCGAACTTTCACCCCTACAATTCATTGCTACCTTAAAGAATCTTAGGATCAAAACATGCGCATCCTCTTTACAAAAAAGCAAAACATAATTCCCTCAATACTCCATATCTATTAAACATACATTCCATTATATATGTGATCCAAACATTGTAAAGACCACTCATCACTGATATAAATTCTTGCAAACAATAATCGATGGCCATTACAGCATATATTCGACAGAAGAGATGAACACATCTTACCCCTTTAGTCATCACTGATCATAACACCATCAACTGCATTTCCTAAAGCAATATCAGCATTTTTCAACACCTAACAAAATTAAACCTAACGTTAGTAAGTTACAAAATGTAAACACTATATATATATATATGAAGATGAATAAACCCTATCTACTATAGCCAACCACAAAAACACACTAAAAACATAACCCAAAAACAGTACAATACAAGACATGATCAATTCTTAAACCATACCAATATACTTAAAACCACAATAAAACAAATGATCCCAAACCATGAATCACATTTCCCATAATACAAAAATTGCCTATTGCCTAAACATACACACATTAAAACACCTAATATAGTTGGTTAACAACAAAGGTATTCGAGAAAGCAACAAATCATTACAAAAAAAAAGCAGAATTTTGCATTTGGCTTGCCTTGAAATCAACGTAGAGCATTATATAGCCAACATACACGCAACTACAAAGCACACATCAAGCTCCACACGACATGTGTCAGAACACCAAGCACCCAAACAACATGTGTCACAACCAAACACTCACTCACATGCAAGCACTCCTATGACATGTGAACTCTTACATGTACCACAACAAAACACACACCCTAAATTACATGCAAAGTACATGCTCTCCCTCACATGGTTGTGAGAACAAGAATGACTAAGCAAGTTACTATTCACAAATGAATAGTACTTTTCTTAGCCACATTTTATTATAATAATGGATTTACTTTAAGAAGGATTGAAACAAAATATTTTAATGCTTTCCTTGAAAAATCGTATTCAATTTTAATCACTTTATGCTAGCGATGCCCCAATATTATACAAAGGTTATGTTTGATGATATGATTATGCTAAGCATGTTTTACCCATGTGGGAAAGATTATGATTTGATTTTTTCTATGTTGTAAAGAAAGTATATTTTGCTATATTGCAAATAAAAGATATTTATCATATGGAAAATATGAATTTTTTTTTGACTTTTCAAATGCTATTGAAATTACAAGGTATATATTATATACAAAAATGTTTTAGCCTAAATGGCGGGTACATATGCCACAAAAAATGTTGTATACATGATTAAACGACTCTCCGATGCTGAGCGAGTATTGTTCACAATACCATTGTGTTACACTTGCCGGACATGTCGCGGACGATAGACCGATTACCAAACGACTCATAGGATGACTCACAGAGTACCCATGCAAAGTTATGATATAAGTTTGAAATTAATTTGGATCCTTTGAGATCTTAAGATTTATGATGAAAATTGAGAATTTGAAATTACTATAGAACTACTGAACTGGGTTTGATTGATAATATGATTTATCAAATGAAAAAGCATCTTTCAAAATGAATTTACTCAAATCAAAAAGGTTTTAATAACTTTTTTGACGAACACTAGTGTGTTTATACTTAACCTTTTTGCTGATACTATGCTTGTATGTTTTTCCAATTGTTTTTTTTAGAGTAAACCCCTTGACATCTCGACAGATAATGGATATGCGAGTGGAAGATGAACTCGAGTTAGAGTATGACTCCCTTTTTGTTTATATCTCTTTATTGTATTTGAGAGACTATTAGTTTGGTTGTTTAGGTTTGGACTATTTTAGGGATGTAATTTGAACTTTGGACTTATTTCGATTTGGTTGTAATTTTACTTTATTTTAAACAGTTAAGACTCCTGTTATATTGCTTTGGTTATGGTTCAAGTATTCTACTTGGACATTAGTTTATCCTTTAAGTAACCCTTTTTATTGTGCTAGCAAAAGCAAGCTTCCGCTTGATTAATTACTAAATTCCAGTTAGTCTTACAGATAAAGTACTATAAAGAAGCAACTCAAAGCAAGTAGCATATCAGATTGGGAATGAAGGAAGAAGAGGATCTATAATTAATTAGTAAGTGTGAACCACCTAAACATTAGTATCCTCATTGGTTGAATTTCTGAATTAGTATCCTCCCAATCAACTATGATGATTATGATATAATAGGATGAAAGAAGGAAATATGTAGAAAGAAGAAGATGGATGAAAGAAGAAGAAGGAAGAAGAAGATTGATGAAAATTGATGAAGAAGACAAGGGCAAAGAGGAAATTTTCCAAGATAACTAATAATCAAACCATTTTTGATTCATAATGCTACGACATCTTGAATTCCAAAAGTACAAAGCTATTTTGTAGAACTTTTTTATAGATTTGCTACCGCGGACTTTTTGCAAAAGTTTGTGCCTACCATATAGTATCCCTTTAATTAATTGTATCTCGTTCAAATACCCGAACAGTATTATTAATACTCTTTGTATATTAATTTTTTATATGCTAAATTGTATTATACACAATGTGTGATTTACGAAACAACTAAAAAATTATAATAATTATCTTTAAAGGTGTATATTTTGTTGAAAGGAATCTTTAAAGGTGTATATGTACGTATGTGCAGATATAATATTAATTTTATTTAAAAAAATCAAAATTTTCGTAAAATTAAGGAAGTACTTTCTCCATTATGAAATACTCGCTATAGAATGGTTTTGACACTATTCATCCTTCAAACTTATTTTATATATTGCTTCTAAAATGTAAGAAAAAGTTATTAAGTTTTTATACATTATAGATGTGTATAGTTCAATATATAAATTATTAAATAACACATTAGATTGCGTAAAAATTCAAACACGGATGGAACAGAGAAAGTAAAATAGGTTGGCCTAAGTCATGCTAGGCCACTAATTAGGCCGCTGCCACAATCATTTTCTTAGTGAAGATTAAGGTAAATGTATCAACTTCAGGGTAAATGTGAAATTTTAATAAATTAATAAAAAATGGGAGTTTTATAATAAATCAAAATTAAAATATAAAAATTACACCTTTGTCATAATTCATCACCAATAATATATATTTCACTTTTTGATTAATAAATACTTCACAAAGTCCACCTAATTTCATTTATTCATTAAAAGTACTTTTTAATTACTCTACCTTTTCACTATGTTTGGATAGCAAATTAGGAAAGAAAAGAAAGGAAAGGAAGAGGAAGGAAAGGAAGGAGAAGGAAAGGAAGAGATTTAATTTTGGATCTTCCAAGCCTATATTGATGTAGATGTGTTCAAGAACAAGAATCAACTACACAAACTTACACTATGTTTGGATAGAAAATTAGGAGAGAAAAGAAAGGAAAGGAAGGGGAAGGAAAGGAAGGGAAATACTCCATTGTTTGTATAGGAAGGACAGGAAGGGAAAAGAAAGGAATTTTATTTTCCTTCCAAATCTTTCCTCTTATGGAGAGATTTGGATGTTAACAAAATGAAGAGACTTAATCCCTCCAAATCTCTTCACTCCGATCCCCTCCCCCCCATTTTTGCTATCCAAACAAGAGATTCTCCATCCCTTCAAATCTTTTCTTTTCTTTTTCCTGCATTTCCCTCAATCCAAACAAGACCTTAAAGATGCAATATAAAGCACCTAGAAAATACTGTAGATGAATAAGCAATACAAATTAAGGTCGAATTTTTATAAATTCATTAAAATATATAATTTTTATTATTTAAAAGGTAGATGTGGGAGACATAATTTTAATTTTCATAAATTAAAAATTACAAACCTTGGAAAATATATAATGCAAGCTACTCTATGGTTTAAGGTACATAAAGTATGAATCACTTGGAATGTAATATGACCCCATCATAGAGACATCCTGATATAGTGTGGATGATATAGTGGCAGGAGTCCTGACCCACCGTGCTATGTAGTTGTGGAAGTATGGAATGAGCATAGTATTTTGACTAACTATATATTCCTACTTAATGTTTCTATATTAGAAAGTGAAAAATATTACTCCCTCCGATCCAATTTAGTTGTCCCATTTATTTGGGCACGGTTATTAAGGATGGTGAGGGGCCATTAAAAAAAGATTGACAAATTAAGGAAATGAGACAATTGATATGAATTTGCCAAATAAAAAAATGGGACAACTAACTTGATTCGGAGAGAGTATATAATTAACGGAAATTTTATGATATACCAATGAGTTTCTTCATAATTCACCATATACCACATCAAATGTGGTAAATCACCATATACCATTGAGTTTTAGTCCGTTAGCACAAAATACCATTAATGACAAATTCCATTAGTCTGCCGTTTGTAGTAATTATTAATTCACCATATACCATTACTTTTTTGTTTTTTGCGTCAAATACCATTTTTTTAAATATAGTGATAAACAAAAGAAGTGTCATTCAAACCAAGTAGTTAACAAAACAAGTGTCATACAAAGCAAGTGTCACCAAAAAAATTTCATGTCCACTGCTTTATTGAACCTAGAACCCACTATTTTCATGCACCAATTCCTGACAGCTTAATTATTAAAAAAAAACCACAATAAGCAACAATAATTTTTTTGCATTTAAATGTTCAAAACATGGATACAAATTTACCTTCCAGCAATGTCAACACAGGCTTGTCCTTATTGGCCTTTGTTATTGCATTGAATGACTCTACGAAGTTTGTTGTGTTATAATCACAACAAATTGTCCTGTCAAACATGTACACACTCCACTGTTCTTCTACCTTTGTGAGATAATCATATGTTGCTGCATCATACTCTTTTATCTTAGACATGGCTTTTACAAACATATACTCAATAGCTTATGAAATGTTGTCCCACTCCATCCTGCATCCTTGCAAATTGAGCAGTGGCGAATCTAGGGATTAGAGTCCCAGGGGCACCAACAAATAGATGAAGTGTCAGTAGAGTTTCGTTTGTGAAATTAACAACTAAATTTTTCATTTTTACTTTTGCAAATTGCCAAAAGAAAATAACCTAGATTACATTCATTATTATACAAGAAGACTCATTAATGCACAAATTGAGAATTCTTGACCTTCATACTCCAAGACCTCATATATAAAAAACTAAACCTAAATATAACCGTTAACCGCGATTACCCGAACCTAATAGTTTATCGAACTGACATCACCTGAATCGAAGTTGCACTGGAAGCGACTGACAATTAAAAATGGAAAAACTGAACCCAAATATAACCGTTAACCGCGATTACCCGAACCTAATAGTGACCGAACCGAGTCATATCCGACCCGAATCATGCATAAAATCGAACTCGGTTCGGCTAAATTGACTTAACTTGAACCAATTCTTTTATGGAACGACTGTAAACCTGAACGACTGTAAACTCGATTCATATTCAATCATCTTATTAGTTACTCTAATAAAGTGATCAATGGTCAATATTTATTAAACTATTTTTAATCAAATTAGATGATAATTGATAAAATTTTAATTTTAATTTACTGTCAAACAAGTAAAAGTAACAAAGTAATAATCACTAACTGATTTGCATTTTAACTATTTTCCCTTATGTAAAGGGAAAATACCTGATCGATAGTAATTAATTAGCAATTGGTAGCCGAATTCTACTTGAAAAAATATCCGAACTCGATGTGTAACTTATAAAATGAACCAATTATTAACCGATGACAACCCGAAACCGATTGACGAACTTCAACCGACACCGAACTGATGCAAACTCGATATCTCGAATAACTGATCTTCAACCGAATTGTGACCAACCGACCCGACTCGAGTGTGACCCGGTGCAACAGGCATCCGAAAAATTATCGATTCGAAATTCAACTGAATCGAATGACTACGGCCTATTCGATACCGACCCTATAAACCGAACAAACACCTCTAACTTATAATGGACTATAATGAAATGACTCACTAAATAATACTTTCTCCATTCCAATGACTTTGTCCTATTTCTTTTGGACACAAAATTTATGAAAGTTGAAGGGACAACTATAAAGTGAGACTTAATTTACTAAATTACTAGTGAGGTACAAAAAAAAAGTGGAGGTAATCACCATAAAGTAAGATTAAATAAGGTAATATTATAAAAAAAGATGTAACAAAGAAGAAAAATTGATAAATAAGGAAATATAACAAAGTCATTGAAATAAAGGGAGTATGTAATTGGGATATTATACATATTAGCAGCAGACTTTTGTGAAAAGCTAGTTCTATCAAATCTTTAAAAAAAATTTCGTAAAATAGCATTGTACTTTTGAAATTTAAATTGCTATAACATTAATGTCCATAAAACGTTAGATTACACGTTAAATTGTGAAATTTCGTTTTTACCTTTTTCTTCTTACCATCTTCTTCTTCCATCTATCTTCTTTCATCCATGGCGTAGGACCCGAAACGTTGGATCTCCAAAGGTAAACAGCTTTCCAGTATGCTAATACTTGTTGCACCTTAAATCTTCACTTGGGGTTGTCCTTATTTGCTTCCTGGCTTCCTATCTTGCATCATCTGCCTTATATATATTCCAATAACTTATATGAAGGTTCCTACAACTGGTGGGAAAGTCAGAATACCGGCCAAGAGCTGTATTACAAGCAAATCCTAAAGTTTACTTTGCTGGTCTTTGAGCTTCTAATAGGCTTGTTTGATATATGAATATATGTTTTCGTACTAATTAGAGAAAATTACATTAAAAACTACTAATTATTTGCGATTTAAATATAAAACTCTCGACAATTGATTATTATTTAAAACTCCCAATTTTAGACCCATTTTATATTTAAAATTCAAGATAACTTATAACCGGATAAATTAGTTTTAATTGAGAAGTAGTAGGACCCAATTGTATTTATTAATCACCTCACTTTCTTTGACTTTACACGACCATTTACGTACCCTCCCATTTCAACAAAAGGTAACTGGTTAAAACATGTTATAAAATGTATCGGTGCTTTATATTTAAGATGGGCCTATAATTGAGAGTTTTAAATAATAATTAATAGTTGGGAATTTTATATTTAAACCGCGAATAGTTGAGAGTTTTTAAAGTAATTTTCCCACTATTACTTCTATCAAAATGTTTTCAAGATGCAAGTATAATTGAGCTAAGACGAAATTTGTATTTCAATTGGATTGTATTAGATTGTTGTATTTCAATTGGATTGTAGATGGTGTTGACGTGAAAGTAATATTGAACAGCCAATGTGCAGCTTTGTATTGAGGTTGGCGGTATCGATTGAAGGAGAGATATTATGATGGTTATTCAAAAGCAGCGGCAAAAGCTAATAAGCCTCCTGAGATCGACGCTAATGAATGGAATTGGCTTATTGATCACTATTGGAGTGATCCAAAAAGCCAGGTGTGACTTTAAATTTATTCCTAAATAATAGTTTTATTTTTGTGTTTTTATTCATGTATTTTTATTTTATATTTATCTAGAGCATAAGTGAAAAAAACAAGATTGCTAGATTGAAGCAAACAATAAGCCATTCAAATGGAGCGAAGTCCATTGCAAGAATTTTGGATGAAATGGTAAAATGTCAACAAATTTAAACAAATTAAGAACGACTTTTTATTTGATTTTAGTTCTACAATTATTTTTTTTTCTTAATGCAGATGAATGAACTTCCATCTACACCTCAGGGTTCACAACAAGTTGGTGAAGAAGGATGTGAACAAGAATCTCAGACACGCATTGATGAGGAACCCCTCTATGTGCAATTGTATGAAAAGACTCATAGGTATCTTGATAGAAATTACTTTAATTAAGTACAATGCTTATTAAACAAATGTTATTAAATGATGGTTTATTTGAATAATAGGCATGCCAACAGAGGATTAGACCCTAAAGCAGAGACCAATCTTCAAGCACTAAAGGATCTTCATCATAAGGAAATTGAAGAAAATGGTGTTGATAATCTCACACCTTAAGAAGCTTATCCAAGGGTCTTCAAGAGCTGTAATGGTTATATAAGGGGTTTTGGTTTCGGACCAAGACGCTCAAAACGAGTATCGAATGGGGCTGCTGAGGTAAGGGAAGAAATGCAACAAATGGAGCAAGCATCAGCTGAACGAGAAGCTGCTCTCCGAGGTGAAATTGAACGATTGAAACAAGAAATGGTCGATAGAGAGAACAAATTAAGACAAGAAATGATGGCTGAGATAGCAAGAATGATGCGTGGTTCAACTTAATTTGGTATGAATATATCATAGTTAACATTTTGCTTTAGTAAAGAAGTATTTTGATAATCAACTTTTATATGTGATGATTATCCAGAGCTACTACATAGCCACTATAATTTTTGTAATATTTTTGTGAGTCGAACTTTTACGAAAGAACTCAAATTATATGTATATATATGTACAAGCAAATTACTTGCTCTTTTGTATAATTAGCAATATTACTTTTATTATTATTAATATTATCATAATTATTATTATCGTGCAATCAAAAATTATGGGATACATGATAATAAGTACCCAAATAATACGAATATAGGCCATATTATAAAGTGATTTGTGGGCTACACATAAAATTGTGTCGCCCAAAACAACTATATATGGGCTACGAACATAAATTTGTCGCCCAAAACAACAAAATATGTGCAACAAACATCACTACGTCGCCCATAGAAACTAACTATAGGCTGCGCATTAAAAGTGTCGCCCAAAGTGAACTTATGGGCCACATAACTGTGTGTCGCCCAAAGAAACTAACTATGGGCATCATGGATTACAGTGTCGCCCAAAGCTCAAATATGGGCTACATATATAGTTGAGCGTCGCCCAAACATGGGCGGCGTCGATAGGGCGACACATGTTGCGTCACTTTTGAGATTTGTCGCCCTTAGTTTGGGCGACATAATTTGAGGATTGGGCGACGCTTTTGTGTGTCTCCCAAAATGCTTTTTCTTGTAGTGATAGTTCCTTAACCTTTTGGTGTAAAATTGTTTACATTTTTGGAGATAGAATATTTGGGGTATTAGACCATGGATGAAAGAAAATGGACGGAAGAGAAGGAAGATGGATGCTAGAAGATGGAAAGAAGATAAAAGTAAAAATAAAATTTCACAACTCATAATCTAACGTTTTCTGGACATTAATATTACGATAGCTTAAATTCCAAATTTACAATGCTACTTTGAGGAATTTTTTTTAAGATTTCGTTGCTCCTGTGGAGAATAAGCCTATGTAATTTTTAATTATGTCAAACAGCACATGATGCTTGCTATCAACGGTTAATTGAAAACAACCTCTTCATCTTAGCTAGTGGGAACCCTAAACCCCACAACTAGTGGGACCACTTAATTACATTGCGCATAATAGAATGTGGTCGTTGTAAAATGTATTGTTATATATTTGTTCAACTTAATAATGCTCGTGTGATACATGTCTTTGATTATTCATTATGTCATATTTGCTTAAAATTTTAAAAACTTTTTTGATATAAATTTTATATTCAAATTATATTCCCTTTTCACTTAATAAAGGTGCATGCACTATATTGTGTCATTTGTATTTTCATTTGTGAAAACTTAATTTATGGGAAATATTTTACACCAAATGACAATTTTTTTTTATATTATTATTATTATGATTATAATATATTTTTTATTTCTTAATTAAGATAAGAGAATTAGTGTTTTAACCAATACACAAATATTAGTTTTTTTGATGACAAAGAGCTTACCAATTTATAAGTCACATGTTTCAACTTTAAATACCACATTTAGAATATATATTTTGTGCATTTAATAACAATAGTATATACTTGTATTATTATTTGAAACTATTTTTTATATGTATTTTATATTATAACGTTTATGCATTGCACGAGTTTCTATACTAGTATAATACTCCCTCTGAACCAATTTAGTTGTCCCATTTGCTTGGTTACACTTGTCGAGGTAACATTTTGACTCTTGATATCTCTAATTATGGTTACATAAAAATTATGAAAAGTTGATAAGAATAATCCTTGCATTGACACGAATCAAACAAGATCTCATATGACTATGTTATAACTTATGGATTACGAATAAAATACAAATTAAATGACATTGATAAATAGTGTAAAAAACCAAATGGAACAACTAAATTGATTTGGAGTGAGTATAAGGACCATACACATAATTGAATCTTTGCACTAGAGATGTTCATGGGCGGGCTTGGCCGGATAGCGGACCGGGTAGCACCTAAAAATTCTACCCGCGGGCTCAAATATTCAAAAGCCCGCCCGCATTCGCGGGCATATTTTTTTGTCGCTACCTGCCCATTTTTAAAGCGGGCGGGACCCGCGGGTAGGCGGGTATTTTTATATAAAAATTAAAAAACATAAATCATATTATAAAGTTAAGGTTTTATAAGAACAAACAAAATATAATACATTATCTAAAATACTCTAAATATATATAAAGTCTCACACTACAAAAACAAATCAAGATGGCTTCAATCCGTAGCGAAGCGTGGCTACGGCATGGCTACGGAAAGGAACAGTCGCCACACTTGGCTACGGCTAAAACCGAAGCCATACTGAAGCCATCTTTTGGCTACGCACATCAACCGTAGCCATTCTGAAGCCATCTTTTGGCTACACACATTAACCGTAGCCATTCCGAAGCCATCTTGTTTGCACGAGTTTCCAAATTGCCTTTTCAGTTGCCTTTTCCGTTCTAATCAAAATTTTTTCTTTCCTTCTTCCTTTTGCCTTTACACTTCCTTCTCTCATTAATCTAGTTGCCTAAAAAATTTTACTCTCAATTATCTTCAATCTTGGTGTAATTTTCAATCTTCATTCGAAATTTTCACCATCTTCAACCGTGAGTGTGCAAACATTAACCCTCAAGCTTCAATCTTCAATTCTCAATTTTCAGTTAGTTTTTTTTTCAGTTTTTTTTATAGTTCAAACATGGTTATTTGTTTCGAATTTTGTTGTTGTTGTTTATTTTTTCAAATTAGTTTTTTTTTTGGTTATTTATTTTCAATCTTGATTTTTCCGAATTTTTTTAAAGTTTGCATGTTGTTGAGTTCTCATACGAATTTTTTTCTGTATGTTGATTGTTGATTTTTTTTCAATCTTCAATACGATTTTTTTTGGTTATTGTTGAGTTTTGATGCAATGTTCTTGATTATTATGATGTTTTATGATGTTTTTTTGGTTATTGTTGAGTTTTCGGTTGTTGATTATGATGTTTTATAATATTAGTTTAGGGTTTTTGTATGATTTTTAAGGTTATTGTATGTGGAATGTAGTGGATATTTTAGGGTTTTTGTGCATATTTTAGGGTTTATCTATAATTTTCTTATGTTAGAATGTTGTTGTTGTTGATTTGTTTGTTTTATGTGTTTTGTCTTATTTTTTGTTTGTAATGTTTTTTTTTAATTTCTGATTTAACTGTCTTATTAGTTTGTAATGTGTTTTTTTTTTAATTTCTGAATTTTCAAAATTTGTTGGTTTGTTGGTAACTAACTATTAGTAATGAATTTTAGTTTAATTTGTTACATTTTTTTAATTTGTTTTTGTTTTTCTGTTTTTATTTAGTTTTTTAGGAAGCTCATGGTGGAAGTCCTGGTGCCTCTCATGGATCTCATAACACGCGTGCTTCAGGTGGTTCGGGCGGATATCGTATGCGCCGTGGTGGTGGAAATGGTGGCGGTATTAGATGATTTAGGAAGTTCAATATTTCGTCAAAACAATTTCTAATTAAATTTAGTTATTTTATAATTTTTGTAATGTATTTGTGAATATTTTCTTTATTTATATATTTAGTTTGAAACAAAAAAAATATAATTAGTTAATTATATTTTTTTGTCGTACATATTTTATTTGTTATTTTAGTATTGTTGGGTTTTATTATAATTAATATTAAAATTTTAATAATAAATAAATAAATAAATAATATTAAAATATTATTAATAAATAATAAATAATAAATAATAATAATTGGATAAAAAAGATGGGACAATGAATATGGCGTCGGAATGGCTACTGTTATGTATTCTGACGCAATAGATGGCTTCAGAATGGCTTCGGAATTTTACAATGGTTACGCCACTTTTGGCTTTGGCTTCTGACAGAAGCCATTCCGTCGCCAAGTATGTGATGGCTTCGAATTGGCTTCGGATTATGACAGTAGCCATTTCTCATTTTTTTTGTAGTGTCAAAATACTCAAATTACATGAATATTGAATATAGACGGTGGAGTCGGCTACTTGTTCGAACTTTGATTGTCGACTGCTTGAGTGCTTTGAGGGTTAAAAATATCGATTGTAGCTAGATAGTAGAATTAGAAACTTTATTAACGTCTAAAAGAATTAAACCTTAAGGCTAGTAGAAGAGTAATAAACTAAAGTTGGGTATGGTTCATGCAGTAGTATAGTTTAATAATTAATAGAATTAATTATTTAATAAATAATATATTAAACTAAGCGGGCGGGCGGGTATACCCGCGGGTATTTTTTTGGTATCGCTAACCGCCCGTTTATCTTGGCGGGAGGATATTACCCGTCCAAACTTTAATTTTTTTTGAAAAACGTTGTCCATGCTCGCCTGTTTTTCGAGTCGGATGGGTCGGGCTTGGCGGGTAGCCCGCCCATGAACAGCTCTACTTTCACCAATGAACGCTTAGCCTGTTAGCCATACTGTTCCATGCTTCAAAGTTCCAGCGGAGCATTTCTTTACAGGTCATGACTCTTGACAATTGTTGAAAAATCTTTGTTTTACATACTCCCCCTCCCTCCGAGGCTCCGACAAAGGTAATGTTTGTAGTCATCATCATCAAACTACTCAATGTATCTCAGAAAACTATGAACAGGGTCTGAGGAGGAAAAAACGACAACAACTTATACCCATACAGAAGAGTGCGCGACCAAAAAGAGTCCCCCGACTCACAGGTAATGGTGTACTATTAATTTTAATTTTGACTTGCCATATTTATTTTGAACTTTTTTTATAAGGTATTTCATTTTTTCTTTAATAAATTTATTTTTTGAGAAATTAAATTTTTTTTATTGCAATTCAAAAATAAAAAAGACACCAGGCAATAACTTTACAAAGGCCCCAAAAACACCTTAAGAGGCCACAAAGAAACAAAACAAAAAAGAACCAAAACTTCCAAAAGCGCTAAAGAAAAGGGAAAATTACTTTAAAAACTCTCAACTATTCGCGGTTTAAATATAAAACTCCCAAATATTGATTATTATTCAAAACTCCTAACTATAAGCCCATCTTAAATATAAAGCACTAATACATTTTATAACCTGTTTTAACCGGTTACCTTTTATTGAAATGGGAAGGTACGTGAAGGGTCATGTAAGGTCAAAGGAAGTGGGGTGATTAATAAATATAATTGGGTCTCACTACTTCTCAATTAAAACCAATTTATCCGGTTATAAGTCATATTGGACTTTAAATATAAAATGAGACTAAAATTGGAAGTTTTAAATAATAATCAATTGTTGGAAGTTTTATATTTAAATAGCGAATAGTTAGGAATTTATATGAAGGGGAAACTAATCATCTAAGTAAAAATGCAACCATATGACTAGAAGTTCTACTAGCCGCTCTAAATGAAAAAGCTTCAGAAGCTTACCGCTCGTAGAACACATCTCCATGAAAATACGAAGGCTACACTGGGACTAGGGTGTTCAATGCGTCGGGACTCAGGCTCTTATTTTGAGTCCTTATCCGGCCCGTTTTTAAAAGGGTTTTGTAAAGGTTGGGCTAAAAATGGACCGGGCCGAAAACCGGCTATACTATAATTAAAATGAAATAAAGCGGGTTATAAAAGAGCTCAATAAGTAGAAGTGTTCAAAACAGACCCGATGACCCGATAGACACCCGACTTTATAACCGAACCCGATTTGACCCGACTTAAAAATGAATCTACAATTATGTAAAAGCCAATGTGAACATAAAACCCAATTTTGAACCGACCCGAAATACCTGACCCGAAATCAACCTGATGACCAGAATGAACACCTCTATCAATAAGGGCCGAAAACGGGTCTTTGTAAATAGCATAATTAATGTATAATTTAAATATTATAAATGACAATATCAATGAAATTATTAATACTTTTTCAATCTAAGTATTATAAATGATAATTTAATTGATATAAATTGATAAATAGAGATTAAAATTATTAATACTTTGAACGCCCGGCCCATTGAAAGCCCATATTAATTTCAAGGGGCCCTTTTCCAGCCCGACCAATAATTACTTAAGCTCGGTCTGACCCGTATCCGGCCCATTGAACACCCATAACTGAGACCAAATCATGAACATCTCCACCCTACGTAAGCTTCGAAGACAAATTTTCCAATTCTTTCGACTAGCATAATGAACAAACTGAACAATAGCTTCCCGGATAGAGTAGCCAACGAATAGTTTAATAAAGTTCTTATAAAGGAATATTCACGTAAATTAAGAAAAATAGTAAAAGTATCTTACAAGTATCAGATATATTATTTTATAATTGATCAGGGCCGGCCTAGTGAGGGGGCGAAGTGGGCCTGCGCCCAGGGCCCACTCCTAAAAGTTAGAAAACCCCTTAAAATAGAGGCCTCATATTTGCTATAAAAATTACAATAAAACTAAAAATAATACATGAAATACATAAAAAAAATACATACGGTTAAGATTAGGATATTTTTTTTAATTTTCTTTATTGTCACAATTCAATGAATTACATGTATTCTCTTTTAAAAAGTGAAAGAGGATTATAATTTATAATTTTGTGTGTTATCTTAGTAATATTGTGTTAATTTTGTTAAAATTTTTGAAGTTATAGGTCTCCATTGATGTCATATCATTACAATTTTAGTAAGAGTAATAGTTTTAAGAGGAGTCTCTAATATAATTTTTTAATTTATTCAGAATTAATAAGATGATGCCAAAACGTTGAAGATATTAAAAAATTACTTGAAATCGTCAATTTCACAAGAACGCTTGAATGGTCTTGTTTTGCTGTGCATTGAGAAAAATATGACTAAGTCTCTTCATTTAGACACTATTATTAGTGATTTTACATCGAAAAATGCTCGTAAGAATATTTTTATCTGATTTTATATTATCTATTCTATATTAATTCATATACCTTTTCCTTTCGTGAAATTAAATTTTTTTTATATAATGAGGGCCCCACAAAATATATTTCGCCCCGGGCCCCCGAAAATTCAGGGCCGGCCCTGTAATTGATATAGCTAGAAAAAGTGAAAATGATAAACATTAAAAAATATTTAAAAAAAAGTTTATGATACACATATGGAATCGCAACTAATAAAAAATATTTTATAAGGTTAGTGTGAAACATGTAGAAACCATAAAAAAAATTATAAAAATGTTAAAATAAAATTAGAGAAAAATATATGAGACCATAAGCATTATTAAATATTAAAATGAGAATAAATAAGGTTATGATTTTGTCTAAAATTTGTGATTTAAATAGAAAGATTCTTGATGAGAACAACAAATAAAACAACCAAAACTGACAAATATAAACCTTTTAAGGAACAAATAATGTAATTTACTATATCATATTATTTTAATTTCATTCACATATTTAAGATCTATTCAAATATCATTTAAAAAAAAAAAAAAAGAAAAAAACAAATATCATTCACAAAATTTATTTTCTCATTTCATTTAATACTCCACATTTATTACACCAAATGATAATGTAAAACAATTTTTATACCTACTTGAAAATTACATTTTTTTTTTCTCTTCAATTCAATCTCACAAAGGAATAATGTTTATCCACAAAATTGATGGATAAAATTTAATAATTGATGATGTATTTTTCCTCCCTCGTATCTACTGTAAATGAGTATACAAAGTATAAGCATCCGTATCTCGTAAAGGTTGTGTCTGTGTGTGTGGAGTACCCCGTTGCCCGTTGCCCGTTGCCCGTTGGAGTAGGGTCGTTGAGTTGAGAGGTGGATACATAGAGAATATAAGCCATCATTGCTACCAACAATTGCATTTGCATGACCCCATCCCTCATAGCTAGCTTCCTCACCTCGCTATCCTATTGTAAATTATATTGATGTGAGATCTTTTTAGATTTGTCTTAATGTATATTTATTTATTATTTATATTTTATTATTTAACTGTTAAAAATTAATTGACAGGACATGTTTTAGACTCTCCCGGTAGTTAATCGGATAGGACCCCTACAAATAAAGAACTTCAAATATTCAATGGTGATGTTCAGGATCCGATATTGAGCAATACTTTTATGAAATTTATTTGTAAATCTTTTTATATTCAAAGTAATATAAATATTACAATAGATTTTGTCTTTAATTATTTTTCTTAAATTGGAAAAGTTTTTATCATTGAATAGAATGAAGGACGGAGGACGAGGACGACATTTTAAAAGATGCAAAAATAAATAAGGCCTTCAAAATCTGTGCTCCGTTATATTACTATTTATGGTAAAAACAATAATTTTTTCAATGTCTATTTTATTCATGTTTTATTAACTTTTACAATTATGACTTAAGAGGTTATAATGGCATTTCCAACACAAAAATAAACATTTTTTAATTTCTATGCAAAATCCTTCTGTAGTAAGTAAATTAGAACTAATTAAGTATATTTATTTATTTTACTTTATTTTAACCCTTAATGGTCTCTTATAATGTCTTTCATCTATTTACTGTGGTTTTTTAATTGCTATTGATCGGTTTAATGTTACAAAGTAATAATGCGAAAATAAAAACTACAAATACAAGATGATGTTTGTAGTATCCTCTTTGTGTATGGCAATGAAATCCTTCCTTGTAAGAATCACGAACCAAATGGAAACCGTTGAGAAGATTAGTTTGCAACGATAAACGTCACTCGGAAATCTGGATATAGATTGAAGGCGACAACGATACTTTCCTTTTGTGATATTTCCCCCACAAAGATACTTGGGTTATGAGACCGAAAATTCACAAAGAGATACAATCAATCACATCAACCGATTAGTACAAATCGATTGAACTAAACAACAATATGTTTTTATAGAGAATGAAATCAGAAAACTATAAAGAAGTTAATTACTCTCCTTTATGTTTCAAGGAGAAAGATGACATAATTTTTTTGATTCTAAGTAGACAGTGATTTGATATCCATGCACTCACTCTTATTTATAGAGTTGAAGTGTCACATGTATTCATCCAAACAACATCTGTTGGTTACCAGATATTAATGATGTAAAACATCCATTCATAATACTGCTTTATTCCATGAAACATAGCTTAGTTTCACGAAAAAGCATCCGTTCAAAACAACACTTTATTCCATGAAACATAGCTTAGTTTCATGAAAAGACACATTGTTTCAATGTGCTTAATCTATGCATATGTACATATATTTAAGCCTTGGATAACGTCCTACATGCTCTAAATCTCAACAATCCTCCCCCATTTAGAGCCTTTAGGACTTTCTTTCTCTTTCTCTAAAACTGATCTCAAAATCACGTTCCATGCATCAATGCTAATGTCCCTGCGGATTGAATTAACACCTAGTACAACACACTTAACAAACGATCGTGATATAATGATATCCCTGCGGATTTGAATCATATAACACATTTGATCATTTGAAGATGAAGTACACATAGAACAAGTAACATATTTGTCATTTCTTGACACATTATAATGGCCGTGTCCATATCTATTCATAAGTTTATCATAGTTTATACGTTAATCTTGACTACTTGAAGCGGCCAAACTTCAAACTTATATAGGTAGGTTCTCACTACGTATAAAATATCCCCGCGAATGGATATACACCAAGAGCTCTTCAATTTCGGGCCTTGAGAATTTTAAATGACGACTACCTCGCTTATTCACGGTCCAAAGCAACGATGGGTCATTAACACTTGTTGCTTACAAAATCCAAAAAGAATTACACCACATTGAATTCAGACACAACGTTAATCGTGCGTGAATTGGGCTTTCTAATTGAATTTTAGTTAACGTAATTCGATTGCAATTGATGCTTGTTCAATTGAATCCCTACTCATGGCTTTAGTGAAAAAATCAACCAAATTGAACTTAGTGTTCACATAATCAAGAGTTATGACCCCATTAACGATATATCGTTGCACTAGGTTGTGCCTAAGAGCAATATGACGAGATTTACCGTTATACACTTGACTATAAGCTTTTGTCCGGGTACTCTTACAATAGCCCGACATCCCCAAACCCTAAGATAACTCAAGTTTGGTTTCTTTTTGTACCATAATTCATAAGGAGTTTCCTTATTGGTTCTTGAAGGAACCCGGTTTAGAATGTGACATGCGGTCAACATTGCTTCACCCCAAAATCCATCACTCAAATTAGAGTATGAAAACATGGAACTAACCATTTCTTGAAGAGTTCGGTTCTTTCTTTCCGCCACACCATTTGATTGTGGTGCATAACCGGCGGTTGTTTCATGTATAATTCCCATTGATTGGAAATAATTAGGATCGTAGTATTCTCCTCCTTTATCGGTTCTTAACTTCTTAAGTTTACCATTAACTTGAAGTTCTACTTCATTCTTGTAAACTTTAAAGAAGTTAAGTGCCTCATCTTTTGTATGCAAAAGATAAATATAACAAAACCTTGAATAATCATCAATAAAAGTAACAACATATCTTTTATTCCCTAATGATGGTGTACTATGAAAGTCACAAAGATCACTATGCACAAGATCTAAAATTTCAGATTTTCTTCCAACACTTTTGAAAGGTGTTCTTGTGATCTTATTAAGCATACATGTTTTGCAATTTACAGATTTTTGTTCACATAAAGGTATTAAATCATGCTTAGATATAAAAGAAACTTTACCAAAATTAACATGTGCCAATCTAAGATACCAAAGATAATGTAAATCATCATGCATATTTATATTACATATCATGTCTTTATATGTACAAGATAAAGATAGTTTAAACAAATTACAACATAAGTAAGCACGACCTATATACAAAGTTACACTTAGATATTATACATCTATCAGCTTCAAATACTAGTTTATATCCTAATCGATTCAAGATAGGACTGGAGACAAGATTCCTACTAATATCGGAAACATAATATACATCCCTAAGGACTAAAGTATTTCTCGATGTACACAAGAGCTCCACTTGTCCTTTGCCATGGACTTTGATTGATGAGTTGTCTCCCATGTAGAGATATTCTCCATCCACAACATTATGTAAAGTTGTGAACCAATGTTTACTCTTACACACATGTCTAGCGGCCCCCAAATCGATCCACCATGACATGTCATCATCCTGCACAATATTCGCATTAGAATCCATGGAAGAAACATTCAAACCATAATTTTCATCCAAAATTGCAAGATTACCTTTAGTAGAAGGGTTGTTGCTTGTAGAAGCACCACCCTTCATCTTCTTGAGTTTGTTCTTAAACATTAAGCAATTCTTCTTACGATGTTCGGGTTTACCACATTCCCAACAAGCATTGTCATTAACCTTTTTCTTGCCTTTTCCCTTGGGATATTGTGGTTTCTTCCTCTTGTCTCCACTAGTAGAGGCCTTTCCATCATCTATCACCATGTCGACGGTTGATAGATTGGGATTATCTCCCTTAAAACTTTCAAGTTCTCTTAACCTTGCTTCAATTTGAAGATGTTGAGCGAGTTCCATAAAATTAATCTCTTCTTTCTTATGTTTGAGGGTGTGTCTAACATCCCTCCATGAATTTGGTAACTTGTCTATGATACTTGAAACTATGTAAATTTCATCCATAGTTATGTCATGCACTTTCATGTTATTATACATCCGTTGTAATTCATGGAATTGATCCATCACCGGACGGTTGTCCAACATTTTATAGTTATTAAAGTTACTTACTAAAAACTTCTTAGAACTTGCATCTTCCAACATATATTTATCTTCTAAACTATCCCATAATAACTTAGCAGATTCATGAAATTGATAAATATCGAAAAGACAATCACACATACCGTTGAGGATATGTCCTCTACATATGAAATCATCATTCTCCCACTTGTTTCACTTCCTTGCATCCTCCAAAGTTTCATCTTCCTTCTCTTCCGGTTTCGGAGTGCTTATCACATAGGCCACATTGAGGAAAGTCAAGAGGATGAGCATCTTCTTTTGCCATCTCCTGAATTCCACACCCAAGAACTTATCCAACTTCATAAAGTTTGAAGTGAGTTTCTTCACGTTTGCCATGATCCAAGAAACTATCACAACAAATTGTTACAAAGTAATAATGCGAAAATAAAAACTACAAATACAAGATGATCTTTGTAGTATCCCCTTTGTGTATGGCAATGAAATCCTTCCTTGTAAGAATCATGAACCAAATGGATCACCGTAGAGAAGATTAGTTTGCAACGATAAACGTCACTCGGAAATCTGGATATAGATTGAAGGCGACAACGATACTTTCCTTTTGTGATATTTCCCCCACAAAGGTACTTGGGTTATGAGACCGGAAATTCACAAAGAGATACAATCAATCACATCAACCGATTAGTACAAATCGATTGAACTAAACAACAATATGTTTTTGTAGAGAATGAAATCAGAAAACTATAAAGAAATTAATTACTCTCCTTTATGTTTCAAGAGAAAAGAGGGAAAGATGACATAATTTTTTTGATTCTAAGTAGAAAGTGGTTTGATATTCATGCACTTACTCTTATTTATAGAGTTGAAGTGTCACAAGGATTCATCCAAACAACATCTGGTGGTTACCAGACATTAATGATGTAAAACATCCATTCATAACAATGCTTTATTCCATGAAACATAGCTTAGTTTCACGAAAAAGCATCCATTCAAAACAACACTTTATTCCATGAAACATAACTCAGTTTCATGAAAAGACACATTGTTTCAATGTGCTTAATCTATGCAATATACATATATTTAAGCCTTGGATAACGTCCTACATGCTCTAAATCTCAACATTTAATTGGCTTAATTTATGGGCTTATATCACATTGGTGTGTTTAATTATTTGTTTAATTAATGAAAATGCAAATGTTTGGTCAATTTTTTTTAATAAACTATGGCCCAAAAACTAAAAAGCAAGTAAAAGATTTCATACTCGGTACGTTATGTTTTGTTCTTCTCATTTACTTTTCGTACAGTTATCAAAGTAACATTCGAGCTTCAATATTTTTAAATACGCATTATAAAAATAATAATAAATATATAATAAAAAACTATACATTATACATTAAGACGAATCTAACGAGATCTCACACGGATATATTTTTTATCTATATATGTCTTAAAAATCTTAATAAAATTTCTCTATTCAAAATATAATATTCTACACAGTAATATTAGGAAATGGAGGGACTAGTTTTTTATTTTGAGCAAATCTTGTACTTTCATGAGACTATCTTAGGATGATACATTCTGATCTATATAGGAAGCCAAAAATTCAAGAATGCATATTTTAAAACGTGCCAATTTTAACATTAAAAAGACGTTATGGACATTAAGCAATTAAAAAAGGAATATTTGAAATACTTTATTTAGGCCAGCTAACTTAAATCAAGACAATCTCACAATAAAATCGTGTTAAAAAATATGAGAAACTAATATTATCACTTTATCAGTTATAAATATAATAGATTAAAAAAAACTATACCTAAGTGTCAAAGACGCACAATTGTATAATCCCTTCGTCCTATTTAATTTGCACCATTTTCGATTTTAGTCCGTCCCACTTAACTTGCATCATTTCGAGTTTTGGAATATGTCACATCACTTTCTTTTAATCTCAAAATCTATACCTTTTAATTCTCTTTTAATTTAGTTTCAACCACACAATTCATTTTCTCTCTTTATTTATTACCATTATCTACCTTTTTTTAAAAAAATACTAATTTTCTCTTTGCTTCAAATTATATGCGACTGGAGGAGTAAAGTTTTATTTAAAGAAAAATATACTTCTACTTCAAGAACCATACTCTAGACACTTAATCCTAGCAAAAAAACATCAATCATATCACTTGGCTAATCATCAGATTTTGTTCTCTTAAAAAGATTGACTAATACTTCATCGATTTAGTGGCTTTGGGATTGCTACAATATTAAGTTATTTTAAGAGAAAATATTATTACTATTATTATTATAAGAATAATGTGTGAAATTGTATTTTTAGTAGTAATTTGTACGTTCTAAATTGCATCAAAGAGAAATAGGGTTGTTTTAAAAAAAGTAGTAATAAATAAAGAGAAAGAATGAATTGTGTGGATGAAATTAAATTAGGGTAAAAATGTATGAATGAGAGTAATAAAAAAATGGTGGACCATTGTCCAAATATAGAAATGATGCAAATTAAATAGGACGAACTAAATGGAAAATGATGCAAATTCAATGGGACGGAGGAAGTAAATATTTTTTCTAAAAAACACTTAATAAAAAAAAATTTATAAAAAAATACCTAAGAGCATCATTTATGATGATCTAATAAGAAGGTCACCCTATTATTTCTCTCTCCTAAAAGTTCATCTTTCAACCTAATTTTATTAACAATGACCTCTTTTGAAAGGTTATCATCTTCTCTTTCTTACTTTTTATCTATCCCAACATACTTTATCTCCCTTAATTTATCCAATATTTATCTTTTATTTTTTTATAATAATATTTTCATGTACAAAGTTAATATAATTTTTTATTTGACTAAAATAGATCTACTTTTTTATTAATTAAAAAAAAGTTATTCTTTTAATAAAACTAATATTTTATAATAAATATAAATGTAGACATTAATAATAATTAAGGAAAATTCGTTAAATTCGAATAAAGATTACTTGGATTTCTTCCATAACTTGGATTATTTGAATCCATGTTTTTTTTTGGATTTTTGGGATGATTATTTTGGTGTTTTTTAACAAAAAAAAATTAGAATAAAAAGAAGAAAATGGTAAATTAAAATTATGTCAAAAAAATATCAAAATTGGTCTCATTTTATAGATCTCGAAAAAATATAATCGTCGGTGTAATTATTTTTATTTTTTTAATTTAATTAAATATGAAAATAGCCGTTAATTAAACTAAATGGTTATTTTTAACAGCGAATCAGAAGCCGCCAAGTGGAAGGAGAGGAGCAGCATGTGTGAATTCATTAAGGTCGCTGACCAATCTTAGAGCGACACGTGGCGAAATGTTTTGGAAAAAAATGGGATGACTGTTCTATTGAACAAGTCACTTCTCAACCTTATCCCTCAACCTATTCCCCACAGCCCACCTCATTTTAGGTCATCATTAAAAGAAAAAAACCTATTGTTGGGTCATATGATCTAAAATTAGATCATGGTAATAGAGGCTCTAATAAAATTTTTTTTTTCTTTTCCAAAGAGTACCAATTGACGTCTTCAGTTGATCGTCAAATATAACGGTTGATTAGTCAAAATCGAAAATTCTTCTTTCTCATCTTCAAATTATTTTTCAGTTTAATGTTCTCACTGTCTTCTTCATCTACTTTTTACTCAATATCGAAGTTTAATTGGAAAAGAAATTGAAAATAAGGAAAAAGAATTATCGATTTTGACCAATCAATCGCTATACTTAACGTCACTGGCACTCTTTGGAAAAGAAAAAATTTGTTAGGTATTTTTTGGCAAAACTTTTATTAAGTATTTTTTAAAAATAAAGAATTATTAGATACTTTTTGACAATTTTACATCATTATAATCTAAAACACCGA
The DNA here is from genome assembly GCA_019425755.1 of Amaranthus cruentus. NCBI lineage: Eukaryota > Viridiplantae > Streptophyta > Magnoliopsida > Caryophyllales > Amaranthaceae > Amaranthus > Amaranthus cruentus. Next base: position 12,063,913 of record CM033453.1, on the reverse strand, counting down.
GCATTAAATTTAGGAGGGGTTAGGAAAGATATGATTAGAAAGCGTAAAAAAATGGGCGAATAGAATTTTAACCGTTCCAATACCATACTTCTTCTACATTACTCTATTCTTTAGGGTTCGTTAGGCTTGATTTTTTTAAAGCTTATTCAATCAAAATCATCGTTTAAATTAAAGATGCGGGAAGATCCATAAATGGGCTATATAAAGATCATGATCTTTCAATCAATGGTATAAAAGCAAAAATACTTTTCTATGAATTTAGATTGGACCACACTAGAGATGGACATTTGCAATTAATTATAAACAATAATGTTTTGTTTTGAAAATAAATAAAATTTCCATTGCACAAAAACCAAGACAAGTATAAACACCAAAAGGAGGGACATCTCAATTATCACAGTGCATCAGTATGAAGAAAGTATCCACTTTCCAGGAAGGGTTGCACTAGCTCACTCTTCATGTGAAAACAATTAGCGAGAACCTCAAAGCATAAGAGAAAAAACTAAACAGTATCTCTAAACAAAACAGAAGTTTGTGATTCAATAGGGTATAAAGCATAAAACCTAGCTCTAGTTTAACACTTAATCCGTTCGACGACGTTGTCCACTGTGCTCATTTTAAAGAGCCAAATAGCCTCATTCTGAGTCCTCCAAATATGGTAGCACAGACTGCATAAGCTCGAGATGATGATCTTCTTATATATGGAATCCATCAGTTCGCCATTTAAACTTAGCGATCTTATTGATATCCATTTGAAGATCTGAAACAACAAGCCAAATACCCAGCTCCTTAAGACATCTTGCACATAAGGGGCAGCTGAAAAAGACATGAGTTATTGTTTCAGATGTTGTATTGCATAAGGGGCATCAATCATCTTATAGATATTTTATGTGGAATAATTTATCCTTGGTTTTGGAGTTTATTAAAAGAATAAATTTTGCTCTTGGGAGGGAAGCCTTGTTCCACAAAAACTTACTCAATGCAGCTTTCGGATAGCTATCAAGTAGCTCATATACACATCTTTAATACGGTTGTTATCCTTTAATATCCATAGACTAAACTTGTCTTTCATTCTGAAGATCTCTTGTTAATGGACCAACTAGCAGTGATGGGAGGATTAAAGATCAACCAATTTGCCCCATTAGTATAAACACCATGGATCCAATGTACCCAAAGAGACTTAGTAAGATGTGTTACATGCCATGCCAGTTTACCCACCGCTGCTTCATTCCAGTAGTCAATGTTTCGGATGCCCAAACCACCTAGTTTCTTAGGCTTACACACATCGTGCCAATTAACATTACTTAGGGAAGAGTTAGTGGGTTCGACATGCCAGATGTAGGCTCTACTGATTAGAATTCACTTTCTTTATAATAGTTCTAGGCAAAAAGAAGAGTTGACACCAGTAGGAGCTAATGCTCATAAGTACCACATAGACTAATTGTAACCTAGCTGCATAAGATAAGGATTTTGCATTCCATGATCTAATTCTTGCAGCCATCTTATCAACAATTTGGTCGCACTCTACAACTGATATTCTCCTTGAGGTTAGGGAATACCAAGACACCTAAAAGAAAGGCTACCCAATGGACGGTGAATCAAATTTGCAATCTGAGTCTTGATGCGTTCAGGAACCCCAACAAGATATAAGGTTGACTTTGAGGCACTGGCCACTAGACCAAATAAGGCAACAAACATGTCGAGGCTATCATAAATAATTTTGGCAGATGAACCTTCACCCCTACAGAAGAGCATGAGATCATCTGCCAAACATAAATGATTGAGTCGATAGCCTTTACATCGGGGGTGGAACTTGAAGTGGTCTTTCATTTTCGCAATCATGAGGATCCTAGAAAGGTACTTCATGCCAATGACAAAGAAGAGGGGAGACAGAGGGTCTCCTTGTCTCAGAGCTCTTCTAGGTGTAAAGATCTCAGAAGGACAACCATTTACAAATATGGAGTATTAAGTTGAAGAGATGCATACCATGATGATTTTAATAAACAAAAACAATTATTATTATTATTATTATTATTATTATTATTATTATTATTATTATTATTATTATTATTATTATTATTATTATTATTATTGTTATTATTATTTTATTTTTTTTTTTCGCAAACAAAAACCTTTTTCATTCACCAGAAAAACCAAATACATCAAGTCAAATGGAGCTCGGAAAATCCTATTTGTATCAGTGTGGAACCGAGGCCCACCTTCTATGAAGGGTTTCCTCGGCCCACTCTTCATGTGCATACGGGCAAAAACCGAGGCCAAAACCAGCCGACACAGAAGCCGGCAAAGGGTATCTATACAGTGAAAAAAATATAAATACATCACAGTAAAAGTATCAACAACACACTGACAAAAAAGGATGCATATCAGCATCAACCCAAGTAATGCCCAAATCAGCACACTCAGCACAGCAATAACATCAACCAGCAGTAGGCTCCCTACTGCCATCACCATCAGCACAACAACATCATCAACACAGCATCAGACCAGCAGATCTTTTTAGCACCTAGGATCAGAAGCAGCAGGCTTCAGTAGCTGGCCTAGGCAGCAACTAAACCCAATGTTTGATGCATGGCGATGCAGCAGTAGGTAGTACAATCCAAAGCATACTCAGAGCACAGCAGCCCTTGCACCCAACACACCAGCAACAAACACACCAGACAGCAAGCATTATAGCAATAGCATATCAGCACACTGGGACCATCAGCTTTCAAGCAGTAGTAGCACATTAACATAAGCGGAGGAGCAATTACCACAGCACAGAAGCCATAGCAGACAAGTACACTGGGTCATGCAATACTAGCAGCAACACATCATACAACAACGGGAACAGAAACTATAACCAACTAAAGCCAACACAACACTGCAACATAACCAATACATCATTCAACATAAGACAAACAGCAGCCCTACGCAAATTTAGCACAGCAACAGGACAACAACCTCTTCTCTCATTAGAAAACCACTAGAGCCATCCCTAGCAGCAGTAATCAGGAATGGGTAAATAATGAACATACATCCACAAACAAGATTACAGGATCAGCAACCCTAGGCCAACCCATCCATCATAACATCCAACACCTATCAGCCAATAAAATCAAAATACAGCACTCCAAGAGGGGAAATCAACTAACTATTACACTCCACAGCCCATAGCCAACCCCGAATCCTACTATTAGAGACTTTAGGAAATAAAGCCTCAAAACGGTCCTTGATAGTTAACCGGATAGAACTCAAAACTTGCATAGGAGATCTCACGTAACCTTTCCAAAGACCTGTATTCCGATTCAACCAAATATGGTAAATAAGAGCGACATATATAGCACACAATACCTTTCGTTGCAGACGAGTCTTTTTAGACTTCCTAAAATCCATTTTCTCCATAGGGCGAAAAACAACGCCTACCCAATCCCGCACACCAGAGACACACCTCGCACTAAACGGACATTCAAAAAAGATATGCTTACTAGACTCGAGAAAAACACCACAAAGTGGGCATAAATCATCATTCACCAACCCTAGGCGCAAAAGATTATCCTTGGTGCGCAACCGTTGTTTAGCAGCTAACCAAGCCACAAAGCAATGCTTGGGAACCGAGAAGCGATTCCACACAAGGTGTTTCCATGGAGCCTTCATATTGGATTGAAGAACTTCCGAATAGGTCTCCTTAATCGAATAAGAGTCCTTCACAATCCAATGTTTGAGCCTATCCTGCACATCACATATTTTCTTCAACGTCCAACTAGCTTTGATAGGAGCGTTGAAGATCTCCCATCGGGCACCTTTAGTATATACTCCATGCACCCATCGAATCCAAAGTGATTCACTTAAAGAAGACAAGTGCCACGCAAGTTTACCAATAGCAGCTACATTCCAAATTTAGAGGTTGCGAATACCCAAACCACCTTCTTTTTTAGGTCTACAAACCTCCTCCCACTTAACATTACCGGGCCTATGAGATTCCTGCACTCCAAACCACAGGAACGAGCGAAAAAATGAGTTAACAATATTAATGACCCTCCGAGGCAAAATAAACAATTGACACCAATAAGCAGAGATACCCATCAAGACAGAATTGATAAGCAGTAACCATGCTGCATAAGACAAATGTTTCCCCTGCCAAGCCCTGATTCGAGACGTCATCTTATCCGCTATTTTCTCACAGTCAACCACACTAAGGCGCTTCGAGGAAAGAGGAACACCCAAATATGTAAAAGGAAGAGAACCCAAGGAGAAGTGAGAGATGTTAACACTCACCCCGGCAGTATAAAGAGCGGACTTAGAGGCGTTGGCTTGTAACCCTGAAATCCTAGCAAATTTGTCGATACACTGACATAACACCCGAACAGATTCAACCTCCCCTTTACAAAAAAGCATCAGATCATTAGCGAAACAGAGATGCGAAAGACGAATAGTCTTACATCTTGGGTGAAAACTAAACCTGCCCTCAACACTCTTCAAAAGCCTAGATAGGTACTCCATAGCAACAACAAAAAGAAGAGGGGATAAAGGATCTCCTTGTGGTAAGCCTCGCCGCGCCTTCAGAACAGGGGTAAGACTACCATTAATCATAAGCACATAACTTGTCGAGGTAATACATGCCATTATGACTTTGATGAACTTATGTGGGAAATTAAGCATCACTAACATTTCCTTAATGAATTGCCAATCAAGAGAGTCATAAGCCTTACACAAGTCAATCTTCATCAGGCAACTAAGGGCACAGTTCTTCCTAGTATAGTGCTTCACAATGTCCTGACAGAGCATAATATTATGCATGATACTACGCCCCACAACAAAGGCACCTTGTGCAGGATGGATAAGGTCACCAGAACAAGTTTCAGTCTAGAACATAACAACTTAGAGATGCATTTATACAGAACATGACAACATGCAATAGGTCTATAATCACCTGGGCTAGAGGGATTTTGAACCTTTGGGATCAAAGTGATAGTAGAGGTATTCCAGCTCGTAGGCATCCTTCCAGAGTGAAAGAAATGAGATATAGCTCGAACAACATCTGAACCCACCACTTCCCATGATGCCTTATAGAATTTACTATTGAACCCATCCAGACCAGGAGCCTTATCATCCGGAATACTCCACAAGGCCGATTTAATCTCTTCCGGCGAAAAGCAAAGATCTAACAATTGACTCTAGTGTCGTGAAAGAACAGGTCCATAGCGAATGATATTGGGATCAACGGAAGCTCTATCAGGAAGGATCATACCAAAATGGCCTGAGTAGTAATCAAAGAACTTTTGTAGAATCTGTGTAGGATCACTGATCTCCCTGCCATTTTCTAAAAGAACACTAATATGATTAGCCCTATTCCGCTGTTTACTGCTCTGATGAAAGAATGCAGTATTATCATCTCCAAACTTAAGCCATTGTAGTTTAGCCTTCTGCCTAAGCGAACTCTCAAGGTCTTGCTTCAAACTCAACAGTTGAGCAGAAAGCGTATGTTCCTTTGTAGCCAAGTCAAGCACTTCAGGGTGATCATGCATTTGGTCCTGAATGTCCAACAGCGCAGCCTTGGTAGTCTCCAAACTATGCTGAAGATGTGACTTACCAAAAACAACACGGAGCTTATCCTTAAGCAATCTTAATTTTTGAGTGATGATATAGCTAGGGTAGCCCGCCACCTCTTTGTCCCAAACCTCACATACAACCTCCAGAAAGTTAGCTCGCTGAGTCCAATAGTTAAAGAGTCGAAAGGGTTTAAAACCCCTAAAACTCGGTAAGAACTGTATAAGCATAGGGCAGTGATCATAGTCGCCCTCAGGGAGAAAGGAGACATGAGCATTAGGAAAAAGATCCTCCCACTGATCATTACCAAGCACACGGTCAATTTTGCTGAAAACTCTCTTATGCGCAGCCTGCTTGTTACTCCAAGTGAAAAACCTACCAGAGTACCTGAGATCATGAAGTCCACATACCGCCAAACAATCCCGTAAGGGAGCAACCTCATGAAGCCGCACTGGAGCACCAATCCGCTCAGTCAGATTAGCCACACAATTAAAATCCCCCAGGACTAACCAAGGAGAGCAACAACTCAGGGCAATATCAGCGAGCTGTTGAATTAAACGAAGTCTAGCCTTCCGACAATTAGAACCATAAACGAAAGTACACAAGAATCGAGCACCCATCCTAGACGTAACCCCAAGGTGAATAAGCTGGTCAGAGCACTGGAGAATATCCACCTGCACACTCTCACTAAGCCAAACAACCACAATCCTACCACCATCATGCCATGCCAAATTACTAGTAAGACACCAAGTCGGACAAAGACCAAGATAAAGAGAACCCAAGCCCGCCCTCTTCACCTTAGTTTCAAGGAGACCAAAAAGGTGGATGTTATTAGCTGAGATTAACTGAGCAACCTCAACCTGCTTGCATACCTTATTGAGTCCCCTTACATTCCAAGCACAAACATTATCCATTTCCGGGGATGGGATCAGCTCCCAGCGCTATATTAGGGTCCCTCTCCAAAGGGCCGTCACACCCAACAGCTAGAATACTAAAACCATTCGCAACCTCCACCGCAATGGGAGCCAAATCAGACTCTGGGATGATAGGCTGACTAGTAGCAACCAAAGAGCACGCAGCACTCACAAGGGCCTCCTTAGTGTTGTCAGAGGGGTGAGTAACCGCCCTTTCTCCAGTCTCACTCACAGTATCCACCTCATCACCCTCCTCAATGGGTTCAACCTGCTTCGCCTTAAAACCTTTCCGGTACGGCCGAAAACCATCATCATCAACCACTAAAGAAGGATTACTAACCTTTGGTTGCCCTACACGACAAGAATTACTATTATGACCAAACTGAGAGCACTTAGTACACCAAATTGGTACCCAATCATATTGAACAGCCTGAGTGATCAAAGTATCATTTTCATTCGAAAAGAATAACTCCTCCGGAAAACCATCCTCCACATTCATGTCTACCAAAACTCTTGCATACATCATCCTACTCTTAGTACTAGTAGCACGATCAATTTTGAGCAGTGTACCAAGCTAACCAACAATAATGCGCAACATATCCTCTGTCCAATAACGAATGTCCAATTTAGGAAGTTTAACCCAAACCGGAATCCTAGAGAGACTAGCCTTCTCGTACGAAATAGAAGAGGACCAAGGTTTAATAATAAACGGTTTCTTGTCGAACAAAATGCCGTTCATATCACAGGCTGCCTCTTGATGAGTCTTATGCAAAAAGCGAATTAAAAACACTCTCCGATTCGCCATTCCTATCTTACCAATCTCGAGGTCTTTCCAAATTCGTCTTATAAATCCATCTATAACTTGTATGGGAGGATTAGCACTAGCTACATAACACACCACAGCGTTCTCCCAATACTTAATCTCCTCTTGCACATCAGATTTTGAAATCTTTCCAATAGTACGAGAATGAGAAAAGGAAGAGAAGTGAGGACCATTACCTGCCAACACATCATTGTTTGCTGCCATTGGAGTCTTTGTAAAGGAGTTGGGTTGAACATCACCAATGCCTCCATCAGCAATCTTCAGCCCACCGTCGCCCGTCCCACCGTAAGCTCTCACTCCGCCCACCGTAGCACCTACTGAAGTGGCGAAACACGACCCACCGCCCTTCAGAACAGAAACCCAACTGAGCTCAACCCTATTGTCACCTACAGGAACAGGGGTAGAGGAAAACCCTAAACCCACATTCGAAACTGGAATCGCAAGTCTTGGGGTCGAAGCACTAGACCCACCATCACCATCACCATCATGAGAGGAACCACTCAGAGACGGCTTCCTCGGCACCACTTTCACCTTCGCTGGTCGACCTCTCCTGTCCATGGCTGGAAGATGGCAGTCGCCCCTTGCAGAGAGAAACCAAGAGAGAAGTTAGAGGGAGAAAGCTATTATTATTATTATTATTATTATTATTATTATTATTATTATTATTATTATTATTATTATTATTATTATTATTGTTATTAATTATTATTATTATTAATTATTATTATTATTATTATTATTATTATTATTATTATTATTATTATTAAAAATTACCCATAATAATCCAACATTTCATCGATTTTCCTATAATAATCCTAACTTTTAATTAATCATGAATAATCTCAACTATTAGGTTATTTGCCCAACAATATTGTTGTCCAATTAGTAACCTCCTATTCATGGTTAATTAGAAAAAAATAAAAATAGAGTAAAAAAACTAACCTCTGCCACCATTGTCATCACAAGCATAAACTCCAAAACTACCCTCTGATCCATAACCACCATCTTCAAGTACAATCATCCACCTCTCCCTTCTCCTACACCATTGATGATCATATTATTTTCTTCCAATTCTCAGAGATTAATTAATTTCTTTTGCCTTATATAAGCTTCACCCAAATCAAGTAATCCAATGTTCAAATGGAATGTCTTAAACATGAATATCTCCGATTTATTATACAATTATGTTAACAAAGTTCCCTCCTCCCAGTTCTTAACCATTAGCAGACGAAATTGCCTAAATGCAGACAAAGGATCAAATTCCCTGATAATGTAAGTGAATGATCTACGAAATTAAGCAAAAGTTGGTTCGTTTTTATTCTTCATTTTTAATTTAATTTTATTTATTTCGCAAATAACCTATCAAACAGGTTAAAGGTCACCCGGAAGTATTCTTGGAAAACACCTTTGAAAGTTAAGATTCAAGATTAATCAAAAGTTGAGATTATTGTAGGAAAATCAGTGAAAGATTGGATTATTTTGAGTAATTTTTGCTTATTATTATTATTATTATTATTATTATTATTATTATTATTATTATTATTATTATTATTATTGGGTATGGAATACTTATCTAGACTTTTGAAGAGTGCTGAGGGTTCTTATAGGTTTCATCCTAGGTGTAAGACCATTAAGCTTTCGCATCTTTGTTTTGCTGATGACTTGATGCTCTTCTGCAAAGGAGAAGTTTCGTCTGTTCAGGCCTTGTGAAATTGTATTGATACCTTTGCTCAGACTTCGGGGCTTCAAGCCAACTTCTCTAAGTCAGCGTTGTATACAGCCGAGGTACCCATTGGTATTCAGAGGGAGTTGGTGCATATCTTGACGTTTCATTTCGGTTTTCTTCCTTTTACTTATTTGTGTGTGCCTTTGTCTTCGAAGCGCCTTAGTGCGGTCGATTGTGAGAAAATTGCAGATAAAATGACTTCTAGAATTAGGTTGTGGCAGGGGAAGCATCTTTCGTATGCCACTCAATTTCAGCTTATTAATTTAGTTCTGATGGGTATCTCAGCGTATTGGTGTCAAATGTTCATTCTGCCTAGGAAGGTCATTAATATTGTCAATTCTATTTGTCGTTCGTTCCTCTGGTTTGGTGTACAGGAAAACCATAAAACAGGAAATGTTAATTGGTAAGAGGTTTGTAGACCGAAAAGGGAAGGTGGATTGGGAACTCGGAATCTCGAAGTGTGGAATATCGCTATTGTTGGAGAAATTGCGTGGCATCTGGCTAAACTGAGCGAGTCCATCTGGGTTCGGTGGGTTCATGGAGTGTATACTAAAGGAGGTCGGTGGGAGATCTTCAATGCTCCTATCACAGCTAGTTGGACGTTGAAGAAAATATGTGCTGTGAAGGATCGCCTTAAAAACTGGATTGTTAAAGACTCGTACTCGATTAAGGAGACCTATGTGGAAATTATGCGCTCCAATTCGAAAGCCCCAAGGAAGCACCTTGTTTGGAATCACATCTCACTTCCTAAACATCGGTTTGTAGCATGGTTAGCTACGAAACAGATGTTGCCTACTAAGGATAAACAGATGATTACAACTATTACGTGTGTATCGTAAATTTGTCTTTCTTTTTCCATCAAATTTACTCCATTTATTTTAATTATTCACAATGATTCATATTTTTTACTTTGATTTTATCTTTATTATTATTCTTTGCCTTTTGTCGCAATTTACCTTTTCTTTGATCTTATCTTTGTATTTGTGCGTATGTTTTTATCCTTTTGTCAACCGCAGGTTTCTCCCTCTGGAAGATCGTTCTCGAGCCGAGGGACTCTTTGATCGCACTCTCCTCATGGGTATGAGTCTGCCATCGTTCTTCCCTCCCAGATCCTGATCATAGTTTTCTATGAATGGGATACACTGGGTATGATGATGAGGATGATGATGATTCATATTTTTTACTTGATTATCTTTATGCATTAATCTATATTTGTTTCCTTGTGGCTACTAAATGCCAGTGCTGCTGATTGTTAGATACTCTTCATGTTTCTTTGCTTGTTGTCTAGGCGTGCTGTGTAATGCGTGATGTTGCTGCTGGATTCATTGTGCATCACTGGTTTCATGATATTGACTGTGCGAAACATGCTGCTGGATTCATTGTGCGGGGCTGCTTCCATATACTGATCAGTCTGAGCAGTCTGATACTACTGCTGTTCTGACTGGTGCGTGTTCAGCCTGCTGCTGTTTGTGCTAGTTTCAGTGTGATGTTATTGCATTTTGGAAGGGTGCTGCTGGTTGGAGAGATGCTGGCTTCTGCTGCTTGTGAGGTTCAGTGCTGATTGCGGGTTCTTGTTGATTGTCTACTGAGCTGTTGTTCTGAGTTGTATTCTGATGGACCTGCTGATTTATTTTTTTGAGCTACTGTCTACAAATTCATATGCTGTTGATCTGTTCAGTTCATCAAAGCTGTCTTGATTAGATGCACTATGTCATTTGCTGTGTTGTAGCTATACTAATTTGATGGTTAAGATGTCATGCTATTGTGCTGGTGCTGCACAATGCACTGTATCATTGTTGTGTTGCTGTTGTATTACTTTGATGGATGCACATGTTGGTTTGTGTACTGTATTGTTGTGATGCTGTTGCTGGATTTGTGGGATGTATTGAGATGATGATGTATGCTGCATTGGAGAGCAGCTAGTGGATACAACTTTTTGTTGACTGGTATATGCATGCTGATTTATGTATGCTGATATTTGTTTGCTGACTGGTCATCGGGTGGAGGCTGCTGGGTTTTGTTGGTTGTTATTTCTACAAGTGTTGGCTAGAGCTACTTGCTGCTGGCTCCTTTGTTTTTGAGTTGCTGTTGGGGTAGAATATTATGGCTAGAAGCTCGAGTTATTGGCAAGTTGGCCTTTGGTTGCATATGATACTGGCAACTGTCGTGCTGATTTTTTGGACTCATTGGCAAGTTGGTGTGCAGGCTGCTTCCTATGCTTCTGTTTTGATCTATTAGCTGCTGTGTTCGTCTACTGTCTCGATGCAGTGATGGTTTGGCTCTTGTGAGACATACTTGCTGCTGATCTGATGCTATATGATAGGATGCGTACTTGTTTTGTTACTTCTCTAGCAGCTTTGTTTGCTGGGTTTTGTTTCAGTCTGCTAGGTGTATAGCTTTGTTTCTCTTAGTTGGCTTATCTTGTCAGCTGGTTTTTGGCCTCTCTCTCCTCGTATGCACATGAAGAGTGGGGCCAGGAAACCCTTCATAGAAGGTGGGTCTCGTTTCCACACTGATGCAAATAAGGAGTTTGAGTTTCGTTGCCTTGATGTATTATTGGTTTTTTCTAGTGAATGAAAAAGTTTTTTATTTGCCAAAAAAAAAATATTATTAATATTATTATTATTATTGTTATTATTATTATTATTATTATTATTATTGTTGTTGTTGTTGTTGTTGTTGTTGTTGTTGTTGTTGTTGTTGTTGTTGTTGTTGTTGTTGTTGTTGTTTCTGCTAAGAAACGGTCGAATTTGTAAAGAGGATTTTAAAAGGGCAGTACCTTCAAATTAAAGGAAGTGAGATGATATGACCGCCGCAAGTGGTGTACCTGCACCCACAAAGAAAGACTAAACCGGGGGATAAAAGCCTAGAAAAGCCCTCTGATGCTTAAGTCAGATCAGAAACGAAGTAGTTTGAATATATGAGTTTTTTAGAGTAGAATTGCGTAGCCTGATCTCGGTAGAAGAGTGTTATATTTATAAGAGCTATGCTTTTTGAAGTTATAACTTTTGGGTAGTTGCTTCTGTACTCTGAACCCCTAAAAACTGAAACAAGGGAAGTGACATAGTGGTGGCAGTTTTCTAAGATAGTGAGTGGTTATTTATGGAAGTGTCTTCAATATGAAAGAAACTGATTAACTACTGTTCTGTTACATAATCACATAGGTAGTTTGCTGACGTTGACTTATACGTTTGACCCCTGACTCGTTGACTTGATGACCGAGGCCATTCTAGGTATTTCTAATAGGGCAAGAAAAGATACCAAGCAGTCGGTCTTCGTCTATATGTGAAAAAAGGAAATTACAATGCCGAAATATTGATTAATCTTCTTCATCTCTCGGATTTTTAATGTCTCGGCCTTTTTGATGTCTCGGATCTGTGAGGTATAGTTAGGTATACTTAGTACAATCTTGGCCCTAACACTCTGTAGGGCCAATAGGGGGTCCGACTTAAAGAAGTCTCGGTCCTTATAAGGTATACTTAGGAATACTTAGCCCAATCTTGGCCCCAACACTCTGCAGGGACAATAGGGGGTCCGACTTATAGAAGTCTCGGACCTTATATGGTATACTTAGGTATACTTAGCCAAATCTTGGCCCCAACACTCTGTAGGGCCAATAGGGGGTCCGACTTATAGAAGTCTCGGACCTTATATGGTATACTTAGGTATACCTAGCCAAATCTTGGCCCCAACACTCTACAGGGCCAATAAGGGTCCGACTTAAAGAAATGTCGGACCGTTTGGCGTCGTTTGGAATAATTTTGTGTTTTCACTAATGCATGAACAATAATTTTCCAAACGTATTAATGGGGGTAAGAAATACTTACCTACACAATCAGTTTAGCACTGTTCCAAAAATCTTCTAGAGAGAGAATTGTCAAAACAAATTCAAAGTAATTTCTAGTGAGAGAAGCTCTGATAATTTGGCGATTTCTGAAAACATTAATAATTTTCAACCAGGTATGCCCTAATTCTTGAATATTCTTATAAATTTCTTAAACTTTTCCTTGATCTTCAATGGAATTCTTTGAATATTCATATAATATTCAAATAATCTTCATTGATCTTCAAATTGTTCTTTAAGATCTTCAACCTGTTCTTGATTAGATTGCTTTTGATCTTGCATTTGTACATTTGTTCATATTTACTGTTTGTGAAATGGAGACCGAACACTTAGAAGACTTGTGTAGAGAAATGCCCCAACTAAATTTAAATAAGGACTCGGAATTTGGAACTCCATCAAGGACAAAAGTTGGTTCTGATGAGTCGGATGATTGTAGCCTTAGTTATCAAGTGACTCCGCATTATGAACCGATTCCGAATGATGACGAGTCTGATACCTCGCCCATTTACCCACCGGAGACCATATTACCTTACCCTTAGGAGGTGTCTTTAGCATTTGCTCCTGGATACTTAAGAATTGAACCTAAACTTTTGGAGACGATTCATGTAGATATGGAGAAGATGGCGGAAAAAGAATGTTCGCCTAGCCGGAACAGTGCAGAAAAACTCCCTCACCCGTTCTATTCCACAAGGGGGGCCACTAAATTACTTCATTGACAAGAAGACAATGGACTTGTTGGATAGTGATAGGCGTAACTTGGCTAGGAGATGGGGTTTGATTGACGGGTATGATGTAGTTAAGCCCGAGCTGTATGATACTGCTCGCTACCCTCCTGTTGGGTGTATAGCGGTTTATGACAAGTCTTTTGAACTAGGGCTAAGGTTTCCGTTGCATCCTTTTTCTCGCGTCGTTTTAGAGTTATTGAACATCACCGTAGCCGAGTTTTATCCCAACGCCTAGGGTTGCATCACTGCTTTTATTTTGGTGAGCAAAGGGTTGGGCATAAACCCTAGTATGACGGCTTTTCGTCATATTTATCGTGCGAGGTTGTGCAATTCTAAGACAAATGGGGCCGGTTGGGTGACTCTGTCTCACCGTAGATCTTTTAAATTAGTAGGAGAATTACCAGATAGCAATAAGTTCTTCCGAACCAGATTCGAATATATGTATAGTAGACAAGGTTGGGACTTAAAGACAAGTTTCGACATAGATCCTAAGTTAGAGGATTTCAATAATAACATTCCCGTATGCAACCACGAAGAGGCTATCATTGTAAGATATGCCAGTATGATTGTTGAATTGGATCGTAAGTCGATCTTTGTGCAGAGAAATTGGATACCTAAAATGGGGGACCTGAAGAAACAGCTTCTTTTGTCCGGTTACGATATTAGTCTGAAGGTCAACAAGAGTATGTATCCCGGATCATAACCTCTTTTCTTATAATGCTTCTTCTTGCAGGGGTTGCAAGAACCGAATTGCACAACAGATATAAGATTTTGATGGCGAAATTCACAGCTATAAAAGCCTTTGCTGAAGCCCTGAGGACAGCAGATCCTCAACCACCCGTTCCCCGACCTCCGAATGTGAGTGACGGTTTTCCTTTTCCATTTCTTTTGTCTGTAAAAAGATACTAACAGTTTTTTCTTCAGAATTCGGCTACTGTCATGAAAGGGGTGAAGGACGTGTCGAGCCATGAAGAGGCTCGTATTTTATTGGAAAAGAGGAAGGTGATTCCTCCTCCAGAAGACTTGGCCGGCAGAGCTGAGCCTGCGAAGAGGAAGAAGAGAAAAAGAGCCTTTTCCAAGGCTAAGGAAAAAACTACTGAACCCACACCGGATAATCCGGTTGTGGTGGAAGATGAAGACGATGCCTCCTCGGAGTCCATCGAGCAAATTTTTGAAGCAGTCCCTCTGAGGACTAAGTTTCCTGGAATAACAATAAGAGAACTCGTGGCCGGTGTATCAGGTTCTTCTTTGAAGAAGGCTCCCTTGGGCTTTCGTAAACTTGAGCTCTTCCGAATTGGCAGGGCATTTTTACAAGGTGAGTCGTTGCCTGATCAATCAGGATGACATGGACTTTTTAGATTCCATGAGTCCTACTGAGAGGATGCAGAAGGCACAAGCTGCCATGGTTGAGGTATGATTGTTCCCTTTTTCGTTTAAACTTGAGTTTCGGCGCATTCTAACTTATTGTTTTATAGGGAATGATAAGAATGATCTTCGAACATCGAAGATTCAACAAAATGAGGTGGATCAAGAGATAATCCAAGCACTGACCTCTCGAATTAACGAGTTAAATGACAAATCCGCCACCCTCACAGCCAAGTTAGAGAAGTGTTGGGGCTTGACTGAGCGCCTTGACCTTGCGGAGCAATGGAGAGCTCAGAGGAAAGACATCCTGGCGGAGACTGGGAAAAAATTAGAGAACTCTGCCACCTTGTGTCAAATGTCGCTACGGGTGTTGCTGAAGTTCTAAATGTGGCACATAACAGATGTCTTTCAAAGTTTGTGGAAGAGACACTGGGGAAGGTGGAACAGTTATCTGAGGCTGCTAAATATTTCAAGTTAAAATCAGAAAGAAGGGGCCGCGTAGCAAAAGATTGGTTATTCTCCGAGGATTGTGGAGCCTTTATGGCTAAGCTCTCCGGTGAGCAATACCCATACCCCCATTGCAAGACTCATACGTGTCAAACCAGTCTCGACGTGGACTCATGTGGAACGAACAGCCCGAATCCAGAACCCAATCATTAGAAAGATCCCCAGGCTTAGCAGAACTCACTAATGCCAAGTCTTCCTCCGAATTATAGTTTTCCTTTGGTTTTTCCTCAACTATAGCAGCTTAGGACTTGCCCTTCCTCACTAGACAATTAGCCTTAAAGTGACCCGATTCTTTACAGTAATAACAGGTTTTTCCCGCAGTCTTACCAGATTCCTCAATGTCGTTTCCAGCACCCGACCCAGTATTGTTGCCTTTGTTAACCCCCTTCTTCTTTTTCGATTTCCCGAACTTACAAACAACCCACTGCCACTTTTCCCGTAATCACCAATAGCTCTATGACGAAGTTCCCTAGTATGAAGTTTTGCCTTCACTTCTTCTAAGGTCAGTGAATCCTTACCAACAACAAAAGACTCAACAAAATTCTCATAGCTAGATGGCAGAGACACAAGTAAAATCAATGCAGCATCCTCATCATCTATTTTAACATCTAAGTTACGTAAATCCAGCAAAATAGAGTGAAGCTTTTCAAGATGTTCCCATAAATGAGTACCTGACTGTATTCGATGCTGAACAACCGCTGCTTCAGCAACGAGACTTATTTAGACTCCAATTTCAACTGCAATTCCGTTGGCGTAGCCTGATCAGCGACCTCTGTGATGATATAATCATCTAAACTTAGCAAAATGGTAGAATGAGCATTTTCCTCCATTGCTACTAATTGCCCGTCAGATGGTCCGTCTTCCGACCCCGCAGTAGTACTCATTGTAGCCAACGGATACCAGATTTGCTGATGTTTCAACAGAGCCTTCATCGTAATTTACCATAGCCCGAAGCATATTTTTGCCGCTATATTTCTCGATTCTTATTGTAGAATCTCCAGCCATTGTTTCACACAAAAACTCTCCAAGGATTTAAACCTAAGCTCTTATACCAATATTGTGCGACAGCGAAAGCAAGGTCGATGAACAACAATGAAACAATAAAGAAATTCAAACCAACAACAAGAAAAACACAAGAAATTTAACGTGGTACACTATCAATGTGATAGTTGCGTCCGCCGTCACCAAGATCAAACAATTTCATCATGATCGCAAAGATTTACAAATATGAATCAAACTCACACTCACAAAGAACAATTGGCTCTCTTGTGATCTCTCAACTTTTGTGAATGATTATGCCCTAAACCTAGAAAGGGTTTTCATACTCATTACCCAATCAAAGAGATTAAGGCTAATAATAACACAAATAACAACCCATCAAAGTGGTAACCATCAAAACACATGAAGAAACAAGGAAACTGATCAGCACGCAAAAAAAATCGACTCGACTGTGGCGTTGAACCCCAGACCGTCGAGTCGGCGATGGTCTCTGGAAAAACATCAATTAATCAGCGCATAAAGCCAACTCGGCTGTGGTAAAGAACCCCCGGGCTATCGAGTCGGTGTTAGCTTTTGCCTCACACCATAGAACAGCATTGTGAAGACAACTCGTCTTCTACTCCAGCTTCACCTAAAGTCGACTATGCTTTTGTCACTGACTAAAACTCATCTTCAACCCTTGATTTATCAATAACCCATGGTAACACTCACTTGTTTGAGTCACCATTATCAACAATATGCATATTTAAGTGCCTCCATCAACACACCATTTATTCCATGTTTTGATCACAAACTTAAACACCATCATTAACACAAAAATTAATCCACCAACTTAACTACACAGTAAGTAACTAGCTTAAACACCCAAAAGATTCCACTTCTATATACTCATAATAATGCATAGTCTTGAATGATGCGGTAACCCTATTACATTCTTTTTTGGGAAATTCCACATGGTAACCCTGAGGTTTTGGGTTTTTTATGTGGTAACCAAAACTTTTAAAAATACATGTGGTAACCCTAAAGTTTATAAAATTGTTCCACCGTGACCTTTTTGCACATAAAAACGTTAACAAATGTTAATTTCGAAGCTTTAAAGCTGATTTATGCCTATGTATACGACTCACCATTTAAAATGTCATCGCTTTCAATCTTTTTCCCCAAAACATAAACTCTAACTCTACCCTCTTTCATCCAAATCATATTTTTCCCCCAAATCCAAAAATGGTAGATTCAAGATGTATATTTTGGAGGAAAAGGTTGAAACTGATGGCATTTGAAATGGTGAGTCGCATAAATAGTCGTACAACAGCCTTAAAGCTTCGAAAATTAACGTTTGCTAACGTTTTTCTAATGTTTTATGTGCAAAAAGGTCACGGTGGAACAATATGTAAACCTCAAGGTTACCGCGTGGATTTTTTAAAAGTTTTGGTTACCACGTGGAAAACTCAAAACCTCAGGGTTACTACGTGAAATTTGTCTTCTTTTTTTGTTTTGGTACTTTGTGACTTATGCTATTTTGTGACTGATCTTGTTAGTGCAATTTTAATTTCAAATATTTGAGTTGGATGATTCTGTTTTCAAATTTTATGTTGTATGCATCAAAAACCTTCATTTGGCCTATGCTATTTTGCGATTGATCTTGTATGTAGAAAATGGCATCATGGAAGTTGAGTTTTTCACTAATTATGCAGATTATAAGTCTTATTGAAAAGAATGTTATATTAGAGATCAAACAATGTGTTTCAATCCCTAATATCACCAAGATCGAAAGTGCGAAGTCTTGTGTTAAACAAATTACGCTAACAATAAATCGATGTTTATAGGAAATAAAAAATGCAATAAAATGACAAAGATTTAACGATGTTCACCCAATTAAGGCTACGTCCTCCGGTGTGTAGTATCTCTTATATTATCACAAATGGAGAGTTACAATTAGAGAAAATATTAGGCTAGTGTTTGGCTTGGGTTATTTTGTGGATGTGTTTGGTAGCATACGAGCTCCCTATTTATAGGGCAGATTACATTAATGAGTCTCACACATTTATGGCTAAGAATAATTTACATATTAAACACCTCTAGGAACATAAAAGGTCACAAAACCGAATCCTATGCACAAGCACCTTGTGAAGAATCTTTTCTTAGCCTTTTCAACTCCTCATTAAGTGTCATTCATCATGCTTTGATTACCATCATAATATGCATGTTTAAGTGCCTCTATCAATACACCATTTACACCATGCATTGATCACCAACTTAAACACCATCATTAAGTCACACACTTTAATCACCCATCTTTAATCTCATAGGATTCTATTCCAAAAGTCACTCATGAATGCACACTTAAATTGTGCACTCAAGTCACCATTTATAACATATTCCTTTGAGGAGATTTTGTAGTGGTGTCTTGATTATGGCAAAGAAAGTTATAGATATGGATAAATATGGATAAATATTGGTTACTGCAACAGATTGGGTTATGCTAGAGTCCAAGTTGAATAAAAATGTATTAACCCAACGTATACTTGCAGCCTTTACATCATTCACATATTTACAACACATTGGTATTCCAATATTTTCGTTAGTATTAATTTATAAAATAACACGCAACCCCACAACTAGCAAAATTAAGAAAGCCTAAATGAAAGTGTGGACAAAATATGAATGCCTACTATGTCCTTTTACATGCTTCTATGATAATTAACAAAAAATAATAAAATAATACTAAATAAATAGCACGCAAAATGGTAAATAAAGGGGTTTCGAGCATGACTGCAAGACGACCACCACACAATTTAATATACTAGTATGTTGGAATTATTCAATTAGATTAATTAAACTTTACGGTAATATAGTTAATATGTTTCTGGTTGGTTTTTGAATATTGATTCCATCAACGAATCGAATTTTAATTGTACAAATAAAATTAAAACCACACAAAACATGAAAATGGGTCCACTGTGCGTACGAGGAAGAAAACCGTGAGGTTGCCTCAATTGGCTGCTTCACAATATCCTAACAGTCGGGGCCAGTTTACTTCTTGCAATTCCCAACAATAAAACATATGGTAAAACATCTAACTTTCAAAAGTCTTTTTTTAGAAATTTTTAAAAGTTGTCTTTCTTTATAAAGGGTATACTGGTAAAAGAAAAAATTAATAAAATATTAATAAAGTTAATTATAAAATTACGTAGTTTAGTGAATCGTAGCGGAATCTAGAAAAGAATCGTACAATCCTACTATAGTCTAGCAACCAATGTGTCAAGACTTTGATTCAATAAAATCAATTAAATCTAAACTAAAAAGTTGTACAAATTATATAAGCTTAAGATAATAACCCGTCATTTTACATCAATGTATAGTAGTTATGCTTATTGCGTTGCATACAAATAAAAATATATTGGATGCAAATTATAAGGTTGTTTGATTGATATTTTTTCATTTTATTAAATTTTTTAAACATAGGCAAAGCCATAAAAAAATATATATAATGCGAAAGAAACATTTTAGTTGCATATGAATAAAACAAGTGTAAATCCATTAAAATAAAATGAAAAATAAAAATTATAAATAATTTTTGTTGATAGCAATATTTGATCCTAGGAACTAGAGGGTGGAGAATTCTTTTCGTTACCACTAGTCTAACTAGGTAGTTGTTTATAAATAATTTTTAAAAGAGAAAGACTACGAAGTAATTGTGAAAGCTTTCTTTTTACGAAATGAAAAAAGTGAGCGGACTCAAAAAGAATTTCATTTGGTTTAAAAGATGTATTCTACAATAAAATATAAAATAAAAAGTTAAGTTTATATACGTAATCTTTTGGATCATCGGGTTGATTCTGATAGTTAGATGTTTTAGATCTTTACAAAATCATATTCTACGTCTACGTTGATTTTACATAATGGTAAATTTATTTTCGAAATCAGATTAAAATTAGGTTCGATTATAAAATCGAAATTATAAATTCATTTTGTAGCTATTTTTGATACCTCTAATTATATATACCTATACGGCTAAAATCCAAGTAAAATAACTTTTTGTCGAAATACTCATGTCGAAGAAATTTTGCAGACTTTGCAAGAGCACAAGTTGTTAGGTGCATACCTAGCCACTTGTAGGTGCTTCTATATTGTTGCAAACGTTTTACTAATGCTTCCCTAACTAATCCTAATAAACAAGATTTTCTATTGATATGATATTCTTTATCATCTAATTTAAAAGGAATTATTTGATAAATGATTTTTAATGATTTTTGTCGTTTATATTGTTAGTAATTGAGTAAATGACTATTTAAACCACTTAAAAAATCGACTTTAATCTAAAATTTAAATTAAATTTGAACAACTATTTATTTTTTTTTGGCCATTTCATATATGTACAGTCAAAAACCACATCTTAATTCTTTAAGTACAATTGTTTTATTAACCTGCTTAAAAACTGAACAAACAATCAACAGCTAATCAAATAATATAACTATATTAACAAATATTTTCCAAATTAATCACCCCATAAAGATAGATCAACTGATTTTTTTTTCAGTCATTAAAAAAACTGATGTTTTTTCAAAGATGTAATTTTAATGTTATTCAACCCAATTCTCTGTAAAAAATTAAGGGCTGAAGACTTTTGTTTTTTTCTTATTCAAAATTAGAGGAAAAATACCCCTATTTATACAAAACATCATTGACTTAAACATAGAAACTAGAATAACAAAATATCTTAAATACCTAAAATAAAAGAAAAATATTCTAACATAATATTTCCTAAAATAAGAAAATAATATCAAGATTTTATTTTATTCTTTATTTTCCTACACTCCCCTTCAAGTTTGGTCTCAGGATAACCGAACCAAACTTGCCAAAAAACAACGTCGATTAGGAGATCGAACTCCCCTTGAGAACCAATCCAGCATCGTCCAAGTAATATAATCCACCGCATTCAGTACCATGACAAATGATCTTCTGGGTTTGGGCATCCTGTACAACGCAACCATGAGCGGTCATGAGAACAGTACAATTTAGTTCCTTGGTGAGCTGACTGATAGACGATAGTTTATATGACAAATTCGGGATCAAAAAACCACTTTTTAAATTAAGAGACGGAGAAATAGCAATCGGGCCTTCACCATCCACATGAACACTATCACCGGTCGCAAGTTTAAGCCGAGAATGGGTAGTGGGATTATGAGATAAAAATTCACGAGGGTCAAAAGTCATAGACTTGGTTGCCCCGCAATCAAAAATCTATGGGTTTGATTTTCTTTGTGGACTTAAATGAATATTAGAGTTTTTAGATAAAGGAAGGCTTAAGTTTGGAGGTTTCACGCAAATCCCTGGGTACCCATATTGGGACACGCGCGTCAGGGATGGGTTAGGAGTGTTTTTAGGTTTTATTTGAGTGCGTTTTGTATAAATAGGATTATTTATGGTAAGTTCATACTTCCCCCTTCCCTTATACTCATCTTCTTCTTTCTCTAATCTGTCTCCCCCTCCCCTGAGCTCTCGCCATTACCACCGGGATAGACACTACCGCCGGTCATTTTTTCCGGTACCATGGTGGCTGTCATCCATGGTTGGGAGGCCGAAATTGGTGTTGTTTCTACAGTTTGTTTGTGGCTGTTTTTGTTTATTATGGTGTCGATTTTCTCCTCCTGTTTTTTCAGATCTGGGTGTATATTTAGACCATTTTAAACAGTCTGAAAAATCATGCCCTTTTTATTTTGGATATGTTTGTGACAATTGCAAATTTCTGGGTTAAATTTGTTGTGCTGTTGATTTTTAAGATTAGGACTTGGTATTCTATTTTTGGTTCCTGGACATAGTGAAATACATGGTGTGGGTGTGGTGAGTTTAAGATTTTTTTGATTTTTTTTCCTATTTGTGTTGAATGGGTTTTGGTTTTCTCATGGGAGTGGGTTTGTGTTTGTGGATCTTGTTTTCTGTTTTGGTATTGTTGATGGTGTGGTGGTGATATATTTTGTTGAATCACCCTCATACATGCCCAAGACAACGTACCTTGACCAGTTTCTTCACGTGTGTCCTCTGGTTGTGATGTTGCTGCCGGAGGTGGGATGGTAGTGACAAACTGAGCCTTTCGTTGCTTTTAATCCTCCCACCAGTCAGGATAGCCAATAAGTTTGAAGCACCCTTCCTTAGTGTGCCGAGAACCTCCACAGTGGTCACATCTCAGATGAGATTTATCTATCTTGTCTCGCCGGAATGAGTAAAAGTCTGACCGGTTTTTTGCTATTAATCCACTCCCAATTTCTGAGGAGCTAGGCTCCGATGATGATGCGCTAGACATTATACCACGCCGTGAAATTTCACGGCGAATAATAGCAAAGGCTTTATCAAGAGTGGGCAAGGGGTCGAGATTTAATATATCCCGACGCTTTTTGTCAAGAGTGTCGTTGATGCCAGCAAGGAACTGAAATAGTCTCTGTTTTTGAACAATATTATTATAAATTGTGATGTCTTTCGCATGCTTCATCGGATTAGGCATTCGACGATCCATGGCTCTCCATAAAGTTTGGAGATTACCATCGAAAACTTCTAAAGAGTCGTGATTCTGTTTGAGGGATGCCACTTTAGTACTCAAATCAAAAATTTGAAGTTCATCCCGTCCACTATTTAATAGGGTTTCAAGCCCTTTCCATAAATCCCAAGCGGTGGTGTAGTCGATAAATTGGTTAACAAGATCGGACCCAATATTAGTGATGAGCCAAGAGAGTACTATGCAATCTTGTTGTTTCCATTGCGGGTATGTAGGGTCGGTGGAAGCCGGGGGGGCTTTGGTAATGTGTGAAAGTCTTCCCTGACCTTCGAGGCTAAGGGACATCAATCGATACCATTTTGTGTAATTGTTGTAGGTTAGTTTATCTTCCTCCTTTAACTTGGTGGGTGGTGGTGGTGGTGGTTGCGGGTTTGGTGGGGTTGGTGTGGGATTTTTAAGTTCTTGAATGAGTTGAAGGAGATGATCGACGGTGACAATTTGGTTGTTCAGGTTTGGATTTCCAAGTTGGTCGGCCATCTTTGTGTTTCTGTTTTTTAAGTTGGTTTGTGATAAACCTTATGGCTCGGATACCATGTAAAAAATTAAGGGCTGAATACTTTTGTTTTTTTCTTATTCATAATTAGCGGAAAAATACCCTTATTTATACAAAACATCATTGACTTAAACATAGAAACTACAATAACAAAATATCTTAAGTACCTAAAATAAAAGAAAAATATTCTAACATAATATTTCCTAAAATAAGAAAATAATATCAAGATTTTATTTTATTCTTTATTTTCCTACATTCTCTTTCAAACTAATCGAAATTAAACTGAAATAACGATGTAAAAGAAAAATAAATTGAATATAAGTTAATGAAGAAACACCACTAACTATCTCAACAAGATTTTGTTTTTATGATATCTGAAGGAACATTTTTAAAGAATATTAATTTCGATAGTTGTATAGAAGTATAAGAAGGAAAAATTATCTTGAATAATTCAAATTTATTATCCAATATCTGTAAATAATTTCACATTTTGAATTTTTTAATAATTCAATATTCATGTGCTCTCTTGAGAGACCGTCTTTTGTAAAGACGACTCTCAAAAGTCTAGCCCAAATCTATATTTAGAATTGTAACAATATATATTTAGAATTAGACTGAGCTTTTAAGAGCCGTCTTTACAAAAGACGGTCTCAAGTAATAATTTTTGTTCAAATATTTGCCTTCATTTTGTTGTGCATGGACCCTTGAAAAAACTGACCAGCTATTTCACATTTTTTACAAGCCGTTAGATAACCTTTTATTCTCGTCCATCTTTATAAGCTTGTTTTTATGGAGTAACATAATATTCAACATTTCATCCTCCTCCTTTAATTTAGTGAAAATTTTAACAATTTCCAGAAATTATGAACTCTAGTTCCTCTTAGGGATTCATGGGATTTAGAATTGAAGAGGATGAGGATTAGGGATTCTAATATCGAAAGAGGAAGAGGGATTTGCGGGTTTAAAATTAGAGAAAATTGAATTCTGATATTGAAATTGAAGAGGAAGAGAATTAAAGAGGAATAGGAAAGGTCCATGCTTTACCATTATTTTGATATTGAAATGAAGAGGGAAACGAATCGCCGGTTGTGGCCAGCTATTTGCAACAATAGCTCATTCGCAAAAAAAAAAATGCAAAGTTTGGATTATTTAAAATTTTCAAAAGATGAGATTATTAGTAAAGAATGGATAGGAGATTGAATTAATTTAAACAACTTTCCTAATAAAAAATCCTACTTTAGTAAAAACGCATATAATATTAGATTCATTCTAAATCTATTTCAAATAGGTAGTTGCAAACATAATTGCAAAATTTATATAGCTTAATTACAATTTATAATAAGTCAAGCAATATCGTAGTGTATTAATCTGTTGGCCACATTCAAGTACAAAAACACAAAGAGCAAATACAACTCCTAAAAGCTAATTACGTGTCAAAAACTTCACCTAAAGAAACGTATTTGTAATTGTACTCTAAATAAATGCTGAATTAAATCAATTTATGCCGTACAGAAAAGTATGCAAGTACTGCAAATATAGGGATCATATAGTGTATAGAAGACAATTATGTATATTAGGCATTAGCAGCATTATATATACACAGACAATCTCAACGGTTAAAAAATGTTGTGATTTCATACAATATTTACTAGCTTAGCTAAAATAAACTGTTGATCATTGTACGTATAATATAAGTAAAATCCCTTCCCCAATTAATAATTAATAATTAGTAAATAATTGATAATAATTTTTTTCGTGGTAGTTTGCTAGTTACAAATATAATTAATGAAATATTACACAAACTAAAAATCTAATTTAATTAATTAATCAGATGCACAAATCCATGAATCTACCATACCTTCACCCTTGGTAGAACCTCCATTAATATTATCAGAGACGCCATTTGCAGCAACAGAATCAGGAATTGAAGTAATGGCTAAGTAATTCCCAGCAGTAGGATTAACAGAGGAACTATTTTGAGCAGTAGGATGCGAAGAAGAAGGTTGTAGTAATGACTGGAAACTAAGTTGAGGGTTCGTGGTAAGATAGTTTTGTGCGTCACATAACTCGAAATTTGTCGATGGTGCTGGTGCTGGTGCTGGTGCGGCAGTGTGGGATGCGGACGGTGTTGCGGCAGTGACCGTGCCCAGCCCCAACACATCGCTTAGAGGGTTGGAATTATGAGTCGAGAATTGTAATGATTGTTGGAGAGGAGAGATTTTTTGTGCGAAAGGCCTAAGCAAATAAGATGGGGCGGCCATAGTAGTAGTAGAGCTATTAGAATGAGTAAGACCAGTAAAAAGATCGTAGCGAGTACGAGGGGAGAACGCAGTGAAAGGGGGTGAAGGTATACCAGTAAATTCCTGGACCATTTGTCTGAAATTAGTTGTGTCGGTAGTCAGTACAGTAGTCGGTGCTCTTCTTGAAGCCCGAGACCTTTTCTTCGGGTTCCTACCAGATCCAAGAGCTGAGGATGAACGTGGTGATCCTAGGGATACAGTTGGGCCTTGGGCCTGACCCTGACCCTGACCCTGACCCGGTAAAGGTAATAATGAAGATGGAGATGGGTTTGGGTTTGGGTTTTGTTGAAGTTGTTGGTTGTTGTTGGTGATGCTGTAGCCTAGAGGAGCCTCAGTGCAATTTGTATCATCGGTCGATATTGACTGTCTTATTGAACCAAATTTTTCGGGCCACCCTATGTCTACTTGATTATTATTATTATCATTATTATTATTATTATTATTATTATTATTATTATTATTATGAAAAGAAGTTAGAGGTAAAGTAGGTGGTGGATGATCAAAAAAGTTGGAAATTGTTCCTATTTGATGATGAGGAGAAAAAGAGGAGGAAGAAGAAGAACCATTGTTGAAAGAGTAAAGTTGAAGAGGAGTAGAACTACAAGCAGCCATGGGCATGGTGTTAATATTAAAGCATGACATAGGGTTAAAAAGCAGTGAACCAGAAGCAGCACCACCACCATGAGAGTCATATTCATGATCATCAGCACCACCAGTACTAGAAGACTGTATACTTCCACTGTTTTCTGAATCCATATCTCCTGAATAACACAAGATAATAATAATAATAATAATAATAATAATAATAATAATAATAATAATAATAATAATAATAATAGAGTCAACTAAAAAAATTAATAAAAATGAAAATCAGAGGTTTCAGAAAGTTACCCATAAGTTGATCTTTTTAAAAAAGATCTGTAAAAGATGATCTGGGTGAATTGATTAAAATAAAGTGGGAATTTGATCAGTTTTTGCCTTTTCTTCTGGGGAGCTTTAAGAACCCAAAAAGGGTGGTTGTGAAAAAAGTAGCAGATGATGTTGCCTAAGCTTATCTTTTTAAGTGAATTTTGAAATAAAGAAAAAAGACCAACAAATTTAATTTCAAATTAAATCAAGAATAAAATAAATATAATCATTTGTGGGTTTTGAATGATGCAATTGGAGATGTTAGTGGTGGCTTTTGTCTGCAAGTGTTACCTCCATTGCCAATGAGCTTAATTTGGGATTTCGTATACAGAAAGAAAGGAAGATGAAAATTAAGAGAGAGAGAGAGAGTAGAGAGAGAAAGAAAAGAAAAAGGAAAGAGAAAACAAGGGTGAAGGAAGTACTTATTACTCATTTTCTTTTGTTTAGGGTATTTGTTTTTTATTTTAAAAATAAAATAAAATAAAATCTATGAAGGAGTATAATGTATGGGTAAAAAGTAGGGAGGCAAGGGACTCTTTCCCACGTTTCAACTTGAAAGTTTATTTTGGGTGGATGACACTAATGTAGTAATGTTCCCCTCTCTTTTCTTTTTCCTTTTTGTTCTTTTCTACACTAAATAATAAAATTAAATTAATTTATCAAATGATTTTCATGAATTTATAAGGAATAATAATTGAGGTTTCTTTCCTAAACTTATTTGTAATTTTTTGTGCTGGGTTCATGTTTATTTACTACTCTTTGGAACCATCTTTAATATTCTTTTTATTTATAATATTTTATATTAAGAGAAAGTTAAATTAGATTTTTGAGAGATATATAAAACATAAAATATAATTTTGGGAAATCTCATAAGGTTCATTTCAATGTATACTCTTTTATCCAACATATTTTATAAATTTTGATGATGCGTAGTCAAAGATATTGAGAATCAAAAAATTATTTAAAAAACTATGCAATAAATAAACGGAAAGAATAAAAAAAATGGAGAGCGTAATATGATAATGGTAATGTTCCCATCCACCTGTCGTGTTTTTGTTCCATGCCTTTTACATGTCGCTCTTTTAATCGTTTCTATATTAATATCGTCTTATTTTTACTATTATTCTTTCATTTTTTTTATTTCTATTTACGTTTTTATGTATTTTATTTTTATTTTTATTTATTTATCATCTACGAGTGCTGTAAGTTGCAGGCTTTCGTGTAGTCGCAGGTTTCACTCTCATTGAAGATCTTCTTGAGCCGAGAGACTCTCTGACCGCACTCTCCCATATGGGTATGAGATATCATCGTTCTTTCCTCCCCGGACCCTAATCATAATTTTCTTATAGGCGAGATACACTGAATATGATGTAATATGATGAGGACTTATACTCTTATTATTTTGTTATAAAAATTAGGTGTGAAATGTAATCCGCAAAAACCGCATAAGGGAGTTTTACACTGAATACGATTATGCAGATTACCCTTGGTTCGTAACTATATGCTCACTATAGAATTAACAATGATATTGAAATAGTTGAATTTTTGGATAGCGTCATATTGAAATGTGTAAAGTCATAATAATAATAATAATAATAATAATAATAATAATAATAATAATAATAAGCAAGAGGGAAATTCAGTATTTTTATGTAAACAATATTTTTGGAAGATAAAAGAGGGAAAGTCAGTATTAGCGGTAATTTGTAAACAAGTTATTTCATTAGATGTTTAAAAAGGGAAGTCGTTTAGTTTTAATTTAATAATTTAATTTAAATTAAATTAATTTAATTTGTTGAATTTACTATATTATTTTTATTTTAAAATCAATATTTATATCATATTTCAGTATGTTATTTTATATTTAGTTCCTTTAACTATATTATAATTTCTGTAACACTCCTTAATTAGGTCAAATTTTTTTCAGAATTTTAAAGGAAAAACATAAACGAAACCTAACTATGGGAGCATTATTGTCACATATATTTCTGATAAATAAATAAATGTAAGGCTAAGCAAATACTCCCTCCGAACCAATTTAGTTGTCACATTTTCTTATTTGCCAAATTCATATCAATTGTCACATTTCATTTTTGTAAATCTTTTTAACTTAAATACCTCATGTTCACACAAGTAAAGACCAAAATACCCAAACTTTTACTACTTACAATGCAACTATCACCTTTACAATTAATTTAATCAATTAAAATACCCCAACTACCACCTTTTTAATGGATCTTACACCACCCTTAATAACCGTGCCCAAGCAAATGAGACAACTAAATTGGTTCGGAGGGAGTATAATTTAACCACTAAACAATTTTTACAACTGAATGTGAAATTTTGACTAAGAAATGACTACTAATAAAAACTAATTATCTATGTGAACCTCACTCCACGAACCCTATGCGATCAATAACTTGCAAAAATAAATATGCAAGAAGGACAAGAGAAAACTTCCAAAATTAGACAATTGAGTATTTCCAACTCTATCCCGTAAAACAATATAGTTTAAAAAAAATAGTTTTAACAAAACAAATTATAATCGAGTTGAAAATAATTTTAGGAAATACTTCCTCCTATTCTCCCTAAGTGTTCCATTTGACTTTTCATTAATTTTTAGGTGGTCAATTGGGACAACATATGTAGGAGAAAAGTGTAGAGTTTTTTAAAATTTTTATAGGTGTAAAGTAGGGTTAGTATGTGTAAAGGTGTAAAAAACGTTCTGTTTAGTAGGGATAAATTGGTAAAATTAACATACGCAAATAGAAATGAGACATTAAGGGTGACTTAACCCAATAAGAAAACGAGACACTTAGGGTGAATAGGAGGGAGTAATATATAGCTGAGTTTAAAAAAATCAATCAATGTGTCAAAATAATATAATATCAAATAAACCAATTAATTAATGTTATAGTTAATAACGAAAAACATATATATCCAATTATTGAATTGAGGAAACGAGAACGCCAGTAGGCCAATGCTTTACCCCTATACCTACTTCATCAACATGTCATCACCCTAAATATTTCAAGGATAACAGAGTAGTCTCAGTCAGGTAACCCTAGTGTGCACACTTCTCTACTTGAATCAAAACAAATAGAAGGAAGACCAAACATCGTATCAAGTAGCAGAAATAAAAACCTGTCTACAGTTATGTTAACCAAATAGGGCAACTTGTTCATAATCCTTATACTTGGATCACAAAAAATTTGAAAGCTTCATTTCCCTCGTGTTACACTTTACGTGATTTAATATATTTTAATAATCAGCCGTGAGCACACAAACATATAATCAAACATTCATTATATATTTTATTTTATGATCACAAATTTTTCCAAAAAAATATAGGAAAAATTGTCGAAAATAATCTCATCTATTCACGAACCCCTGTAAATAATTCGTACTATTGATTATTTATGAATAATCCCACCTTTTCACTTTTTTTGCTCGTGGCACCCCCTGATGAAAATTAACCGGGTGTTGCAGGTTACCATATAGCCGTTGCAGGTTGTCTTCTCCAGTCCCTTTTTATGTCTTCATTCTCCTTTCTTTCTATGTCTTCTCATTCATTAACCTAAATTTCTCCATTCTTATTCTTCTTGTTCTTCTCCTAATTTCTTCTATTTTGTTCTTCTACCTTCTTCACCTACTTTCATCTCCATAACACAAGTTAACTTTTTTGGTAAGAATTGCATATGCAGATGGTTGAATAGGGAATATTTCGAAAATGGGGACGAGGGAAACAATAGCCATCACGAAATTGATGATGCAAGGAGAGGATTTTGAAGATGGAAAGATATGTTTATATTGAAAGATGGTGAAAGAAGTTCAAATGTCATGAAAATGGAATAAAGGGGATGAAGAGGGAAATAACAAAGGCTAACCTACAGTAGCCGGTTAAAACGATAGTACGGATTATGCACAGAAATTAATATATAAATATTTCTCAAGAATATCTCAGGAAATTATATCTCAAGAATATCCAATTGAAATTCCAATTGAAATTCCACTTGCCAATTTTTCATGACAATTTTTCAAATAAATCGATAGTTCGGATTATTCATGACAATTTTTCAAAAAAATATATCTCAAGAATATCCAATTGAAATTCCACTTGCCAAAAATTAGCATTAACATCAATTGGTGGCAACAGAAATTAATATATAAATATTTCTCTTTCAAATCCAATTGCATTTTAAATTCGTAATGAAAATAATAATACTACCTCCTATTCAACCCATTAATCCCATTTGGTTTTTCACACTTGCCGAGACAACATTTGAACCCTTAATATCTCTAATTGTTTTTAATTAAAAAGTATAATAACTAGAAATTAATAATCTTTGTCTTGAGACAAATCAAACAAGATCCCACATGACTATGTTTTAACTTATAGATTAAGAATAAAATACAATTTAAGAGTGATAAGTGAATAGTGAAAAAAAATCAATGGGACTAATGGGTAGAATAGAGGGGAGTAATAATAATAATAATAATAATAATAAATAATAATAATAATAATAATAATAATAATAATAATAATAATAATAATAATAATAACATCTCTCTAAACCACACCTTCTCTCTCAACGAGTTTTCACACCCTGATTCTCCCACAACCGTATGGGCGGACCCGCCGTTGCTAGGGGGCGTGGACGGCCGAGGAAGGAGCCGGTGGTCAAGGGAGATGAGTTGCCCACCAAGGTTACCCCCACAACCACCGTTGATTGCTTGAATGTGGAATGTAAGGTTGCAAAGGAAAACCCTAAAACACAAATCGATTTGGGGGTGAAGAACTTATGTGATGAACCCACTGCTGGTACAAGTACATGGTCGGAAATCGTCATTAAACAGCCTCGACCAGTGTCACAACCACCGGAGATAGTGGACAGCAAAGGCGTACATCATAATGTGTGTGCGAATAGCATAAGCAGCAGGAATATGGCTTCCATCAGTGGAAACGTTGTGCAACAGGGTGTAGATGCAATCATAGGCATAGAGTGCATGCCATCTAGAAAGTTGAACACTCAACAGCCAAGAGGTGAACCCATCACAGAAACTCCCATCAACTCATCAGGTAACATCCCCGAAACACGAACTATTGGTAAAATTTCAAAAGATGACCTTGCCAATGAGGTTAAGTTCTTTGATAATGCTGTGGTGTGCTTTGTTATTGGGTCCCCTTACATGTACTAGATGGCTTTGTTAGGAGAATTTGGAAAGATTTACCTATTGATAAGATTGGCATGGTTAACAAAGGTGTTTTTTTGTGAGATTCATGAATAAAGAAGCACAAGAACAAGCATGTTGTATGACTGGAATTCTTTTCGATAAAAAATCGTTTATTATCAAACCATGGAATGCGTCCATGTCGTATGAAAAGAATAGCCTAACAACAATGCCTATATGGATCAAACTACCTAAACACAATGTGAGATATTGGGGTGAAAAGACCCTTCGAATTATTGTGGGTTATCTTGGTCATGTGATCAAGATTGATGCATCTACACTGAACATAGATAGAATGTGGTATGCTAGAGTGTTGGTTGAAATGGATATAAACAAAGGTTTTCCCGATGAGCTATTCTACACAAATGAGTATGATGAACTTGTTACTCAGCAAGTTGAGTATGAATGGATACCCCTATGGTGTTCCAAATGCAACTAGTTGGGGCACATAAACGCAGAATGTAGAACTGGATTGCCAAAATCCACACTCCAAAAGAATTTGATTGTAGATGAAGATGGCTTTAGACCAGTTAAGAAGAAATGGGTGAAGAATAAACAATCTCAGCCCAAGCCAAATAATGCCAACTCTCAGATATGCACAAGGGATACACTTACTAATGCTAGAACAGGGTAACCAATACGGACACACCCGATTGTAGAGATACTGAGCAGCTTATCAAGGAGAAAAATCTCCCTATAGTAGATCAAAACACTCCTAGACCCATTGACACCAGTAATGGTTTTGAAGTGTTAGAAAATCTAGAAGAAAATGAAGTCATTCAACAAGTGGTAGAGCATACATCTAGCGAGCACATTATGGCTTTGGAGAATATAGAAGAGGTGGAGGGTATGGAGGGGACTAACCCTGCTCATCCCCCAATGAATAACATATTAGCCTGGAATGTAAGAGGACTAAATAAAGCAAAAAAACAAGAGGAAGTGGCTAGATTCATCTTAAACCACAACATAAGCGTATTTGGTCTTCTTGAAACGAAGGTAAAGAGGAACGACCTGGCTCGTCTTTATCAAAATGTATGTCTAGGGTGGTGCTTCACCCATAATCTTGACTGGCATAAAGGGGGTAGAATCATTGTTGCTTGGAAAGAAAAGGATATGAAGGTCGACATCAAGAACTACCATAGCCAATACATCCATCTTGAAGTAATCCCATCAGATGGATGCAAGTTCATGTGTACCTTTGTGTATGGTGCAACAGACAAGCAAGCATATCAAGAATTGCTCAACCATCTTCAAGACTTAAACCAAGAGATAGATATACCGTGGCTTGTTCTAGGCGACTTCAACTGCATCGCCAACCTCAATGAGAGAATTGGCAACCCTCCAAGGCTTCATGAAATCACTCCGTTGAGAGATTGTATGGAATCATGCGGCCTGTATGATCTGAAAAGTAATGGAAGATTCTTCACCTGGAATAATAAGCAAGCTGGGTCTTCTCGGGTTATGAGCAAGATTGATAGAACTATGGGAAATCACCTTTAGGAGGATAAATTCCCAAATGTAGAAGTCACCTATCATCCGGAAGGGGAATTTGATCAAACTCCGATGCTCGTATGCTTCTTAAACCCCATTAATACAAAAAAGCCATTCAAATTTTACAATCACTGGGGGGAGAGAAAGAGAGTTCCAGGATACGGTCAATACTGTATGGTGTGACAAGGTGGGTGGTTTCTTGAACTACCAGATCCTAACAAAAATGCAGTTGCTGAAAAAAGTTCTGAGGAACAAGTACATGAGCACACACATTGAGGATAATTTGAGGCAAGCTGATCGTGATTTTAAAGACATCCAAAATCAACTCCACTCTGATCCTCATAACCCTTTGTTAGCACATCAAGAACACATGGCTGCGGGGAAATTGAGGAAAATTAAAGATGACTTTGCTATGTACACAAGCCAAAGAGCAAAGCTGAATTGGCTCAAATATGGAGATGATAACACCAAGTTGTTTCACAATAGTATTAAGTAGAGAAGAAGTGCAAACACCATCCGCACCCTTCATATAAATGGCCACAATACTACAGACCAAGGCAAAATCCAGCAAGCGTTTGTCCAGTACTTTAAAGGCATCCTAGGGGGCAACATGGTCAATCGGCAGAGAATCGATATGAGCATCATAAATGAAGGTCCCTCTTTGAACACTTACCATTCTCAGCTCCTCAACCTCAATTTCACCCACAATGAGATCAAGAATGCTATGTGGAGCATCTCTAATACTAAAGCTCCAGGGCTTGATGGCTATAACAGTGGTTTCTTTAAAGCAGCTTGGGATATTGTTGGAAATGACATTGTAGAGGCTATCCAACAGCTCTTCAACACAGGGGTACTTCTTAAAGTATGGAACGTCACTGCAATCACCCTGATTCCAAAGACTACTCGGCCAAATGAACCTGGTGATTTCAGATTGATCTCTTGTTGTCATGTTATTTATAAATGTATTTCCAGGCTCTTATGTAATAGGCTGAAACTTGTTTTAAATGACATCATCTGTAGTTCGCAGGGAGCTTTTGTCGCAGGACAAAGTATCCTTCACAATATCCTCCTATGCCAAGATATTGTCAAACACTACGAGTGGAAGAAATGCCCAGCGAGTTGTCTCCTAAAAGTGGATCTCCGTAAAGCCTACGACATGATGGAATGGGATTTCATAAAAGACATGAAGATAGCTTTGAATTTTCCTGAAAATTTTGTCAACATAGTTTACGCATGCATATCAACCGCTCAATTTGCAATCATGCTAAATGGAAGGACAAAAGCATCTATGTATAGTTTTATAAAAGACATGAAAATAGCTTTGAATTTTCCTTAAAAATTTGTCAACTAATGATGGCTCATGATGGCAAATTTAGTTTTTTTGATGGTTTTGTTTATTTATGTAGCATCTATGTATAGTTTTGGATCTTTAGCTGGCGTTTTGTCTTGTCGGCTGTTTTAGGCCTCGCTTTCCTCGTATGCACATGAAGAGTGGGCTGAGGAAACCCTTCATAGAAGGTGGGCCTCGGTTCCACACTGATGCAAATAAGGTTTGTTGAGTTTCATTGCTGGTTTTTCTGGTAAATGAAAAAGCTTTTATTTGCCCAAATAATAATAATAATAATAATAATAATAATAATAATAATAATAATAATAATAATAATAATATACTAATAATAATAATAATAATAATAATAATAATAATAATAATAATAATAATAATAATAATAATAATAATAATAATAATTCCATCTATTGACAATATATGGGGGGATCACGCAGTTTATTGCTCTAGTGAGGTTAGCGTGAAGTTTCGATACAATTTGGTTAGAGATATGCTCGTTGATATATGTTGTAAAGCGGGGATCTCAGTCCGTAAGGAGGCACCGTTGGGGTTTTTTGGAAGGCAAGAGATCTTTTTCTTATGGCATGGATGTAACAGGAGGTTCGCCTTTCGCTTGTACGAGAGTCTCCTCATGGGCCCCTGGGGCTTCTTTAGCCAACGCAGCAGAAAGAAAAAGGAAGAAATACACTGCTAAGTGCGAGGAGAACAACTACAAATTCATCCCCTTCGCTTTCTCCACTCTTGGAGAGCTCGGTGATGACGGTCTCAACCTGGTATCAAGGATCACATCAGTTGCTTTAAGCAACTCCGGTAGCACCATGTCTAGGGCTTTTATTTTTCACAAGCTAGCTTTTTGTATTCAAAAAGGGGTGGGTGCTCAGCTTGTTGCTCGCCTCCCCACCAACTTCTTGTAAAGTTCCCTTTTGCTTTCTCCACCTTTGGAGAATTAGGAGAAAATGCTCTCGACTTGTTAGCAAGGATTGGATCTTTCTCTTTGACTAGCTTTTTGTATTCAAAAAGGTGTGGGCGCTCAGCTTGTTCCGCGACTCCCCACCAACTTCTTGTAAAGTCCCTTTTTATGATATGGTATATGGTATTTTTATAATAATAATAATCATAATAATAATAATAATAATAATAATAATAATAATAATAATAATAATAATAATATTAACAATAATAATAATAATAATAATAATAATAATAATAATAAAATAATATAATAAAAAAAAAAATATATATTTTTAATGTCCATTTATTATACTTTGCTTGTACAGGGTACAGGAATGGCTAAGAGTGCATCATCCTAACACTCTGGATCAGATTGCCATTCGGAAATGGAAGGGGTCTAAAAATGAGAAGATCATTGATTCATACTTGTCTGTGTAGCCTCTCTTATATGATCTAGAGAACTCGGAATGAAGTTGTGTGGCAACTCCGCATGACGTTGATACTGTAATCAAGAAGTTCATCCATGGTGTGAGGATTCGACTTGTCAGGTTTTGAGGTAACTACTACAAACTCTAATAACAAAAGTATTCCTAGACCTATAACCAAATATAAGAAGAAAGATTTTCAGAAGATGGAGATGAACATTCTTGCCATCAAATTACATCACTGTGGTTTTGGATCGAACGAGCATAATCGCTTTATGGATTGCAATTCTGCCAAGCAGATTTGGATCTACAAGAAGTTGCCCACGAAGGTACAAGTGAAGTAAAGTGTTCCAAGATAGACTTGTTGATGTCTAAATATGAACGATTTGTTATGGAACCTAGAGAAAGCATTCAAGAGATGTTTACTAGGTTCACCAATATCAAAAATGAACTTGTCTCTCTTGGAAGGCTTATTATCGTTGTTGAACTGGTCAGAAAAATTCTAAGGAGTCTCCCTCAAGATGAACGCTGGAGAGCCAAAGTCACAGTCGTCCAGGAATCCAAAGAATTTACGTAATTCAATCGTGAAGAGTTTGTTGGTTCCCTTATGACTCACGAATTGCATTTGGCAACAGCTGACAATTCCCAAAACAAAGGTTTGGCTCTGGCAGTGAATGATCAAGAAGAGGCAGGATGTGATGAAGAAGAGGTTGCCATGTTGGTACGAAAATTTAAGAAATTCTTCAGGAACAGTAAATACACCAATCAAAGAAACAATAAAGAAAGAAGATTTGTAAATTCAAAGTCCAACTACGAATGCCACAAATGTGAAATTACTAATCACTTCATGAAAGATTGTCCACAATGGAAAAATGAGAAGGGTAAGGGAAAAGCAAGGGAAACTGGAAGACCACCGATGAAAGGAAATTTCAACAAGAATGGCTTTCGCAAAGCCATGATTGTTGCATGGGGGTGAATCCGCAAGTGAAGTTGAGACAGAGGTCCCCATAGAGGAAGAAACAACCAATTTATGTCTCATGGCTTCACACGATAGCAAGGCCGAAAAGTCTAAAGGAAAAGAGATAATGTCTTCTAATTCATTTCCTAACCACCTATATAAATTGGATAAATATTAATTAATTGAGTTGCTTATGGAGACACATGAGAAATTGGATGAAAAAACCATCACATGTCTCCAAATTGAAAAAGACCTTACGACTAGTAAAGACCATGTTTCCTATGTAATTTCTTTTAGGTCTGATGTACAAAATATGCTTTGATTTGTTAGATCAAAACATCCTCTTAAAGGAAACGTTGGAAAAAGTAAAGCAAGGACTCAAACGACATATCCATTCACGATTTTAGTACTGATTTTCAAAAGTTAAAAATAAACCTTGAATCTAGTAAACCGAAAATGAAAAATTGAACTTGAATTAAATTCAAGAAGAAAAGGGAAAAACAATGATGTTCCAAATGGATTCTAGATGCTAGAATTAAAAGTACTGACGGCCTAGGTTACAATAAGAATAATAAAAAGAAAAAGGTCTATGTTGATCTCCCAAGCAGTAAAGTCTGTACCTTTTGTGGAAACACTAGACGCCTAAAATTTCAATTTGCCAAACGGGAACAGCATGTCAAATCGAACAAAATTTATGTCGATCTCATTTGGATTAAGAAATATGATTCATGTCTAATCAACAAGGAACCCAAGGATGACTGGGTTCTTGATTCTAATAATTAGTTTGTTTTGCAGGTTCTAGTGAGGGGGAACAACTCATGATATCTCGACTGTGGGTGTTCCAAGCACATGACAGGTGAAAGATCGAAATATCTCTCACTAGAATCCTATGATGGAGGAACGGTGACCTTTGGAGACAATATGAAAGACGAAATCATAGCCAAAGGAAAAGTAGAAAGGTCAAGTTCCCATGTAATTTATAATGTTTATTTAGTCGAGAATTTAAAACATCATTTGCTAAGTATTTCTCAGTTCTGCGACAAAGGTAACTCTATAAAATTTACTTTTAAAAAATGCATTATTTCTAGGAGTGACACAGGAGACACTATTTTGGAAGGAATCCGTATAGGGAACACTTATGTTCTGGACCTCCACACTGTTCCCAAAACTAGTCTGACTTGTCTCAGTGTCATTGAAGAAGACCCTCTACTTTGGCTCAAACATCTAGGTCATCTAGCTTTTCATTGATTAATACCTTAAGATCAAAAGACCTAGCAAGTGGAATTTCGTCCCTTCACTAGTGGAAAAAACCTTAATAACTGCGGTATTTTGGCCACTAGTGGTGGCAGCTGATAGCTTGAAAGAAAGGTTGCGGTTAAAAAAACGCAGCAAGCATAATTATTATAGGCTGCGGTCATGGCCAAAACCGCAGCCTTTAAGTATTTTATTTTCAATTTTTTTTTGTTTTAATAATAATGGTATATATTATCACCATTAATTATAAAATACTAAATAATTAACAATAATGCAGCAGCTATAATCACCATTAATTATCACCATAAATTATCACCAAAATGATTTAATTGTGCATATACAAATAAAATATATAATGTATAATATACAATATATATATATATATATATATATATATATATATATATATATATATATATATATATATATATATATATATATATATATATATATATATATATATATATATATATATATATATATACATATATAAAGTCCTAATAAATCGAAAATAATTACTACGAAAGATAACTACCAATTACTTCGCGCATTTCCGTGTTCGTCAATTTACGTCTTTCCCTTGGAGTGTCGTGTAAAATCTATTTAAAATTATATGAAATAATGAAAAAGTTTAATATATAATTAGATTTTCTAATAAATATATAATATTATAATTGAAGAACATAATAAAAACTTACGGATCAATATCGTTTTGGTGAACACGCTATGAAAAATATATATGTTAGTGACAAAAACGCTTCAAAACCGTTCAAATCGCAACTTAACACGTAATTTCAAGCATATGAGTATTATTTTCAATTCTAACAACTTCAGCATAATAATATATACCAAATAGTATTGTGTGCCAAGTTTCGTGCATCACAAACCAAATTTAACCTATTTTACGTGCGAAAGTGACCAAAACGCATCATAACAGTTCAAATCGCAACTTAACACGTAATTTCAAGCATATGAGTATTATTTTCGATTGTAACCACTTCAACACAATAATATATACCAAATAGTGTTGTGTGTCAAGTTTCGTGAATAACAAACCAAGTTTAAGCTATTTTACGTGCGAAAGTGACAAAAACGCTTCAAAATCGTTCAAATCGCAACTTAAGACGTAATTTCAAGCATATGAGTATTATTTTCAATTCTAACCATTTCAACACAATAATATATACCAAATAATGTTGTGTTCCAATTTTCGTGCATAAAAAACCAAGTTTAAGCTATTTTACGAGCGAAAGTGACAACAACGCTTCAAAACCGTTCAAATCGCAACTTAACACGTAATTTCAACCATATGAGGACTATTTTTGATTCTAACCACTTCAAATCAATAATATATACTAAATAGAGTTGTGTGCCAAGTTTCGTGCATAACAAACCAAGTTTAAGATATTTTACGTGCGAACGTGACAAAAACGCTTCAAAACCGTTCAAATCGCAACTTAACACGTAATTTCAAGCATATGAGTATTATTTTCGATTCTAACCACTTCAACACAATAATATAGACCAAATAGTGTTGTGTGCCATGTTTCGTGCATAACAAACCAAGTTTAAGCTATTTTACGTGCGAAAGTGACAAAAACGCTTCAAAACCATTCAAATCGCAACTTAACACGTAATTTCAAGCATATGAGTATTATTTCGATTCTAACCACTTCAACACAATAATATATACCAAATAGTGTTGTGTGCCAAGTTTGGTGCATAACAAACCAAGTTTAAGCTAGTTTACGTGCGAAAGTGACAAAAACGCTTCAAAACCGTTCAAATCGCAACTTAACACGTAATTTCAAGTATATGAGTTTAATTTTCGATTCTAACCACTTCAACACAATAATATATACCAAATAGTGTTGTGTGCCAAATTTCGTGCATAACAAACCAAGCTTAAGCTATTTTACGTGCGAAAGGGACAAAAACACTTCAAAACCGTTCAAATCACAACTTAACACATAATTTCAAACATATGAGTATTATTTCGATTCTAACCACTTCAACACAATAATATATAGCAAATAATGTTGTGTGCCAAGTTTCGTGCATAACAAACCAAGTTTAAGCTAGTTTACGTGTGAAAGTGACAAAAACCGTTCAAAACCGTTCAAATCGCAACTAAACACGTAATTTCAAGCATATGAGTTTTATTTTCGATTCTAACCACTTCAACACAATAATATATACCAAATAGTGTTGTGTGCCAAGTTTCGTGCATAACAAACCAAGCTTAAGCTATTTTACGTGGGAAAGTGACAAAAACGCTTTAAAACTGTTCAAATCATAACTTAACACGTAATTTCAAGCATATGAGTAGGATTTTCGATTCTAACCACCTCAACACAATACCGTATGTGTGCGAATTTTCGTGCATAACAAACCAAGTTTAAGTTATTTTACGTGCAAAAGTGACAAAAACGCTTCAAAACCGTTCAAATCGCAACTTAACACATAATTTCAAGCATTTGAGTATTATTATAGATTCTAACCACTTCAACACAATAATATATACCAAATAGTGTTGTGTGCCAAGTTTCGTGCATAACAAACAAAGTTTAAGCTATTTTACGTGCGAAAGTGACAAAAACGCTTCAAAACCGTTTAAATCGCAACTTAGCACTTAATTTCAAGCATCTAAGAATTATTTTCGATTCTAAGCACTTCAACACAATACTATATTCCAAATAGTGTTGTGTGCCAAGTTTCTTGCATAACAAACCAAGTTTAAGCTATTTTACATGCGAAAGTGACAAAAACGCTTCAAAACCGTTCATATCACAACTTAACACGTAATTTCAAGAATATGAGTATTATTTTTGATTCTAACCTCTTGAACACAATAACATATACCAAATACTGTTGTGTGCCAAGTTTCGTGCATAAGAAACCAAGTTTAAGCTATTTTACGTGCGAAAGTGTCAAAAATGCTTTAAAACCGTTCAAATCGCAACTTAACACGTAATTTCAAGTATATTAGTATTATTTTCGATTCTTACCACTTCAACACAATAATTTATACCAAATAGTGTTGTGTGCCAACTTTCGTGCATAAAAAAACAAGTTAAAGCTATTTTACGTGTGAAAGTGACAAAAATGCTTCAAAACCGTTCAAATCGCAACTTAACACATAATTTCAAGCACATGAGTATTATTTTCGATTCTAACCACTTCAACACAATAATATATACCAAATAGTGTTGTGTGTCATGTTTCGTGCATGACAAACCAAGTTTAAGCTATTTTACGTGCGAAAGTGACAAAAACACTTCAAAACTATTCAAATCGCAAGTTAACACATAATTTCAAGCATATGAGTATTATTTTCGATTCTAACTACTTCAACACAATAATATGTACCAAATAGTGTTGTGTGCCAAGTTTCGTGCATAACAAAACAAGCTTAAGCTATTTTACGCGCGAAAGGGACAATAACGCTTCAAAACACTTAAAAACGCAACTTAACACGTACTTATAAGCATTTGATAATTATTTTCGATTCTAACCATTTCAATACAAAAATATGTACTGAATAGTGTTTTGTACCTTTACTCCTATCCATTTCGGGTATATGGCTCTCGCAGCAGATCCTATTTCCCCACGCACTTTCTTCATACCACTGAAACGCATGGGAAAAGTATAACTATTTATGTAATACTATTTATTTATATGTATATACACTTAAATGAAATTGGTAAAATTTATAAACTTACGCATTCAACAAGCCTTTGAATTTTATGTTGCGAGGCAGGGCTTGGCCATTATGTCATGAGTCGAAGACGTATACCGTATTCGCCATAGGAAATATGACCAAAAGTATCCAATGCACACTACAAACCACGATTTGAAATCAACAAGTTAGAGAATAGGTGAACTTAAAATCACAAGATAAGTTCAATTTAAAAAAAAAGCTAATCAACTTTCATAGTATGGGGCCAGAATGAACGTGTGTTTAGATGAAAGGGAATGTTTCAGAGCACGTTCAATGTATACTTTGACATCATCTGGATCATTGTCGCACTTACCACCCGAAATCGACTCAGGACAAAACCATCCAAATTTTATTGGAGGTTCGAGGCAATTTAGCTCCTCGTAATCCGCACTAAAATTACAAATTTTTTTGGAGGTTCGAGGCAATTTAGCTCCTCTGTCAACAAGTCAAATACACGAGGACATTTTCCTAACTCATCCTCGACTCCGTCCATCATCTCATCAACACGATCCACATCCTCATCGACATTCTCTTCATCCGTCTCATACCCACCCACACGATCTAGTACATCCTCATTGACGTCAGTCACATTATTGACATCCTCAACAACATTTTTTCCCTTGTAAACTCCCTTCTCACCTTGCCAAACCCAAACATGATAATGAGGCCTAAAACCACGTCGAAGTATGTGCTCCTTAAGGATATGAACACTATCTACCTTTGATACATTGCCACAATTGACACATGGTCAATAAAAACCAACTCCCCCCGTCCTAACTTGATGTTCAACCGCAACACTACAAAATTCTAATACGCCATCAATAAATTCTGACGATTCAATGCTTCCATACATCCAAAAACGATCTTTAGTCATCCTAAGTGTGATTATTTAATTCAAAACAAAATTAATACACATTACATACATAAGTTTATATATACTTAACCCTAGTTAACCCAAATTTACCCCATCTAACCCTATTTCAACTTCATATTATTCAAATTATTCAAATTATGTGTATTTTAATTAATTAACAAACCATACATAATAAGTAAACTATATTGTGATTGTTTATACATAAATAAACTATATACAAAATTAAATTACATACATAATTAATTAAACTACATACATATACACAAGTAAACTACATACATAATGAGTTAACAAACTACATGCATAAGTAAACAAAATACACATATAAAAATAATTAACAAACTAAATATAACAACTTGAAAAGAATGTAAAACTTAAAAATTAAAGAACTTAAAGAACTTAAATTAAGAACTCGAAGAACTTTAAAAAATGTAAAACTTAAAAAATTATCAACAAACTAACAATAACATCAAATATATAAACACATAAACATATCAAACAAAATCAAAATAAAAATTATACCTTGAATTTTCGTGGGTTTGGGATTATGTAACCTTTACAATGAAAAACCAAATCAAAATTAGTATAAAAAAACTAAGTCCTAAAACACAACGAAGATTGAACAACTTAAAATTAGCTTTAATTATAAAATTATACCTTGAAGAAGAACAAGAACTAAGCCTAGATTTTCGT
Source organism: Amaranthus cruentus (assembly GCA_019425755.1). Classification (NCBI taxonomy): domain Eukaryota; kingdom Viridiplantae; phylum Streptophyta; class Magnoliopsida; order Caryophyllales; family Amaranthaceae; genus Amaranthus; species Amaranthus cruentus. The sequence continues at coordinate 12,020,264 of CM033453.1, read as the reverse complement.
GGGTTGAGGGATGAATAAAACAACAAAGTTTCGTGTGGATTGAACAAGAACGAACACGAAATTAGAAGCAACAAGGGGTTGAAGAAGAACGAATAAGAACAAAAAATAAAACAACAATTTCGTGTAGTTTTTTCGTGTGGGTTGAAGAAGCAACAAGTGAGTATTTTCGTGTGTTGAACAAGAATGAAGCTTGAAGAATGATGATGAACAAGATGAAACAATAAGTGGGTATGTTTCGTGTTGATGATGAACAAAATAAGCAGCAAGTTTTTTCGTGTTGATGATGAACAAGATGAAGCAGCAGAGAGCAAGGAAGAAGAAGAATCGTTTAAGCTTTAGGAAAAATGAAATAGTAGGGTTATTACGAAAAATGACGTTGCGCGTTTTTTGAAAGGCTTATTGGCTGCGGACAATGGGAAAACCGCAGCCTTTGTGCTTTTTTCTTTGACCTGATTTGAACAAAATGCTTATTTGCTGCGGGCAAAGCTTAAAACCGCAGCCTCTGTTACTTTTTTTTACCTAATTTTTATTGATCATATTAGCTACGTATACCTTCAAACCGCAACCATTAAGCAGCAGCAAATACGTTTTTTTCCACTAGTGCTTAAATTCCAAGAAGACCCTCTTGTTGTATTCAACTATATCTAAGTGTTTCTATACCATCCTCCTATTTTAGGTGGAAACTTCTTTGTTCATTGGTGTTATTAATTTTATGCAAATGTTCATTATTGATCAAAACCTTAAAAATGGTCCTAGACAACCTATGACTAAATAAGATTGGGTCATCGACTTAATTCTTGAAAAAGACTATATATAATCTGACTATGAACTCATAGCCAAAAATTACAAAGCCATAAACCTTTATTATTTTGGTATAGATGGAGAATAACACAAACGTCTTTTCGCTTATATTTCTGCTCAAGAAATTTAAGAAAACCTCATTGTTACCTATGTGGACACTAGTCAAGATGGCTCTCAAGGAAACTTTCAAAAATATGAATTGCTAAAAATGACTCCCAATGAATCTATCAAAGAAATGTTCACTCGATACACACTCATAGTTAATAGTCTTCGTTCCTTGGAAAGTTAGGAAAATCTAGAGTGGTAAATGGGGATAAAGGTGATAGCTGTATAGGAAGCTGAATTCGAAAAAGTTCCCTCTTGACGATCTCCTTGGCAAATCTTTCCTAAGGCCAAGAAAGTAGAAAAACCCTCTTCATCGGATGAAGATAGTGATGATGATGATCTTTTTTTGCCCTATTTACTTGTAGACTTTCTAGAATTTTGAAAATAAAGCAATATTTTTAAAACTATTGTACTAACTTGCCTTGAATGTGGTATTGTAAATCATGAAGATAAAAAAGGACTACAAAACAAAGGATGATAAAACAAATGACAATAAGAAAACCATGCTTGCTATGGAAGTGATTCATATTCCTGTAGTGATTTGAAAATGATACTGATCATCATTGTCTCATGGCACGTGAAGATTCCACCAAAAATTCAGAAACTCCTGTCGAGGTAACAATAGAAAATATTATAAATTGTCCTAAGGAAGTACTTAAATATATTTTACTAAATCTTCTAACAAATGAGTAACATTCGACGCTTCAAATAAACTCTCATACAAAAGAAGTTTTTGCATATCAAATAGGGGAGGAAAGTTTATCCCAAAAATTGGATAAGCTACATTCTTCTAAGTCAAATTTGGAATCTCAATTCGAAAATTTTAAAAATTTATTTTCGAACTTAAGGCTAAGGACTTGACGACCACACATAAGAATATGGTCAGGGCCCTCACATATGACAATATTTCTTTTAAACGAAAACTTGCTTAATCGAAAAGTAACTTAATTAATAAAATATTAAATTCAAGCAGAACACCAAACGACAAAAATGATATTGGTCATAAACAAAACCCTTTTATCCAAAAAAACCAAACAACAATTGTCAAAGCTAAAGGTAGTTGGCTAGGTCCTATCTATTCATATTGTGGTAATAAAGGTTATATGAAATTTGCATGTCCTTCTAAAAGAATTGATCCTCATCTTATTAAAAACACATATTCAGCTCAACAAAGAGCACATTTTAGAAACATATGAGTTGTCAAAGGGACAAGACCTCCTAATATGGTTGACTCTAGATATGACAAATTCACTACAAGAAAATTTTTTTTTTAGCAAAAACTAAAGTCGTTGATATAAATAATTTTTTGCAACGATTTTAGTTGCTACGGGTACAGCCATAGCTAAAAGTTTTAACATCGATTGTAGTTGTTGCAAAAGTCTTATGCTTTTCACGATGACTTTTGTGGTTGCAAAGGATTTATCGTTGCAAAAAACATTTTTCGCGACGACTACGAGAAAAGTCGTTGCAAAAACTTTGTGTGCTTTTGGCAACAGCATATATTGTTGTTAGAAATGTATTTTTCGCAACAACATCACTTGGTTGTCAAAACTTTTGTGTTTTGCAACAACATTTATCGTTGTTAAAAATACCTTTTTTGCAACAAGTTTACTTGTTGCATAACAAGAATATAGACAAAATTAATAGATATATATAACCAACAAGTAAAATATCTAATATTATCATTATATTAAAATATTGAAATAAAGTTAATTACAAAAGATGCATATTTTCATGTCCAAAATAATTAAATGTACATAACGTTGATGTTAAAAATTACCTATTCATAACATTCTAATCATAAAACATCGCAGATTCAAAAAGATTGTAGATGTCACCAACTTCGAGATTGAGCTTTGGTTCAGAACAAGAACTTCAACATGCTTCCTTGAGGTTGCTTAGTTTCTGATTGGTGAAGAATATATTTGCGGTTTCAATTGCGGTTGCTGCAACTGGTTCAGTAAGGGTTGCTATTGATCTATTTGTGAACAACATAAGTCTAATATATGTGTGTTGCTGTAGTTTTTGTTAAGTGATAAAAATTATATTAGTTTTTCTCCCCTTTACGTACGATTTTAGTACGTTTATTTAAATAATGTATAATATTTAGTAAATATAATTTATGAGTTAATACCTACACTTATATAATTTTATAAACATTTGGTAGGATTTTTGATTAAAAGTTAAGTTGGGGGAAATGAGAAAATTGGAACTGAACGAAAAAAAAAACGTAATTCGCGAAGTACATGACAGTCCAGTTTAAAAATAGTCATATCTCACCCATATGGACTACAAATTAGGTGTTTTTTGAGGCTACGCACATCTACTCGAAACGTTCTACAACTTTTGTGATTTGTACAAAATCTGATTCAGCTCAAAAATATGACAAAACAGCTGTTGAAGTCGGCTGCGATATTTTTAACACACCTCAACTAGATATGTCCAATTAAATGTAAAGAAGCAAATTTCAGCTAACATTCCCTTGCTAGGTGGTGAAAGCTTGCCCTATTTCTATGGTTCAAGTGTTAAATTCGCCACCACAATATTTTGCAACTTGGATGATTAAAGAAGAAGTTTTACTAGAATTGACTTATATATTTTTGTTTTTAATTACTTGATCACCTCTATAAATAGAGGTTTTGTTTATAATTACTTGATCACCCATTAGTAGAGTGTAATATATACTAATATAAACTAATAGAGAGAAATGAGAGATTGAAAATATATGTTTAAGTCTCTTAATTTTGTATTATTCGTATTTACTTAATGAATTTATGTTATTCTCCCTACTTTTTCATGTTTAATTTAGAGTAAATTTATTTTGTGGTAACATGTATTATTGACTTGGCATATTATTTTTATGAAATTTGAAATGAATTTTTAATTAATGCAACTTTGTTATTGAGTATACTAAATAACAAAGTTGCATTAATAAAAAACTCATTTCAAATCTCATATAAATAATATGCCAAGACATTAATACATGTTACCACAAAATAAAATTTTGCTTCCAGTTTTGAGGGACAAGGGTACGTGCATATTCTAAAGAAAAAGCACAAATAGAACAACGTACGATTGTGAAGCAAAAATAAGAGAAAATTTAGACGAAACAAATTAAAGATTTGATGGAAAGTCAGTTGCTACAACAACGACAATTTGAAGAATATAAGGCACAACAACAAGAGGCAATTGAATCAATGAAACAAAGCATCTTACAACGGCTACAGAATAAAGATGTTAAATGATTTTCAAGAATGATTTTTAGGTAAATAATGCTTTCTTTTGCATGTTTTTAATATATACTTAGCCTTACAACAATTTAAAACAACATGTTTTTAATCTATACTTGGCCTTTCTTTTGCGTCCAATTGGGAGTATTGAAGGCTTGCGTTGTAGTTTTAGTTACAACGGTATTAGTAGGTTGGCATTTTAGTCCAATTAGGAGTATTGGCGGCTTGTGTTGTGGTTTTAGTTACAATAGCATTAGCTGGTTGGCTTTTTAGTCCAATTAGGAGTATTGGCGGCTTGTGTTGTAGTTTTAGTTACAATGGCATTAGCTGATTGGCATTTTAGTCTATTTAGGAGTTTTGACGGCTTGGGTGGTAGTTTTAGTTACAATGGCATTTGCTGATTGGCATTTTAGTCCAATTAGGAGTATTGGCGGCTTGTGTTGTAGTTTTATTTACAATGGTATTAGCTGGTTGGCATTTTAGGCCAATTAGGAGTATTGACGGCTTGCGTTGTAGTTTTAGTTACAATGACGTTAGCTGGTTTGCATTTGAGTCCAATTAGGAGTATTGTCGACTTCTGTTAGATTTGATGTTTTTTGGGGATGAAATTGGATGTTGTTTGGGCACCTTTTGTTTGGATTTTGTTGTCATGGATTCTGGTCTTTGGTATATGCTTCATGTTATGTTTGAGTTGGAATTGTGGTGGTTTGATTGTGAATTTCATGCTAAATTTTAAATGCTTTTCCTATACAGTACGCTATGGTTTTGTTAGTGTATATCATGCTAAATGCTTTGCTTATTATGTCTCAACAAAAGTGTAGTGATGGTTTGATGCTTTCCCTATAAAATATTCAATATTTGGGTTCATTTGATTGTCTAATTTATATATAGATTATAGGTTGTTACATAAGATAACAAAGTCGTTGCGAAAAATATGTATGTTTTTTGCAACTGTAATAGTCGTTACTAAAAATAGTAATGCCAAATTTTGCTTATTTGTTTTCCCTACAGTTAGGTCGTTGCAAAAGATAGACTATCATGAATTACAACTTATATTGTTGTGAAGAACAAATATTTAACAACGATGCTAAAAGTTCAGAACATTTGGCAACGACATTTTTTGTTGCTAAAACCATTGTAAGAATTGCAACAACATGTCTTTTTGCAACAACATAACTCGTTGCAAAAAAGGGCAAGCTTTTGCTACATTCAAAGTCGTTGCTAAAACGTTTAGCTACGGCTATACCCTTAACAACGACTTTTGTTGCAAAAAATATTTTTAGCAAGAAATCTGGTTTTTAGCAACGACTTTTTTTGTTGCTAAAAACAACGTTTCTTGTAGTGGTATTTATGTAAACTAGTTTTTATCTCTAAATTTATATAAGATTAATTTTGTTGGGTACACTTAATTATTCTTGTATAAGTTAATGTTTTAAAACTAATTAAACTTTATTTAGTTAGTTTTATTAAAGAAACAACTAGTATAATAACTGCATCTATTTTCATTATTAGAATTTACATATATTAAATTTAGTTGGGTTATGGGTATCTTCTTAATTAAGTTGAATGGTTGGTGAAGTCTTTCTATAATTAAAATAGTCAATTCATTAAAACCGGATTAATAAATACTAGGGCTTTACTATCTTGGGTACAAATAGTAAGCTAATATAAAATGGTTGATAGGGGATTTACGAGGGTACTATAAATTCTAGAGCCGCCTATTCATATAAAAGTTGTAACTAATTAATGATTAGAAATAATCTTGTCAATGACTAAAATACATGTTGCTACTACTATACTTTATCTTATTGATTTACTTTTTATTTACTTTACATATTTTATTTTCTTATATTAAGCTTAATATATTTTTAAGTTCTTTGTAGTGTAATCACAATTCATTTCCCCCTATCTTTTAACTTTGCATATTTTCTAGTCCCTCGGAACCAATCTAGTTGTCTCATTTGCTTGGGCACACTTTTCGAGGAAATATTTTGACTCTTAATATCTCTAATTATGCTTAAATAAAAATTATGAAAAGTTGATAAGAATAATCTATGCATTGAGACGAATCAAACAAGATCTCACATGACTATGTTTTAACTTATGGATTAAGAATAAAATACAAATTAAACCGGATTAATGAATAATGTAAAAAACCAAATGGGACAACTAAATTGGTACGGAGGGAATATTAAAATAAATAATTTCGACGTATATTTAAAACTAGTAATCACAATCTCTGTGTGTTCGACCCCTACTTACCACTTACTATATTTAGCAAGTTGTATTAGAGTAAAATATAATTTAAATTTGTGCGCGTACGATAGTGTTCTACAAATGTTTGACATTGTTGCCAGGGAGTGTGTCAAAATTACTACTAGTTACTTCTTAATTTATTTTTATAATCTATTAATATTTTGTTTTGTATTTTTCAAATCAAATTATTCAAGAAGCATAAGGTTATAGTTTATGAAACTAAGAGACAGAAAGGTGATTGGCGAAGAATCAGAAGAAGAGAAACACATATTCTCACTTGAAGAATTTTTCAACATAGCTACATCATCTGGTGAGATTGTTCTTAATTACTTTAATATGACTAATAAATTTTTAAAGGAGCTTGCAGCTTCTACTTTTGATAATCAACCTTTATGTATTGTGTTTCATGAAATTACTACTCCTTTTAAATTACATTCGGAATTTATTCAATTATTACTTGTATTTCGTGGTTCACCAGGTGAAGATCCTCATCGTCACTTAAAAGAATTTCATGTTGTTTGTAGTACAATGAAACCAAAAAATAAAGAAGATGATATAATTAAATTACATGTTTTTCCATTTTGTTTACAAGATTTTTTGCTATGGATTGGTTTTATTATTTTTCACCTAGATCTATCACTACTTGGACTGATATACAATAATTATTCTTAGAAAAATATTTTTCTAGAGTTGCTTTTATCAGAAAAGAAATTTGTGGAATTCGTCAATTTTCTGGTGACTCTATACGAATATTGGGAACAAAGTTGTTATAATCGCGATTCTACTTAGAATCGTTTAGAGAGGTTGAATCGAATCGGTAAAATCGAATCATAGAATCGTACGATTCTACAAATGAACTTAAATATATTAAAAATATCTAGTTTCTTATCATTATTATCGAATTCAAAAGTTTAATTTGTGAATTAAAGATTCTTTGACTTTATTTTTAAGAATATAACAAAAACTTTTTAATAATTCATTTAAATCTTCATACTGATTAATAAATTTGTTTTTTAAAAGTTTTCATAATGAAAAATTTGAAATTTATATTTATATGTGAAAGAGATTAGTAAATGATTTTACATAAGAAAAGTTAAAAATAATTCATACTAAATTAGTAGAATCGGATTATTAAATCGTAGAATCGTGTTATGATTGGGAACAATGATTGGGAACGTTTTGAATCGTAAAATTGCTCGCTTGTTTTTGGATCGTAAAATCGTAGATCAGAATCGCAATTTTAGCAACAATGATTGGGAACGTTTTGAAAGATTATGTTTTAGTTGTCCTAATCATCAAATTCCTGAACAACTCTTAATTCATTATTTTTATGAAGGACTTATTCCTAATGAATGTGCTATGATATATTCTGCTAGTGGTGGTGCTCTAGTGGATTAGACTTCCTTACGAAGCACGAAATTTAATAGCCAATATGGCTGGTAATACTCAATCATTTTTTACAGGACAAGAAAATGTTAAAAAAAAGTTTATATGAGTAATTCTAGTTAACTTGAACAACAATTATCTACGTTAACAAACATAGTTGATAAACTTGTTCAAAATAATTAAAATGCTCAAGTAAAATCATGTGGTATATGTTTAGATTATGGGCATGCGACTGATGCATGTCCAACATTAAAAGAAGATGAGCATGTTAATGTTGTTGGTGGTTTTCCTAGACAACCACAAAGAAAATACAATCCATACTCAAACATATATAATGAAGGATGGAAAGACCACCCTAATTTTAGATGGAGGAACCAAAATGTTAAACCATTTAGTCAAAACAACCCTCAAGCTTTTGGTCAAACTTATAATCAACAACAACCTCCACAAAATCAGTCTCAAGATATGACCTTAGAAGATATGGTAAAATCTCTTGCTTATAGTTCTTTAAATTTCAAACAGACACTAAGTCAAGTGTACAAAATTTAGAAAATCAAGTAGGACAATTAGCTAAGGATATAATTAATTTACAAGTACAAATTAGTAATAAGTTACCCTCCCAACCATTAAATTCTAGAGAAAATGTTAGTGTCATAACTTTAAGAAGTGGGAAGGAACTTTCTGATACTACCAAAATGTCCTCAGATTTTGAAAACGAATTAGTAGTTGATCATAGTAAGAAGGATGAAAATATTAAAACTACTAAGGATGATAAAAAGAGTAATGATGAATTGGATGATAATGCTTAAGAGATTGGGAATTCCAAAAATAGTCACCAATTTGTAATCAAAGAAAATGAAAGATTTAAAAATTTATCTAATTCTTCCATAGATGCTACTGAAATTAGACCCCCTTTTCCTGAAAAAATAAGAAAAGTTGATAAAAGGGTGGAACTAGATAAGGAGTTATTGGATATTTTTAAGAAAGTAGAAATTAATCTTCCTTTATTAGATGCAATTAAGCAAGTTCCTCGATACGCCAAAAATTCAATAGACTTATGCACTAATAAAAGGAAATTAAAAGGTAATGAAAGAAGTATATGTAGTGAGATTGTCTTTGTTGTTATTCAAAGAAAACTCCTTCCAAAACAGAAAGACCCTAGAATTTTTGCAATTCCATGTACTATAGGAAATTCAATGATTGATAAATGCATGTTAGATTTAGGATCATCAATTAATGTCATGCCTAAGTCTATATACACCTCTTTAGATCTAAGACCTTTACAACCGACTGGAATTACAGTTCAATTAGCTGATAGGTCAGTTGTTCATCCCGAAGGTGTAATAGAAAATGTGTTAGTTAAAGTTAAAGATTTGGTGTTTCCAGCAGATTTTTATGTACTGAAAATGGAAGATAATTAAAGCCAATTATCTAATTTCTCTCCTATATTATTAGGAAAACCTTTTATGAGAACTACTAAAACCATTATTACACAATGGTACACTTTCCATGGAGTTTAATGGTGATAAAATATTCTTTTAGTTATGAAACACCCATTTAATGAAATTTCTTCTATTTGTACTATTGATGTTATTGATTCATACATTGAGGATAGGGGTGAAAGTTATTCGGATAAAAACCGCAAACTAGAGCTGTTCATGGGCGGGCTACCCGCCAGGCCTGACCCATCCGCCTCGAAAAACGGGCGGGCACGGACAACGTTTTTCAAAAAAATTTAAAGTTTGGACGGGTAATACCCGCGCGCCAAGATAAACAAGCGGGTAGTGACACCAAAAAAATACCCGCGAGTATACCCGCCCACCCGCTTAGTTTAATATATTATTTATTAAATAATTAATTCTATTAATTATAAACTATACTACTACATGACCCATACCCAACTTTAGTTTATTACTCTTCTACTAGCCTTAAGGTTGTTTACTTCTTTTAGACTTTAATAAAGTTTCTAATTCTACTATCTATATTCAATATTTTTAACCCTCAAAGCATTCAAGTAGTCGACTATCAATGTTCGAACAAGTAGCTGACTCCACCGTCTATATTCAATATTCATGTAATTTGAGTATTTTGAGACTTTATATATATTTAGAGTATTTTAGATAATTTATTATATTTTGTTTGTTCTTATAAAAACTTAACTTTATAATATGATTTATGTTTTTAATTTTTATACAAAAATACCCGCCTATCCGCGGGTCCCGCCCGCTTTAAAAATGGGCGGGTAGCGACAAAAAAATATGCTCGCGAATGCGGGCGGGCTTTTGAATATTTGAGCCCGCGGGTAGAAATTTTAGGTGCTACCCGGTCTGCTACCCGCCCATGAACAGCTCTACCGCAAACCAAACCAAATAAGAAATATGGTTTGGTTTTGGATTGAAATTTTCAAAACCGAAATATTTTAGTTTGGATTAGGTTTGAGCATACTAAAAACCGAAAACCGCAATTCTGAACCGAATTAAAATAGAATCTCACTTTTTAAAATGAGCTCAACTACTTGTTGAGTGAATGTGCAACTTGACATGCAAATAGAAAATTTTAATTGGCAATACTAACAAAAACAACGTAAGCAATCTTATAAAAATAATAAACCTTAATTTTATTATGTCATTTTCATTTTTGCATTATAAGTTTAGTAATCTAATTCGATTTGCAATTTAAATTTGTTTTTAATTGAAAAATATGGTTTGAAAAAGTCTAAACCGAATTAATGTGGTTTGGTTCGATTTGGATTGTGGCCCAATTTGGTTTGGTTTGAATTGAAAAATCAAAAACCGAAATAAATTTGGTTTGATTTGGTTTTATGAAAAAACCAAACCGAAAACCGAACTTCACACCTAATTGAGGATATAAATGAGTATGATTTATATGACGATTTATATCTATCTTTATGTTATAATGGCTCAAAACAAATAGATACTTATTTAATAAGTCTTGCTTGTGACGAGGATTATCATGAGTACCTTTCTTGGTTAGATACTTCAACTTCTGATACTCATCCACTATTAGATCAAGTTAAACCATCCGTTGAGATTTCACCTGAGTTAGATTTGAGACCATTATCAAAGCATCTAAAATATGTTTATTTGGAGAAATTAGTGAATCCTAATAGGAAAGATTGGAGTTATAGGCTTAGAGATGCACCTTGGGCTTACAGAACAACGTATAAAACACCAACTGGTATGTCACCTTATAGACTTGTTTTTGGTAAATCTTGTCATCTCCCAGTAGAATTAGAACATAAAGCATTTTGGGCCAATAAGAAGTGTAATTTAGACTTACCTAGTGTAGGTACACATAGAAAACTACAAATTCAAGAATTAGAAGAAATAAAAATAAAGCCTATGAAAATGCAATGATTTACAAAGAAAAGTCTAAATTATATCATAATAAATAAAATATTAGTTAAAAAAGAAATTCATAATGGAGACAAAGTTCTTCTTTACAAATCTAGATTAAGATTATTATTTCCAAGAAAATTAACGTCTAGAAGGATGGGACCTTAAGAAGCTACTAATGTTTATGATCATGGTGCAGTAGAAATAAAGATATACAGGATGGAAAGATTTTCAAAATAAATGGTCATCGACTCAATCTATTTTATGATGGATTTGATTGTCGTTGGATTGATATTCTAAACTTAATGATGCCAGCTTACGAAGTCTAGCCACAGACAATTAGAGGGCGCTGCTTGGGAGGCAAGCAAAGGGAAGTATTTTATCGTTTTTAATTTCTATTTTTTATTCAGTATTAAGTCTGTTTAAATTAATCTTTTAATTTTTCTTTCGACAGAAAATACAGGTGTTACATTAAAGACAATGTAAGATTTAAGTGTGGGGGAAGGTATATACATATGAATCAAACTTTTCCTAACATATGAATCAAACTTCTCCTAAAAACAAAAAAAAAAAAAAATAAATAAATAAATAAAATCTTATATAATAGTATGACTTATTGACTTGTAAATTAATCAAGGTAAATTATCAATGGTACTCCTGTGTTATAGCACTTTATCAATGGTACCCATGTGTTTTTTTAAATTCCAATGGTACCCCACCTTTTTGAGCTAATTACAAACGTGATATTGTTCACATTTTTTCCGTTAAATTCATGGTTTGTTTCTGATTACTCACCTCTCCCTCTTCATTTTCCCTCTTCATTTAAAAGCATACTTTCTGATTACTCACCATCATCTCCATCCTCATCTGCTAATGAATGCAACAGTTTTGCAGCCATCACACCCTAAAAGATAAACATAAACCCTTTGATTGTTATCAAACAAATAGAGAACAAACACCCTCAACCTTAGATAATGTTTAAGCAATTTTTCTCAAAGTTCAAGAAATTCCAAACCCAATTTCCCCAATCTCAGTACTGCAATGTCAAAATCTAAGTGGGGAATATGTAACCAAACCCAGATTCTTCTGAGACACACTTAAGAGGTTTTTTTCAGTAAAATGCAAACACTAAATTTTCACCCACCAACCATATACTTTGTATTAAAACTCTGTCAAAAATCTCTTCATTATTTGTTCAATTACTCCAACATATAACACCCTCCAAACCAGAGAATTGTTGCATATAAAGGATTACCCTGAATGGAAAATCAGCATTAATGCAGTTGTTATCTTTGCTATCACTTCAAAAACAAACAAGTTGGAATACAGTAGGACCAGTAGTACTTCACCCACCAACCAAATTGTGAAAATCAACTAAATGTAGGTTCATTACTAAGTACCCAGAAATCAAGATTCAGTTTTGGACAATTTATGAACACAAAAATTACAAATCACAGGAAAATTCAAGAAACCTAGACTATCAAGTCAATAAACTCAAATGGGTTTCCCGGAAAACACCCAAAAATGTATCAACACAGTAAATAGAGAAGCATTAAGATCCTATACACAAGAACAAATTTTTCCCAGAAAAAAAAGTAACTTACAGGAGAATATTTGCAGATCCAAGAAGAAATGAAATTTGGAAAATGGAAAAAAAGAAATTTGGAAAATGGAAAAACTAGAATATTAAAGATTAAAGGAAATTAATGAATGTTAATGAATTGTATGCTTTTAAATGAAGAGGGAAAGGTGAGTAATCAGAAACAAACTATGGTTGAACTTAACTGAAAAAAAGGTAAACAGTGTTACGTTTCTAATTAGCTCAAAAAGATAGGGGTACCATTAGAATTAAAAAAACACAAAGGTATCATTGATAAAGTGCTATAACACAGGGTACTATTGAAAATTTCCCTTAATTTTATAGGCTTTGTCTCTTCTATATGAGTTAAAGACCTTTTATATTGATGTATAAGAGTCGCTTTGTTCAGCTAGGTCTTCACCTCACGGATGCAAGTAGTTTTTGATTCAATATTAAAATTTCACCAACACATCCTATAATGTAGGATCTATACTTTATTTGAATTTTGAATGCTCTAAAAATTTATTTTTCTTGTATAATGTTAGCTTACAATAACCGAAAATAATATGATAAAACAAACAAGAGATATTTCAGATTTTCAATCTAGCAAAAAAATAGGGATATAATTAAATGGATGACTGATTCAAAATCTTGATCAATAATCAATTCAACCATTAATTTTTCCTATTATTAAGCAATCTAGGTTTATTTGAAGTTTAAACAATATATGATCATAAAAAGTTATTTTCTTTGCTAATATATATATATGTGCGCGCGTGAGTGTGTATGTGTGTATATTTATGTATATATTGATATTCTATATGGTAGACAACATATCATTTCACCTTGTTCTTGCTTTAGGATCCAATCTTAAATCAAAATTCCTATTCTAGAAACTCTTTTTAGCAATCCTCAAAAGTTCAACATTTCTCCAATCAAAAGAATTATTCTTTACTAAAACAAATCATTTTGTTAGGAAGTCTAGTTTCTGGGTTTAATCTAGGTAGTACACCAACTTTCAGCAGCATCTAGAGTTGGGTTACTTAATGGTGATGTAATTCTCTCTGTTATTGACCTCGTATTGTCGAAAATCGGCCCTAAAACAGTTAATGAGGTTGTTGATGTTATCAAGAATAGTCCTTATAGAAAAGTGGTTCTTAAAATTCATAGGGGAGAAAAATAGTTTGATTTGAAAATAACCCTAGATAAGAGTCTGATGGAACCGGTAGAATTGGTGTACAATTGTCTCCCAATGTTAGTGTTGTAAAGGTTAAACTGGATAATACTCCATAATTCAAGATTTGAACTTTACTAGAAAACAATTATGGAGTTTATCTAAAAATGTGTTGGATACTTTGAAACAAACATTTCTCAACTTTGCTCAATCAACTGATAAAGTTTCACATTTGCTTGCCATTATCGCAGTCGGAGCAAAAGTTGCAAGGTCTAATATTGATGGATGAAAGGGGAGGTAATAACCTCACTCAAGGATCACTAAATAAGGTTTAAGTGCGTGTTTGTGTTGTGTCAATGTATAGGAACCAAAGATCACTAAATAAGGTTTAAATGCGTGTTTGTGTTGTGTCAATGTATAGGAACCAAATATGCAAGTGTATGATGAATGACAATAATAAGTAAATAATCAAGACAAAGATTTTAAGGTGGTTCACCAATCTTGGGCTACATCCACCATCTAGCCTAGGATTTATATTAATGTGTTTAAACAATGGAGATAAGTGTAAGGGAAGAGAGGAGCTCTTAATGAGACTTTTGTGCACAAAATAAGGTAGCATATAAGTGGGTATCTATAAGTAAATAGGGTCAACTAAGTGGGACAGCTGTAGTCCATAGCAAAACAGTAGCAGAGATTCACGAAAAAAGGACAAAAAGTCTTGCTCGACTGTGGCTCGACCATGGCTCGACCATGTGTGGGTCGAGCGGACAGTAGGTGGCCTTTTGCTTGCTTGTCCTGCTTGTCTTTCCCTTCTTGTGCATACCCACGGTCTTCAAGACTCTTGCACATTAATCCTTGTACTGATATTTGCCCTCTAAACTCTTCACATGTCAAGATTTACTACCCAAACAAATCAATTATATGTGACTCTTTGTCCTCTTCTTACCTTCACTAACTAAATTGATTAATTAATTTAATCATGTTTTAATTACTTGGTAACACAAGTCACCAATAATCCTAACAATCTCTACCTTGACTTGTGTTCTCCATGTCACAAAATATTACCTTCAAAGATCATCCAACAACACTCACAAAAATCTCTAACTAGCAACATACTCAACAAAACCAAAATAAACATGTGCACAACAATATACAAAAGCACATGCACTACAATGCCCTCTAAGGGCTTACAACAAAGAGTATGAATCAAACACCAACCAAGTCCATACAACCCATAGACTTGTTGGAAGATATTGGGATTACATTCTTGCCAACAAAAGAAGTATCATCAACATTACAAAGCTTGGTTGAGGTAGTAGCATCACAAGCCGAACTAACTAAGGTTGAACCAAGTAGCTTATACAAGCCATCAACATCAATGGACCCTTTCAAGAATAACTTATGATCCTTTTCAACCTTCATAACTCCACCTTCACCAATGCACACAAAACCTTCTTTATCAAAAGTACCAAGGGAAATTAAGTGCCTATTCAAACTTGGAACATGAAGGACTCCTGTCAATGTTCTCACAACACCATCAAACATAATGATCCTAACATCACCAATACCAACTATCGGACAACTAGCCTCATTGCCCATAGTGACATTTCTTCCATCAACCTTTTGATAAGTTGAGAAGAAACTAGAGTTAGAAGTCATATGGCATGAACATCCCGTATCCAAAACCCAAGAATCACCACCCTTGTACTCACTAGTGACAACAAGAGCACCAATATCATATTCTTCCTCAACATAACTAGCCTCTGCGGAGCTAGTTCCTTTGGACTTGCAATCATCCGATTGCTTGGATTTTAACTTCCAACAATCTCTTTTAAGATGGCCTTTCTTTCTACAATAATTGCAAGTCATACCTCTCTTGTTCCTACTTGAATCCTTAACAAACAAAGCATCATTAGATTCAATGGACAACTTTTGTGCAAATTGAGAATCCATAAGGTCCTTTTGTGTTAAGACCTTTCTAACATCCTCACTACACAATGTGTCTCTACCATATAACAAAGTCTCTCTAAAGTGCTTAAAGGAAGGGGTAGTGAACATAATAAGAGAATGACTAAGTCTTCATCATCAAGTGAAACATCAATGTTTTGTAAATCCAAAACTATAGAGTAAAACTCATCAAGATGGGGTTTCACGGGCTTACCTTCTTGCAATCGGAGATCATATAATCTACTCTTTAAGAGTAATCGATTGGTAACACTCTTGGCCATGTAGAGTGATTCCAACTTCTCCTAAATCCCTTTTGAAGTCACCTCCTTTACAACTTCCCTCAAAACTTCATTGGAGAGGCAAAGTTGTATGGCGGATAACGCTGTTGCATCCATCTCTTCCCACTTAGCCTCACTAAGACCAATGGGCTTACTCTCATCACCTCCAAGTGCCTTATGAACACCATTTTGAATCAAGATTGTCTTCATCTTTACTTGCCATAAACTAAAATTTGTGTTCCTATCGAATTTCTCAATGTGTAACTTCATGGTTGACATTTTGGACTTCAAATGACCACCACTAACACTCCAAAAAACCCTTGGCTCTGATACCAATTGAAAGGGGAGGTAATAACCTCACTCAAGGATCACTAAATAAGGTTTAAATGTGTCTTTGTGTTGTGTCAATGTATAGGAACCAAATATGCAAGTGTATGATGAATGACAATAATAAGTAAATAATCAAGACAAAGATTAAGGTGGTTCACCAATATTGGGCTACATCCACCATCTAGCCTAGGATTTATATTAATGTGTTTAAAGGATAAAATACAAACTTGAAGGAATTACAATGGAGATAAGTGTAAGGGAAGAGAGGAGCTAAGATGGGTGTAATTACATGAGCAAGAGAGTAGCTCTTAATGAGACTTTTGGGCACAAAATAAGGTAGCATATAAGTGGATATTTATAAGTAAATAGGGTCAACTAAGTGGGACAGCTGTAGTCCATAGCAAAACAGTAGCACAGATTCACGAAAAGAGGACAGAAAGTCCTGCTCGACTGTGGCTCGACCATGTGTGGGTCGAGCGGACAGCAGGTGGCCTTTTGCTTGCTTGTGCTGCTTGTCTTTCCCTTCTTGTGTATACCCATGGTCTTCAAGACTCTTGCACATTAATCCTTGTACTGATATTTGCCCTCTAAACTCTTCACATGTCAAGATTTACTACCCAAACAAATCAATTACATGTGACTCTTTGTCCTCTTCTTACCTTCACTAACTAAATTGATTAATTAATTTAATCATATTTTAATTACTTGATAACACAAGTCACCAATAATCCTAACAATGGATTATACCAATTTGCAGCTGTTTTGCATGGAAGAGGAAAGAGATGAATGAAATGAAAGAGGGTTGTTTATGACATTTCCATAGTTAACGAAAACTAAACTTCTTTTGCTTAATAATGTTACGGGAGTGACTTTTTCAAGAGTTGAGTGTTATTTTGTGAAAAAATTTAAGATTAGCTACCACTTGCCTTTCCCTATAGTTGGTGCTTACCATGTAAAATTTTTTTTTTGTTTTTGCAAAATAAAACATTAACATTTCTCATTGAACAAATGAAATACTTAGGTTCATAATTAGGAGGGTATATATTAAGAAGCCTTATCCCTTAAGAACCCGAATTTGCTTTACTTGTTCTCCTAGGAGTATCGAAAACATATTCTTAATAAAGTGATGATCATTGCCCCTATACGTACATGCAATTTTTGTATGTCCTTTGCAACAATAAAACCACTTAGACACATACTTTCTTTTAGTTATATTTTTAATAAAGATGGTTAAAATTTTAATAGTATGTGGTTCCTCTTGTTGTAACTGTAGGGTTCTAGTAATGTTAACTTTTAACATGCGGAAAACTAAAACCTTCCCAAGACCCAATTATTGACATGAGATGAAACAAATAAATATCGAGATGAGAAATTATACCTTTGTAGCGTGAATCCACTAGCAAAATATAGCCACGAGACAAGAACCGCAAATGAAGTTCCTCTAGTGTAGTCCACCCACAACGTCTTGTGAGACCTCGTATACTAGTACGTTGTTTAAGAACCTTTCTTAAACTAATTTTGTGTGTATACAATTATTGTATTTGGCCTCACTTATAATTTGTTAAAACCACATACGTAAAGTTTCTTAGTCTTAAAAAAATGAAAGAATATCATCACATATCATTATATGTGAAATCTCTCGGTGATCTCCCTCAAAGTGTGCATCTATTATCTTAAATAATAATGTATACCATCATAATACATTTCATACGTTTTAAACCATAAAGTGGTGTTATTACTATGTAAGGTAACTTAATGTGCTACTAAAGAGACCATATGAAAAGCCTTCAAAAGCACTTAATTTTCCGGTTATGAAAGAATTAATATTCTCTTAATAGCATAAAATTAAGAACAATAATATTTAGGGAGTTACACATTTAAATTAACAAATTAATATACCCATTATATTAAATTGAGGGTTATGACTAATATCTAGTCTTACTAGATTAGTCACATGAACCTAGACTTATATAGGTCCAAACACACAAAATGGTCTCACACATTGATATAGTGTGACCCAATAGGTTTAGCGACATTAAGCTCGTACCATTATCAAATAACGGTTCAGTTACGTTTATTGGTCTCTAGTAAAACATAAACGTTACTCAATGTCCACTAAATTAACGTCTCGTTATATACCGACTTAATTACGTTAAACGACGTATAAAATATTCACTTGATTATTGAACATTTCTAACAATCTCCCACTTGTTCAAGAAACAAGTTTACTAGAGTTGTAGGACTCCTCCCATTAACTCCCACTTGCTCCAACAAGTTGTGAATCTCAAATCCTTTGTCAACTTTAAGTCTCAATCAAACATAAGGTAAGAACAACAGTCATCCTTATTTGGTCTGATCATGTTCCTCGGACTCATGAGATGAACTGAAAAACAAATAATTATTTCCATAATATATTTGAGCATGGCCATGCATTTACAATTCCAACTCTCCGAGTGGCCTAAGACTAATAACCCCAAAAGGGTATGACAATTCCATCTTATCCCTCCTCTATTCGCTATGTAATTCATAAAGTTCCTGAGTACAACCCTTATAGCCCCCTTTTACGGCATGGCGTTAGATTGCATCAAAGAACAATAATTCTCACATACGAAGTCAGTGAGAAATTCAGGTCTAAGGACTCTATTTATAAGTCAATTTGAGATATTCTTATGACGCTAGTGTTCTTAAAGAATACTCAAAAGCGGGTCATGTCCAAATAGAGATACTCAATCTCTATCAATGCGATTGACTAGACATCCAATGTCTCTATGATCTATGAACACGATCATCAATCAACAACATTCTAACAATTACTGGTAATTGGCGTCCAACTCAACTACCTGGCTAGGGACTTAAAATAATCTAAGTTCTCTAGTTCACATTATAGGGTTCATTTGTCAGATCACATCCAACAACCTATATAGGCTTTATAGATTATAGTTTGGACTTCATTTAATTCTAAACCATCATTAAATGAAGAAGTACAATACTTTAAAAGGATAATCATGAATATATGCATCTCATGCACAAAACTGACATCTAAACTCTTGATGTCTATCCCAACTAAAACATCTCATCATTTTATTGAGACAATGGTTTAGTTATTAGGTATAGTTACCTAATAAAATTTACGCTTCTATAGTTTACTTAACATCATTTGTAGAATTTTCTTTAGTTCAGTTGGAACTCTTCCAACTAACATCGCTTTCGTTCAGATTTAAGAAGTAACTAGATTACAATCAGAAAGTTAGCATCCGTGTAACCCTTTACACATGATTTAGATACACCTCCATAAACCGAAGAACGTATCCTTAATCCTGTTAAGGTACGTTAAGATTCTTGATCGCCGTCCAATGGTCATTACCAGGACACGATTGGTATCTGCTCGTCATGCTCAAAGCACACGAAACATCTGGTCGGGTACATATCATAGCATACATGATAGATCTAATAGCTCAAGCGTATGAAATCTTACTCATCTTCTCCAGCTCATCAGGTGTCATTGGACACTGCTTCTTGCTAAGAGATATGCTATGAGACATGGGAAGAAAAACCCTTCTTAGAGTTTACCATATTGAACTTATCAAGAACCTTATCAATATAAGTCCTTTGACTAAGCCCAAGCATCTGTCCTGATCTATCTCTATAGATTCGGATGCCCAAAATGTACTGAGCCTCTCCAAGGTCTTTCATAGAGAAACAACTACTTAGCCTAGCCTTAATAGACACAAGCATTCGTACACTGTTCCCAACAATCAGTATGTCATCCACATACAAAACTAAGAAAACAACAACAAAAAAATACTCCCACTGAGTTTCTTGTATACACAAGACTTTTGCCATCCATGTCAGTCTTTATCTTATAAATCTACTTGCACTCGATCAGTCTAGCATCTTCAGGCAAGTCAACCAAGTTCCAAACTTGATTGTCATACATGGACTCCATTTCAGATTACATGGTTCCAAGCCATAGTTCAGAGTCAGAACTCTCCATTACTGTCTCATAGGTAGTAGGTTCTTCCTTATCTAATATAAGGACTTCATGACTTTCATGAACGATATAACCCTCCATAGGATCTCTTCTTGGAGGTTTACTCTGCCCACTAGTCCTACGAACTAGGACATCCACCACCTCAGTAGGTACAACTGGTACCAAAACTGGAGCTTCCATTGGAGAAACAATCTCTCCCACTGGAGGAGTGATTTGTGGCTGATTATCTTGAACTTCTTCAAGAGAAATATTTCTCCCACTTGGCTTTTGAGAAAGACATTCTCTTTCCAAAAAGACACCTTCGCGAGCCACAAACACTTTATGCTCACTAGGATTGTAGAAGTAATATCCCTTGGTTTATCAGATCTAGGTTCAAGCTTATTTGGTTGTAAACGTTTTACATATGCTTGACAACCCCAAATCCTTAAGAAAGACAACTTAGGAACTTTTCCTGTCCATAACTTATATGGCGTCTTATCGACAGCTTTGGAGGAAGTACGATTTAAAACATGAGCCGCTGTTAGAAGTGCATAACCCCAAAATAAAGTAGGAAGATCGACTAAACTCATCATTGAACGAACCATATCTAATAAGGTCTGATTTCGCCGCTCAGACACACCATTTAATTGTGGTGTTTCAGGTGGGGTTCGTTGTGAAACTATTCCACAATTTTTCAGATGATCAATAAAGTCCTGACTCAGACATTCACCACCTCGATCAGATCTAAGTGCTTTAATCGTCTTGCCAAGTTGATTCTGTACTTCATTCTGAAATTCTTTGAACTTTTCAAAAGATTCAGATTTATGTTTCATTAAGTAGACATATCCATATCTACTTAAGTCATCAGTAAGAAGTATTCATACCCTCCCCTAGCCGAGATACTCATAGGACCATATACATCTGAATGTATTATCCCTAATAAGTCACTAGCTCTTTCACCATGTCCAGTAAATGGTGATTTAGTCATTTTTCCAAGTAAACAAGACTCGCATACTTCATATGATTCAAAATCAAGTGAGTCCAATAGTCCATCTTTATGGAGTTTTTGAATGCGTTTCTCATTTACATGTCCTAAACGACAGTGCCAAAGATAGGTATGATTAGAATCCTTTGATTTTAGTCTTTTAGAATTGTCCACGTGATAGTTTTGTTTATCAAGATGTAGTATATAAAGGCCATTTATACAACACCCTATACCATAACAAATTTCATTTTGTAAATTGAAAAAGAACCCTTCTTTATTACAAATATAAAATCTTTAGAATCCAACATCAAAATCGAAATCAAATTTCTATTCCTAGATGGAACATAATAACAATTTATTAAGATTTAACAAATTTCTAAAGATAAAGATAAACAATAAGATCCTACGGCTAATGCAGCTACTTTAGCTCCATTCCAACGCGTAGTACAACTTCAACGCAGCAAGTTCTCTACTTATCTGTAATCCCTGCACATTTCCACAAATGTGAGAATCACAATTGGTATCCAATACCCAAGAACAAGAGAAAGCAAGGTTGATCTCTATCACATAGATACCTGAAGTAGAAGCGACGTTTCCATCCTTCTTGTCTTTGAGGTATTTTGGACAATTCCGCTTCCAATGACCCTTCTTATTGCAATAGAAACAAGTTTGATCTGAAGTAGCTCCAGACTTCACCTTGGTTTTGACAACTTCTTTGCCTTTTCCTTGGTTAACTTGCTTCTGTGGCTTTCCCCTTTTCTTGAAGACATTCTTCTTTTTCTGAACCATAAGAACCTCTTTCCTTGGTTCAGTGGGAATAGTCTGTTCAGCAGTTTTGAGCATACCAAGCAACTCATTGATGTTTTTCTCAAGTGAATTCATATTGTAATTTTGAATAAAATTGTTAAAACCATCATGTAAGGAGTGCAATATTATGTCAACGGCGAGTTCTTCACCAAACTCAACACCAAGGCGTTCCAAATTTTCAAAATGACTCTTCATTTTGAGAACATGGGGACCAACAAGATCGCCTTTTTTGAGTTGGCTATCTAGTATAGCCTTGACAGTCTCAAAACGTTCAGTTCTAGCGTGTTTCCCAAACATAGCTTGGAGCTGATCAAGGATGTCATAGGCTTCCATTTCCTCGAATTGTTTTTGCAATTCAGGAACCATGGATGCCAACATCAAGTATGTGACATCTAAAGACCTTTCAAGGGCAGCTTCATAAGCCTCCCGGTCCTCAGCAGATGCATTAAGTGCAGGTTCATCAGGAATCGGAGTTTCAAGAACGTCCAGTTTTCGCTCATGTTTGAGAACAATTCTCAAATTCCTTGACCAATCAAGAAAGTTGTTTCCATTAAGTTTTTCCTTTTCGAGTATTGACCGTAAACCAAAATTAGAGAATGCGTTATTGTTCAAATTATTAGCCATCTACAAATGAAATAATTCAAAGTGTAAGAATTCTATGATTATCATGAATGAATAATTTTAAACAAATTTAAAAGAAATTCATTCCACCAAATTAAATTAAATTTCCCTTTTAATTTAGTGATTCCAAGATCTCATTTCCACTAACCCTAAGCAAGCTTTGGCTTGTCACCCAAAGTTAATGGTCATAGGTAAAGAAACTATTTCTTAATTATTCATAATAATTCTTGGTTGGTAATAAGATAACTCTTTATCTACTATTACCCCATGCCTCTAAGTGTCAACTTTTCTTGACCTACTTAGTTGAGTTAAACCACTTTTCACCAACTACTTATCTTAGGATAATTAATAGGCACCTCGCTTTGGCGAAACCTACCTAATTAACGATCTAAAGCTTCATAGTGTTACTAAATGGAATAGCATTACAACTCAATATTGTTAGGGACTATGGTTGTTTTTATTAACACAAATAAAAGTGAACTCTAATTATTCGAATTAATAAACTAAACAATCAAAACATGCATCATCGAGCAATATAGCAAAATGATAAAGCAATAAAATAATGCATAAATAAGGTTTCTAGTATGGCCCCAAAACACTTGAAAATCTAATCTTCAAGGCCCATCTTTTGAACACCACTTGAATCTCTATTTTTCTTGGTCTTCAACTCCATGGATACATACATAATAGTAATTAAACTTTGAAATGTAAAAATAAACTATTTAACTATTACATTCAAAATAAACGATACGCATATCGTATTTAATTACATTCAAAAATAACGGTGTGCAAACCGTATTATATATCCTAATTGGGCCATACTAGTTACCATAACCTGTATAACAATTATCATTCACCCACTTACTATATGTAAGTGGCCCATGCAATATAATATTTAAAGAAATATGCATTAAGAACATAAATAAATATATAATCTTATTATTTAAAAGAAACATGATAAATAATCACATTATTCAATTTTAATTTGCATGAAAATTAATTGATTCATAACCAATCGAATAAATTATTTTACTTCTCAAAGCAAAATAAACCTCCCACTTAAAATAATCTCCATTAAAATAAGTGAGCTTATTATTATAATTAATAAATTATTATCCTCTAAACTTTAATCAAATTAAGGTTTAACGAGAAATATACACAATGGACTAATACAATCTATTTAAAGATAATGGCCACTAAGAAAATAATTCTTTTTTATTATTACTAATTTCACACAGTGAATATAAAATAAGGCTAATCAAATTAGCACTGATAAATATCATAATGTGAAATGTAGTGCAAAAGCCAAGCTAATCATATTAACACTAGTCCATAAAACATTAAATAATACCAAATTCTATAATTTGTTAATTAATCTAATTCTTGAATTTTGTTAACTATTAATAAAAAATTCAAAAATGATTAAATATATTATGTAAACATGCCAAATAAATCAAATTCTCAATTTGAGATTGTTATTTTAAATATCAAAATTTAATCAAACACTTTAATTAAAAATGATATATTAAAATAATTAAATTGGCAAATGGAGGAATCAAAATTAACAAACTCAATTTTAATAAACAAAGTTCAAAACTTTATAACTAAAACAATTTTAGTAAACCCTCCCCTAAAGTTCTTAACTTTTATTTTTATGCAAATCAAAATTATCATGAGTAAAAAAAATAATTCATATATATTATTTATATAAAACCAATATTTATGTGCCCAAAACATATCAATAAAAGAGGAAACTGATACCACTGTAGGGTTCTAGTAATGTTAACTTTTAACATGCGGAAAACTAAAACCTTCCCAAGACCCAATTATTGACATGAGATGAAACAAATAAATATCGAGATGAGAAATTATACCTTTGTAGCGTGAATCCACTAGCAAAATATAGCCACGAGACAAGAACCGCAAATGAAGTTCCTCTAGTGTAGTCCACCCACAACGTCTTGTGAGACCTCGTATACTAGTACGTTGTTTAAGAACCTTTCTTAAACTAATTTTGTGTGTATACAATTATTGTATTTGGCCTCACTTATAATTTGTTAAAACCACATACGTAAAGTTTCTTAGTCTTAAAAAAATGAAAGAATATCATCACATATCATTATATGTGAAATCTCTCGGTGATCTCCCTCAAAGTGTGCATCTATTATCTTAAATAATAATGTATACCATCATAATACATTTCATACGTTTTGTACACCAAAACCATAAAGTGGTGTTATTACTATGTAAGGTAACTTAATGTGCTACTAAAGAGACCATATGAAAAGCCTTCAAAAGCACTTAATTTTCCGGTTATGAAAGAATTAATATTCTCTTAATAGCATAAAATTAAGAACAATAATATTTAGGGAGTTACACATTTAAATTAACAAATTAATATACCCATTATATTAAATTGAGGGTTATGACTAATATCTAGTCTTACTAGATTAGTCACATGAACCTAGACTTATATAGGTCCAAACACACAAAATGGTCTCACACATTGATATAGTGTGACCCAATAGGTTTAGCGACATTAAGCTCGTACCATTATCAAATAACGGTTCAGTTACGTTTATTGGTCTCTAGTAAAACATAAACGTTACTCAATGTCCACTAAATTAACGTCTCGTTATATACCGACTTAATTACGTTAAACGACGTATAAAATATTCACTTGATTATTGAACATTTCTAACAATAACTAGTCCATTCCATATCTAACGGAGGACCATCTTTGAGTTTTAACATATTTTCAAATTGTAATCTCGAATCTATCAATTATGTTAAGAAGTTACGTTGAATTATATACTCCCTCCGAATCAGTTTACTTGTCCCATTTGACTTTTCACGGATTTTAAGGGTTGAGTGGAGTCCATTAAAAAGGTGGTAGTTGGGTATTTTAATTGATTAAATTAATTGTAAAGGTGGTAGTTGGGTATTGGGAATTGAAAAAGTGAGGGTATTTAGGTAAAAAAAGGATAGATAAAAAAGGAAATGGGACAATTGGTATGGTTTTGCCAAATAAGGAAATGGGACAAGTAAACTGATTCGGAGGGAGTATTATGTTTCCAATCTTTTGTTTCTTGTTTCAATATTAACGGATTTTCGTTGCAATGCCAAAATGTTTTTCATATTATTATTTTTCAATTTCAAGCTTTAATAGTGTTTTCAAGATTTGATATCATGCCTATTGAAAAAATTTAGAGGTTAATTTTTTTCTTCATTTTTTCTTCATTGCATGTAAAACATCTATTAATAACTTTTTTGGAAATAAATTTAAATATTTAAGAGTTTCCTCATCGGCTTCTTTTTTATTGTTAGCTATCAAGCAACGATGTGGTTTTCCTTCTTTAGTTTCATAATCACTAGATGACTTAGAATCACTCATATCTTTTTTTTTGTTGATCTTCTTGAATTTACCACCGGACAAATTTTCGTTGTGGTTGCGGAACATTCATATATAAAGATCTCATTGCTACTATTCATTAAGATCTCATGCTTACCTCTCTTTGGTTCCTATTCAATATCAAAAGTTTTTCACAATTTAACTACTATTTATCAATTATTATTTTATTTCTTATGCTTTATGTATAAGCAAAATATAACCAAACAAAATAATGTTTGATTAATTGGTTTTTGTGCCTATTTTAAAAATATATTTTTTTCAATCTTTAATTATGTATAATTAAAAATATTAAAAGTCAAAATAATATATTGAAATTTAAAAAAATTATATATTGAATATCACAAAAATATGAAATGTAATAACTAACTAGAGTCACATAAAGTGAGTACTAGTGATCAAACCCATACCTTATTAGTGATTGGTGAAATTAATATCGCTAATCATTTGATAATTAAAAAGTTTTCTATTAAAAAAAATTAATGTGTAGCCCAGTTATAGATGTGGATTTTCCACTAAAAAGAGGTAGTGGAACTTATGGAAGGGGTTGAGATTTGAGAAGGCAACTGAATAGTTGACTTAGGTAAATTATCTCTTACGGCAAATCATTTGTTTAATGCTTTGTTTGGGATGCATGTGGAAAGAATGATTTTATAATGCACTATCACATTTTAAGTTTAATCATACCACTCAAAAAGGGAATGAATCCATCAATCATAAACCACTTTCATATTAAGAGATTGGAGATACATAACCAAACTAGATTTGGTTATTTATCATCATGAATTATGAAGGGTAACGGGTGGGACTCGATTTGGATTATACATGCTCTGACTTTGTTTCGGATAATAGTCGAATTTTTTTCAGTCCACCCCCACTCGGAGTCAGATTATGCATACTTCAAGTTTGCCACGACTCGGACCTCTAACAGAGTCGGATTTATATCAAACTTTATCGTTGTGATTTTGTACAAATGATTTTAAAGCATAAAAAATTAACAAAAATATATTTTTCAAATATAATTTAACCAAAAATTTATCTACTTTGAATTCACGTTTAACAAGAGAAATAGTCTCACTACCACAATTTAACAAAAAATTTTCGCATTTGGCGTGTTTTATTTCTCTTGATCTGATTTGTCGTACTTTGATTGATTAATCTAATAAAATACCAAGTAGTTTTTCAAAATTGAAAATTACAATTACTATGAAAGGAGCTTGAATTAGTCATGTCTAGAGTTTTAAAGAAAACAAAATATTGGGGTACAAGTCAAATTTAAAGTCGGATTTCCTTCAAATTCGGAGTCGGGTCGGAGTGTCGAATTTTTAATAAGGTCCAACTCCGATCCGTCTCTAACTCGGACACAGATCATAAAGTCGGAGTTGGATAACTGTTTCCTCGGACTCGAATCGAATTGTTTTCCTCGGATCGAGTTGGACTAGGGTCGGATTCGGACTGAATTATCATTCCTAAATTAATAGAATTCAACATTTTCATGATTTTCTTACAATAATCCTATCTATTGATTAACCATGACTAATCTCATCTTTATGAGGTATTTGTCTAAAGCAAACTCGGTAATCAAATAATATGCTTTAAAAAGTTTTTTAAAAATTATAAATTAAAATAGATGTCCAAGAGAATTTTAAAAAATGTTAAAACTTTTGTAAGAATTTTTTATGTAAAATTTTCAAAATTTTTCTCTAACTTTATATTAATTTTAAATTTACCTTCTTATAAATTACCTAATATAGCAGGTCATCTGGGTACTTAAGTTTACTCTATGCAAAACCCCATAAAGTTAGAATTATTCATGATCAATCAATAATTGGGACTATTGTAGAAAAATCATAAAATAATTGGGTTGTTCTTGGTAATTTTTCCTAGAATAAAATGATAAAGACAAATTTTGAGTGGAAAAAGTAATGTGTAAATTAGCGAATGATATGAAAATTTTCATTTTTAATGGCTCACTTGAATTAATTAAAATATTTAAGGTGGTAAAATAGTCAAGTTAATGGAACAAAGATTAAAGATGCAAATGAAGTAAAATAATTTTGAAAGAAATAGAATGAGAGTAAACTAAAAAAATGAATAAAAATGAAAGATGATTTTCCTCATTGGAGGAATTTACCCTTTTCTAGGCTAAATAAATTTATACTTTATAATGAGAAAACTAATTGCTATTTTATTCGATTTTAATTAATTTTCAACTTATTCTTTCACCTCTCTAACAATCAAATTTCTTTTATTATCTATTTAACTAACTTTATTTTTTTTACTTATACTTTTATTTGTCCCTTAAATATTTACACTCAGTCAAAGTGGACTCTAAGGAAACAAAGAGAGATAATATAAAATCATAGTCCCTCCAACTCATTATAAATTTCCACTTTTCCTTTTGGGTCAATTCACCTTATTTGTCCACTTTCCTTTTTTAGCGTAGATGTTATACCAAAATACTCTATGTTCACAAAAGTAAAGATCATAATATCCTCACTTACATTACTAAAAACACCCCAACTACTACCTTTACAATTATTATAATTACTTAAAATATCTAAATTACCACCTTTATAATTATTATAATCATTTAAATACTCCAACTACTACACTCTTAAAATTCGTGCCCAGAGAAAGTGAACACGTAAAGTGAGTTGGAGGGAGTATTAGATTACTCCCTTTGATTTAAAATTTTGTTTACCATACATTATTAATGTTTGTTTTACTAGAAAATACTTATTTCGGTAGTCCTCCTCAATTAGCATTACTTTAAAATTTAGTTTGTCTTATTGATTTTGCACCATTTTCTTTATTAGTAATAGTTATACATTATTTTTTAATTTTATTAACAAACTTTTCTCACTCCTCATTTTAACCACTAAAATTTATCATCCTTTTGTTGACCAAATTTAATTCTTCAATTCAATTTTCCTTTCAACAAATTTTCAACTAATAGTACTTTCGTTTTGAAATACTTGTTAAATATAGGACTTTTAGTATTGTTTATCGTTCAAGTTTATTATATATATTATACTCAATGCGTATGAGAAATATAGTTTAGTGAAAATTTTGTATGAATCGTCTATAACTTTATATAATTTTTTTTGAGGTAGCATTTATAGTTTTTAGTTATGTTTAACTCAAGAAATAAATGATCAAACTAACCGATTAAATTGCGTAAAATAAGTAAACTATAGCAAGTATAATAGAAATGACAAAACATTTATTTATTTATTTAATACTATATTCACATTTCTCTTGTCAAAGAAATTTAATTTATTTATGGAATTTTCTACATGGTAGCAACGAACTTTTACGAAAGGTCAGTAGTAGCAAATTATAAAAAAATTCCACAAAACATCAATGTACTTTTGGAATTTAAGTTGTCGAAACATAAATGCTCAAAAAAATTTTATACGTTAAGTTGTGGAATTACGTTTTTACCTTGTCATCGTTCCTTAAAATACAGTAACCTTCTTTCATTAGAATTCCACAAAAATAATATTGTACTTTTAGAATTTATTTTTCCCTAACCTTAATGTCCCAAAAACTGTTAGATTACATGTTAAATTGTGATATTCAAAAAAAATTGTGAAATTCAAAGAATGCTATTTTATTAAATGCTTTTTAAGATTTGCTAGCTACCACTGAGATTTCATAAAAGTTTGTTGCTATAATGTAAATAACACTTTATTTATTTATTATTATTTAATAATAACCCACTAGTAATAGCTAAGATTTCGCTTTTATTAATCTGAATAAAAAAGAAAGGGGTGAAAAATAAAATTATAACAAAATTATTCAAAAAGTATTTAAATTTTTGTTAAAAGTAAACTAAATTACATTTATTTACTCAAATTTTTTCTTGTATTGATTAACTTGTTAGCGTATATAACATATTCTAGGGGCTTAAGTATCAGTTTTTAAGCTTTTGGTTGAGTTACTTATTTGATACGGTGTTAGAAGCCAACGTGACAACATCATGTGTTCGAATTAGAGGTGTTCATTCGGGTCATCGGGTTGATTTCGAGTTAGGTGTTTCGGGTTGGTTCAAAATCGACTTTTGTGTTCACATTGGTTTTCACATAATTGTAGATCCATTTTTAACTCGGGTCAAATCGGATTCGGTTATAAAGTCGGGTGTCTATCGGGTTATCGGGTTTGTTTTGAACACCTCTAGTTCAAATATTAACCACCCCTCAAATTTAAGTGGAAAATTTTGCGCTGGATATGAGGAGGGCCTAAGCAGCATCCACACTTCTAGCCCCAAGTGCTCTTGTGTAGTATTTAAGTGCCCATGTGTTACCCACATGTGAGTTGTCCCACATCGGAGAAAGAGAAGAGTATGCATCACTTCATATACTTAAGGAGTAACTCCTATTATTACCAATTGGTTTTAGTAGTGAATCTTCTTTGGGTTTATGAGTGGACTACTTCTCCTCCTTGTTTGATTTGCCCAGACCCATTTTCTAAATTCTATCATGTAGTATATAACATATCCTGCAGCCTCTCAAGCATCAATTAAACCTTTTAATTGAGTTAGTTCCTTGGCATAAATAATAATATTTTATACTATTGGAATAAACTTTTCATAATTAACCCAACTTCAATTTATCTTAACAAAATACTTTATACAAAAAGATTATTTTAATAGTATGAATTTTTTTAAGTTAATAAATAATAGAGATTATTTTGAGCAAACCAATTCGAATAATAGTTCAAATCATTTTAACACAGCTACAAAAATATTTATACACAGAGAAAAATTCTTAAGATGGAGAGACTATTTGTTAGGTTAATTGAGTGATGAATCATGATTCATGAAGCAATTCTCCATTATTGTATTTTGTTTTACAACTTCAAAAAAATATTCTCTAAATCAGAATAGGAGTATAAAGTTCTCTTAGCTTGTATGTCCTACCAACTATGAGAATAATAAATAGATTAATAAATAATTTATTGAGTACCGCAAATCATGCTGCAATTCGGGTACCTTGATAGTTTTTATACTCATAATATTCTTATAACCTTAATATTTGTGATTCACATGGTTTCATGCTTTTATTATTTTCTCCCAATTTCTGTCAAAAATGTTTAGTAAAATATGTTATAGAAGAATTACTATGAATAATACAATTATTTACTTATTTCTCTACAATAATACCAATTTTTGATTAACCACGAATAATACCAACTTTTGTGTGTTTCTCTAAAATATATTCCCTCTGTTTCCAAATGTTCTTCCCATACTTTTTGCACAGTTTTCAAAGCAAATTTTGAGCCTAAATATCTCTAAATACGCATCATAAAAAATTATAAAAAATATATAATAAAAAAGTATACATTAAAACGAATCTAACGAGATCTCACATGGATATATTTTGTCTTCTATATATGTCTTAAAAATATTAATCAATTTCTCTTTCCAAAATAGAATATTCTAAATGGGAAGAACATTAGGAAACAGAGGGAGTATCTAAAATGTTATAAATCAAACTATAGGAGATTATATGACAAAAAAATTTGGTAATTTAGTTAATAAACTAAAGTTGGTATTATTCTAGGAAAAAACCCCTAAGTTGGTATTATTGTAGGAAAATTAACGAAATGTTATATTATTCACGGTAATTTTTTCTATTTTATATTAGGAGAGAAAAATTTTGAATAAAAATTTTAATGGATATATTCATGTTTAATTTTATAGTTGGTATTATTGTAGGAAAATTAACGAAATGTTATATTATTCATGGTAATTTTTTCTATTTTATATTAGGAGAGAAAAATTTAAATATAAATTTTAATGGATATATTCATATTTAATGGATATATTCATATTTAATTTTTTCAATATATAACTTTTATATATTCTTCTATAATTTAATGCAGAATCCATGTAAGCTCGGATCTTAGCCCCTATTTGATGGTAGAATAAGAATTAAAAAAAACATGAGTTCAATGGCGGATTCAGAATCAAAATCCATAAGTAGCACCATTGGATTAAAGTAAACAATTGTAAATAAAATAAATAAATTGTAAAATTATTATGTACTAAGGAGTTGAGAACTGGGGTTTGACTTTTGAGGAGGGAATATTCGATTTGAAGAGAAACACACCATCGTGGGCAAGAAAGAAGGAGAATTGATTAATAAGGATGACGAAGGCAAAGTGTGAGATAGCAACAATGGAGGAAAAGAAAAAAGCATACATCTTGCGCTACATGGGTAGCATGTGCTACCTAATGTTATATACTAGATCTACCTATGCGTGAGTTATAAGCAGAAATAGAATTGCAACTGCATGGTTATAAGAAACCTGATTTTGATGTACGATTCCACGACTCTATGATAAAAAATAAGCGAGTTATCCAAATCTTGTGCAGGATCTTTAGATCAAGAATAGGGTGGAAGAATCATAACATGATTCTACCCTCCTACTATCTGATAATATGATTCTATAAGGTAGTATTAATCATAGAAAGTTCTTATATAAATATACGTTTAAAATATATTATCATCAAGATTATGAAAATTCAAGTAATTACTAATATGTAGTTTATATGAATATTAAAAGTATTGGTTTTAACCAATTAAAAGATACATCCAAATAAATCTTTAAAAATGATTGATATTACTTTATCCAATACCGTGTTAAAACAAATTTGTAGCATCTTATAATTCTACAATTTGATTCTACCAATTCAGCTCATACCCCCTTATCGATCCTGGGTGCAATTTTGATTCAAAGAACTTTAATAGTAACACGGCATAATCAAATCCATATTAACTAGTTAAATATCCATGTGACACATGTTTTGTAATTTTTTTATGATGATTTTAATTATATAGGTAAATTTTTACTTTATCCCTTTGAATTACCATCAAAGAGAAAATATTTTGTTTATAAGAAAAAAGTAGATATTTGGTGATAAATAAGATAGAGATTAAATTGTGTAGATGTAATTAATGTGAATTATAATGTATTACTGAAATTAAAAGACATTTGGTGGGTCTATTTTCATATATGGAAAAGAAGCAAAATGAATGAAACAACCTAAAATAACAAATAATGCAAATTGAGTAGGACAAAAAAGTATAATTATATAATTCATAAGTTAGGAATAAAAACATAACTTGCGATATTTTTAATATTGTTAAGATATTTTACGTATTTTTAAAAAAACATATATATATAAATATATATATATATATATATATATATATATATATATATATATATATATATATATATATTGATTTAGGATCAAATGAGAAGGGTGTGAAAATGAGAAGAGTGAGAAGGAATCATATTTGTCCATATTTTATATCAATGGTCAAGATGAATTTCATCGTTGCACGCAGTTCAAAATGGATTTTTTAGGTTTTATTATGTATTTTTGAGTCTTACTGTTTGTCATTGAGTTTTTAGTTTGCATTTTATGCTTTTTCAAAATAGTATCCTTCAGTCATAACATAGTATCTTTTTTTAAGAACATAGTATTTATAGCAAAGTTTTTTGAAAATTAGAAAAGAGAAGACAATAATTATACATAGTTATAGTAACTTTTAATCATAACATAGTATCTTTTCCTAAGAGCATAATATAATTAACTTTTACCCCAAAGTTTTTTCAAAATTACAAGAGAGAAAACAGTAACTATACGTAATCATAGTAACCATTAATTGTAACATAGTCTCGTTTTTAAAGAATAACTTTTACAGGAAAGATTTTTCAAATATATGTATATATATATATATATAATATATATATATATATATATATATATATATATATATATATATATATATATATATATATATATATATATATATATATATATATATATATATATATATTATATATATATATATATGTATATATTATATATATATATATTATATATATATATATATATATATATATATATATATATATATTATATATATATATATATATATATATATATATATATATATATATATATATATATATATATATATATATATATATATATATATATATATATATATATATATATATATATATATATATATATATATATATATATATATATTATAAAAATGTAGTGAGAGAAGTTTTTAGTGAGAGAGGCTCCCCTAGGGTTTTGGTTTTCCTCCCCTTGGTGAGCCTCAAGTCCTTTTTCCGGCGTCCTTTCCGTTTCTCTGTTTTATATTTTTGTTTTCTGTTGTCTTTGGTTTTTGGGAACCATATTTTAAAATTTATGCTTTATTCGATGGTTTTTAAGCTTTCTGGCGCTGTGCCTTTTGCTTTTCTGAGTTT
Organism: Amaranthus cruentus; assembly: GCA_019425755.1. NCBI lineage: Eukaryota > Viridiplantae > Streptophyta > Magnoliopsida > Caryophyllales > Amaranthaceae > Amaranthus > Amaranthus cruentus. The sequence goes on along the minus strand of CM033453.1, from coordinate 11,985,729 downwards.
TCTCGAAGCTCTGAAAGCTTCTCCGGCGGTTCGTTTTCTTCAAGGCCTTTTTTGAAAAAGTGTTTTTTTGGGATCTATACTTTGGACGACGACGGTGATGGTGGCGACAAGCGTTTGGATCTTTTGGGTGCTGATTCAACTTCATGGAAGGGATTACATGGCATCTTTTAAGATCTGGCCGATTCATTTTCAGATCTGGGCGATTTCATCTTCAGAACTGGGTTTTTGTTCAATGGCGTTTGTCCGTTTCGGGGACGATGGTGTGAAAGGGTAAAAGGAATCGATGTTGACGGCGGGTTTGTGCTTTTTCCGGCTATTTTTGGTGTTTTTCTCAGACGTTCTAAGACGTCGGCGTTCTTGGGGTAGAATCTTTCGGAGTCCACAGCTGTTCTGAGTGGAAGTCGGTTTTTTTGGCTATTTTTCCGGCGTTCTGAGTAGTTCACTGGCGTTTTCTCATAAGGTTCGTCATTTCTTGGTGTTTTCTGTTTTCTCTGCTTTGGGTTATGAACATTTAGGGGACCTGGAATCGGGTCCCTTTGCCGGCCGTTTTTCCGGTCTCATTTTGGTGTTTTCTGTATCTGGTCAAACTGGTAAGGTTTATCAGTGGTCTTTTGCTCTACCTTCTGATGGTGTTCTTTTTGGTAGTTTGATGGAGGTTTTTACTAGAGCTGTTCCTCTGTTGGTGTTACGGAATTCCCTGGTGTTTTGGTGTTTGGGCCCTTCGATGTTTTCTGGTCGTCGGAGTTTCTCCAGATGGTATTATTGGAGCTTGCTCGGCCTGATTTTAGATTGTTTGGGGTATGCAGGTTTAGTCATTGGTTGACTCTTTGTTTTCTGTCTCATTGGTGTTTAGAGGGTATGTGTCTTTTAGAAATGATGGTTATTTGCAGATTATACCCATTTGGTGATTGCTGGAGTTTGGTGTTGGTGGAGTTAGTATTGATCCCTTGATAGATTTTGGTGTTTTTGTTTGGAGTTTTCGAGCTTTTGGCTGTTCTGGTGCGTCGATGGAGTTTAGGTGTTGTTCTTGGTGATTCTGGTGTTGGGTATTTTCTGGTTTCGTGGTGTTGATAGTGAGCGTAGAACCGTTCTTTGGTCGTTGAAGATGCTCGTGCAGCTGGGTCTACTGGTGTGACGGTAGAGGTGCTCGTGGTGTGGAAGTTGTTCTTGGTGGTGGATTATGGTTGTGTTGGGTTTCGTTTTTCTGGTGAGTTTTCGTTTTTCTGGTTCATCGTGGTGTTGGGTTTCGTTTCTTATGCGCCTTTGAGTGGTGCGTGTTTCGTTTTTCTGGTATGGAAGCTGTTAGTCGATACTGATGTATCATGGTGTGGGTTTCGTTTCTCTGGTGCAATTTTCAAAGTCTGTTCGAGATTTGGGCCTGTTTCTTTGCTGTTCTCTGGTGTTTGGGCCCTACGTGTTTCATGTTTCAGTCTTGGACGGATGACTAGGTGATATTTTAAATGAAGTTGCTCTTGGAGGCTTCATTGGGTGGTATGAGTTGTTCTGGAGGAGTGGCCAGTGTCTTGATCGGTGCTGTGGTGGTTTGGTGCGAGCCGCGACTGGGCGTTATGTTTTGGTGCAGGTTGATGGTCTTTAACATAGATGGTGTTATTTTGTTTCAGAGGTAGTGGAGTGTTGGGGCCGGGCTGGGCGTAGGTATTTTGCTGTTAGGCCTCTTGGTGTTGATGTTAGGACTCCTGGCTGGTGGGGTCTTTTTCTCTTTTTGGTGTTAGTCTTATTAGTGTTAGTTTTGCTTTATCGGTGTGTAAGGTGCTTAGACCAGCTTATTTTGGTGTTGCCTATAAAACGATCGTTGCATAGTCCACCCCTATGCTGTTTTGGGTGGCCTGTTTCATGGTCCCCTCTTCCAATGGCTTTTTTCCCTACGGGGTTTTTTTATGCCGACGGGTTTGGGGCCCCAAGTTACAGTGTGGTGTTTCCTCTTTTTATTAATAATAATTTTCCTAATTTTCAAAATATATATATATATATATATATATATATATATATATATATATATATATATATATATATATATATATATATATATATATATATATATATATATATATTATATATATATATATATAGTATATAGTATGCTATTATATAATATTATGCATATATATATATATTATACATATATATATATATAAAATATATATGTATATATATATATATATATATATATATATATATATATATATATATATATATATTTGGCAAGTAATTTGTATTATATACCCATGAGAAAATACAGAGTCATAGCTTGGGCGGGAAATTAACTCCCCCCAAGCACCCCAAAAACGCTAGCGCTCAAACAAAAATAAGGAGCACTAGCCCAAAAACCCTAAAAAGACCCTAACTAGATACAAGCATATCTATCATTCTACTACTAGCTCTACCAGCTATTCTAAAGACTATACAGTCTATAACCTCCTTCATTGCTAAAGTATGGTTATCAAAAATCTTTGTGTTGCGTTGCATCCAGATACTGTATATCATCTCCGTCCACAGACCAACAATCAGTTTTGCCCTATCTGTCTTCTTCTTGTTGATTTTGCTCATTTTCTGGATTTCCTCAATAAAACTAGGCTCATCAAGACGATGGGGGAGGAACTTGAAGAGACGGGATCTAACTTCCTTTGCATATCTGCAGTCGAACAGAAGGTGCTGAACTGATTCTATGTATCCGTTGCACGTGACGCAATTTTCATCTGTGAGATTAGCCCATTTCCCAATTCTATCTTTTGTAGCCAATCTGTTCTGGATAGCTAGCCATGTGATGAACCTAGCACTTGGACTTGCTACGTTCTTGATCATAATGTTTCCCCAGCTAACCTTTGGAGCATCCGCGATCAGAAGATCATAACCCCTTCCAATTTTGTACAAGTCTCCTTTGGTGATGGACTGCCACCCTCCTAATTTTTCCACCAGCTCCCTGTGCTTTACGATTTTCTTGAAAATCCACGATGCATGAATGGATGGTCTGACTTCTTGGATCCCTTGAGATTTCAAATAGTAGCTATGGACCCATTTTACCCATAAGTTCTCCTTCATATTCTCCAGGTTCCACAGATGTTTGAGGATAGCTGCTTTATTCCACATGTACATATCTCTGATGTTGAGCCCTCCTTTTGAAAAGGGAAGGATCATTTGCTTCCAGGCCACTGCAGCTTTCCTAGATAACCCCTCTTTGCCTGTCCAAATGAAGGAACGACAAACATCTTCCACCATCTTGATAAGCTTCTTCGGGAGAGAGAAAATTTGGGCCCAAAAATTTTGCATACCAACAATGACACTGCGCACTAACTGGATTCTACCGGCATAGGAAAGTAACCGAGATGACCAAAAGCCAATCTTCCTAGTAATCTTGTCAACCAGGGGCCTACAGTCTCTTGCATTCAGCTTCTTGGAGTGGAGGGGGGCCCCCAAGTATCGGAACGGGAAATCGCCTTCGTCCATGCGAAGGAAGTGGAGTATGCTGTCTTTGCTCTGGTTACTAATCCCTGACATATACACGTTGCTCTTGCTGTTGTTTGCCTCAAGACCCGAGGCTTTGGAGAATTTAGTGAAGGTGCGCATCATGCTTTGGACTGAGGAAAGATCTGCTCTGTAGAACAAAAGAAGATCATCTGCAAACAAGAGGTGCGTGATATTTGCATTCTTGCATTGCGGATGGAAGTGGAAGTTCACTGAGTCCCTCTGCTTGTGCATCAACCTAGAAAGGTACTCCATTGCAATGGCAAAGAGATAAGGGGAAATGGGATCACCTTGACGTAGACCTTTCTTTGCATCGAACGGTTTTAGCGGGGCACCATTCACCAGAATAGAGAAGGAAACCGTGGAGACACAGGCTTTTATCCAATCCATGAACCTAGGGGGAAACCCCATCTCCTCCATTACGGAAAACAAAAAGATCCAGCTGATTGAATCATAGGCTTTGCGGAGGTCCATTTTTATCATGCACCTCGGACTATTGTTTTTCCTATTGTACCCCTTGATGAGCTCTGCTGCAAGTAAGATGTTATCTGCCATCTGCCTCCCTAGAATGAATCCCGACTACGCTTGATTAATCACTGTCACCATCACTTTCTGCAATCTTGCCGCTATCACTCTGGAGATGATTTTGTAAATGACCGTACAACAAGCGATAGGTCTAAAATCCCCAACTTTACTAGCGTTGCTGGTCTTTGGAATAAGAGTGACCGAGGTGCAATTATACGGGGGGAAGATTCTACTGGTGCTGAAAAACTCTTTGAAGGTTGAAGTGAGGTCCTCCTTGATTATGTCCCAAGTCTTTTTGAAGAAGCCTGCATTAAACCCATCTATTCCTGGAGCTTTGTTGTCGTTAATTCCAAAAAGAGCCTCCTGAATTTCCTCATCGCTCACCTCCTTGCATAGCATCTGGCTATCATTATTACCAATCTGGGCACCCTCCCTCATGATTCTTCTGTCAATCACCTCCAGGTTTGGGGTTGTTGAACCTTAGAGGTTATGATAGAACTGAGTTATTTCATTGTGAATTTCATTAGTTGTGCTAATCCAATTCCCCTCCTTGTCCTGAAGCTCGTATATGCTGTTAGAAGCTTGTCTTTCTTTGATTGTTGCATGAAAGTAAGCGGAGTTTTCATCCCCATTTCTAATCTAGTTGATCCTGGATTTTTGATGCAACGCCTTCTCCTCGATTTTCCTCCATTTCCTCACTTGACTGGAAGCTTCTTTTTCCTGTTTGTGGTATTCTTCATTTGTGGGGCTTGATTTCAAATTGGTTTGGATTTGATCCAGGGTTGTCTCCCATTCTTGGATTCTGTTTTTTACACCTGCAAACTCTCTAGAGTGTAAGGACTTCAAGCAAGATTTTACATTATTCATTCTGTACCAAAGCCTCTGCAGCCCGTCGCCTTTCACCTTTATCTTCCACACATCCCCTACTACCTTTAGAAAATCCGGATGATCGCACATCTAGTTGAAGAAACGGAACGGCTTGTTTTGTTTTTGATCGTGGCTAGTGAGGTTCATAATCAAAGGTGTATGATCTGAGGATTGCGGATTCGCATACACCACATACGCATGAGAGAAGTTATTCAACCAGTGGAGGTTTCCTATTGCATGATCGATCTTAGTAAGCGTTCGGTTGACCCCTTGCTCCCTATTAGTCCAAGAGAACTTATGCCCCTTCTCGGTGATCGGATGCATCTCCTTATTTTCGAGCCATTGTAACATGTCCCAAGTTTCATAAGTCGTAACCTGTGAGCCATTTTTCCTGTGCTCATCTTTGTAGATTGCATTGAAGTCTCCCATAAAAAGGCTAGGGATGTTATTATTCATCTTTTCAAACTCCTTCCACATGTCTCTACGGTCCCTCACATTATGCAGCCCATAAACAAAAACTATGTTGAAACTGGTGTTCGAGTTAATGGGGTTAATTTTTGTTGCAATGAATTTTTGATGAGTGTCTGTCTCCTCCAGCTTGCATCTATCATGTCTCCAACCCACCCACACCCTACCCTTGTCGTGATGAGTGTAGTTTGCACACCATTTCCATTTATTCCCAAAAATTTTCTGAATTTTTTTTGCATTAGCTTCCTTAATTTTTGTCTCCAACAAACCAATTACACTAACATTATTGCTCCCAAGGAATTTTTTCACCACCTTGGCTTTAATGGGGCTATTCATGCCCCTCACATTCCAAGAAGCTATGATCATTGAGCCAAGGGAATTAGAGGGTTCCCGTCCCTATTTTGAGTACCTTTGTCATCTGCTTCCTGTTCGAAATCAGCTCCTGTTTTCTCTACTATTGTGCTGCCTAAGGTTTGTTGAGTAGCTTCCTGATTGGTCACCCTTATGTGCTGTTTTTGAGGGGATCTACGTGCTGATTTTTTGGCAGACACTGTTGTCCACTCACCTTCTTCATCCCCCGGTTCAATCTCCATGTGGCTGGCCTCTACATTGCTGTTTGGGTGTTGACACACTAGCTGCTATGTCTCCTTTTCACCTGTAGGCAGCAACTCTGCATAGGTATGCTGTCCTAGATTATCACGGGGCTGCTCACACTCCATGGCTAATTTTGCTCGAAGGTCTCCCATACAAGTAACCCCCTGCATTATTTTGGCAATGGTAGTAGGAATCCAAACCCTCTTTTCCCCCTGCTCTTTATCTCCGTCCTTGTTTCCTTTTGCATGCTGCGTATGGATGGGCTCAGAAGTCTCTTTACATTCATGCCCTATTTTATTGCATTTTCGACAGAAGAACGGGCGCCATTCTGGAATAGCTTTTTGCATGAACTCTCTCCCCAAATTATCCCTCACACGGATCTCCTTTGTAGTCTCCTGGGTGATATCTACTTCAACAAGAACCCTCGCATATGAGACCTTTAATTGCTTCGAAGTACACTCATCTGCAAGAATTGGGACTCCCATCGCACTAACAATTCTGCTCAATGATTCTTCCCCCCAACAGTGGAGAGGGAGACTAGGTAATCTAAACCATACCGGGATAACCCTTAATATCTCATCTTTGAAATCAAAGTTCCTGTTCCATTTCTTTATGATCATAGGAGCCCTATTAAGGAAATAAGGACCTCCATTAAGAATCTCACTACATTCTTCCTCAGTATTGAACCTCAAAATGAAATATCCCTCCTCATGGGCATGAATGGTTGGCATACTAACAAAGGCCCAATGCTTACGGATAAACCCTCTAATAATTTCAACAGACACATTTCCACCAACAACATACATCACCACAGCACGTTCCCAAAGTCTAATTAAATCAATAACATCATGGGATTCTATGTGTACTACTTGTACACCATTTTCTATACTAGGTGGGACAAATTTCAAAGGCATACCAGTAGGGGAAATAGGGGCTGATACCTTATCTTTCCATGAGGCTACTCTACTCTAGATTGCTGGTGTTGCTGTCCCAATTCCTTTCCCGAGTGCCGGGAATTCCTCAATTGCTTCTGGTATAGGGCTTGCAGTCACTTCATCAGCTTTCGGTGGATCCTGGTTTCCTTCAATTGAGCTGTTGGTACTCTTCAATTGGTTTAGGTTCTGGAAAATACCCGCTAATTGGGCTTTCACGAGCTTCAATTCCTCCTTTAATTCCATTTCTTTACTAACCCTCTGCGAGCTGGTCCCAGCATCGTCTTCTTTGCTGGGCTATGTCATGGTCTGAATATCTTCACTCTCAATTGACTCGCTGTCCTCACAGTCCTCCGTGAAATCCCTAACTTCCAATTTATCTCCGCCACTTCGAGTCGTCATTCCTTGGCTTTTCTGGTCTACTCCTCTTCCTCTACCCCCTCTGCCTCTTCCACCCCTTCCTCCTCTCATAGATGCAGTGTTTATGGTGGTGCCGGAAAACGAATTAGAGTAGTTGGTGGTCGACGGCTTAAACGCCCATCTCGCCCCAGACTATCTCTCTCTTGTGTGTATGTTACATATATATATATATATATATATATATATATATATATATATATATATATATATATATATATTGATATATATATATATATATATATATATATCATACATACATACATACATACATATATATATATATACATACATACATACATACATACATATATATATATATATTATACACATACATATGTATATATATATATATATGTATATCTATATATATATTTTTTTTTTGGAAATTAGGAATTAGATATATCTGAATAACAAGATACGCTGGAGCTTGGAAGCCCCAAAACCGCCGGCATAAAAAACCCCGCGAGGGGAAAAAGCCATTGGAATTGGGGGCCAAGAACCAGGCCACCACAACATCGCATAGGGGTGGACTATGCTAGATGAAACAAAACCAAAAAGAAGACACCTCCAGAGCTACAACTATCACCTTACACTCCATCCTAGATCTCCACAATTTCCGGACAGCATAACTCCATGCCATCATCACAACAAAAGAAGAAAAACAAAGAAACACCATAGGCCCAAAGCAAGAAACTGGGCTCAAAGAAATACAACAAAACAAAACAAGAGCAAAACAAGGCTCTATCCCCAAAAACCTAAAACAACAAACTACACAAACTATACTACAAAACATATCCATCCACATGACGGTTGATGAGCACAGCAGAAGATAGAAAATCAAGCCCAAGGATCTCTTTTTCCCAGATACCAACTCGAATCTTGAGAGTGTAGAAAAGGTAGTTCTCATCAATGGCTCCACTATTAAACTTGATTTTATTTCTTTCAAACCAAAGGGACCACAACACACATCCCATAATGAGACTCCATAATTTGCTCCTACAGTGGGAAGGCGCTAGTCTTCTCCAAGCTATAATGAACGAAGCACAACGGTCCTGGAGCACTCCTGTGATACCCCTCCAGTCGAGCACCCTCATCCACAGTCTCCATGAGAAAGAGCAGGTAAAAAGGATATGTGAGTTAGACTCGATCTCTGCACTGCAAAAGGACATATATATAAATTTAAAATAAATATATATATATAAAAATTTTATATATATATTTTATAATAATATATATATATATATATATATATATATATATATATATATATATATATATATATATATTATATATATATATATATATATATATATATATATATATATATATATATATATATATATATATATATATATATATATATATATATATATATTTATATTGTGTGTTGTTATATGTATATATATATATATAGTCTTATCCATTGCAGGCATGGCGGGTCTTATTTATGAAATCGTTTTGTTTATGTTGTGGTGTAAGTTTTTGATTATTGTTTCTACTGGTGATGTATCTAGCTCATAGTAAGGTGTGATTAGGTGGTTGAATTGTAGTAGGTAGGGTGGGCTTTAAGCTGACAGGCATTTAAGGTGTGATCTCCTTGTTTTTGACGACGCATAGTCCACCCCTATGCTGTTTTGGGTGACCTGACTCTTGGCCCCCTCCTCCAATGTCTTTTTCCCCTCGCGGGGTTTTTTATGCCGGCGGTGTTGGGGTTCCCAAGTTCAGTGTTGTTTTTGGGTTTTTTGGCTTTATATATATAATCCCAAATTATCAAAAAAAAAAAAATTATATATATATATAATATGTATTAAAAAATTTAAAATATTAATAAATATATAAAAATAATAAATATTATATATATATAAATTAATAATATTATTATTAATGAACTTAAAAAATTATTATTATTATTTAATAATAATATTAAAATTTTTTTTTAAAAAAAATATTATATATATTATAAAAATTTTAAAATATATATATATATATATATATTTATATATTAAATATATATAAAAACCCTTAAAATTTTTTTATATATATTATATAAATATATATATATAAATATATATATATATATATATATATATATATTTTATAACTTATATATATATATATATATATATATTTTATATATATATAATATATATATATATATTTAATAATAAATTAATAATAATAATAATAATAATAATAATAATATATAAATAAATAAAATATTTATTTTAATAATATTAATAATAATAATAATAATATAATAATATTTTTATATATAAAATTAATATAATAATAATAATAATAATAATAATATATTATTAATATATATTAATGAATAAATTTTTAAAATAATATCTAATATTATTATATTATATATATATATATATATATATATTTTTATTTTATTATAAAATTTTATATATATTATTATATATATATATAATTTTAAATACATACATATTTATATATATATATTAAAAAAATATTTATATTATATAAAAAATTTATTTTATATTATATATATATATATATATATATATATATATATATAAAAATATTATATATTATTAAACACACACACACACAAAAAAAACACACACACACAAAAATTAAATTTTTTTTATTTTTTATATATTTTTATGTTATGTTCAACCCTTGCCTTATCATGTCTTATTTTTTTTTTAATTTTTCCCTTTTTCCTTAAAAAAAAAAAATCCTTCCTTTTTAAAACCCCTTTTTTTTTTTTTATAAAAAATTTTATATATATAAAATTTCCCCTTCAAAAAAAATAATTTTTAATTAAAAAAAATTTAAAAATTAAAAATTTTAATAAAAAAAATATTTAATTATATTATTGTATAAAATTAATATATAAAAATATATATATTTTAAAAATTTTTAAACATTTTTAAATATGTTTTAATAATAATAAAAAAAATTATTAAAATTATATATATATATATATAAAATATATATATATTATTTTTTTTGTTTAAAAAAAAATTTTAAAAAAAAAAAAAAATTAAAAATTTTTATATATTTTATTATATATTTTAAATTATATTATATTTAAAAAAAAAATTTTTATATATATATAAATATATATTAAATTATATATTATATATATATAAAATTTATATATATATATATATATATATATATATATATATATATATATATATATATATAAATAAAGGTTAAACGCTATATTTTCCCCCTCCACCTCAGTTAGGTTATTGGGTTCCCTTTAAATTTTGGGTAAAGTCTTCTCAAAAACTTATTAAAACGTTTTTGAGGATGTGGGGTTGATCTTGATTTCACTTGTAGGCCGGATGATTTATTCTCGGTTTTCCATAAAAAGCTATTTTTTCCCCTGTTTTTGATATTTGGGCCCCGGGTTTTTCAAAATCAATAGTTGCTTTGTTGTCACAAAATAAAGTGCATGCCTTTGATGGTGGAACATTTAGTTCACATAAGAGTTTCTTGAGCCATAGTATTTCCGTTATCCCTTTAGCTACTCCTCTGAACTCTGCTTCTGCGCTCGATAATGCTACCACTTTCTGTTTCTTACTCCTTCAAGTGACCAAGTTACCCCCTACAAGAGTAAAGTACCCTGATGTGGATTTCTTGCTGTCTCGATCTCCTGCCTAGTCAGCATCAGTGTATGCTATGAGGTCAAGGTGACCATTCTTTTCAAAGAAGACTCCTCTATCACTCGTGCCCTTTCAGTATCTCATGATTCCTATTACAACTTCCATGTGTGGAGCCTGAGGTGAATGCATGAAACGACTCTCGGCAACGGATATCTTGGTTCTCGCATCGATTAAGAATGTAGCGAAATGCGATACTTGTTGTGAATTGCAGAATCCCGTGAACCATCGAGTTTTTGAATGCTCGTCAACTTCCTTCCATGCATCCAATCTCTCTAATAATCGATAATCAACATGGCCATCATCTCTCTTGCACAGTTGCACATGCAATACGAGCTTGCTCTATCACTAATGAGAATAAATTTTTCTCTATTCCATGAACCCATTTCAGAGAGTTTCATAAATGTTTTAGTCTTTCCACA
>CM033453.1:11732816-11974361 GCA_019425755.1 Amaranthus cruentus | reverse complement strand
ATATATATATATATATATATATAGAAGGTCATAACCTGCTATATATTCCTACACTCCACCTCAAGTTAGGTTATTGGGTTCCCAATTCGTAACTTGGATAAAGTCTTCTCAAAAACTTCAGTTGAAACTGCTTTCGTGAGGATGTCAGCCAGTTGATCTTCAGATTTCACTTGTAGGATGCGGATGATTTATTCTCCAGTTTCTCCTTTATAAAGTGTCTATCTATCTCCACATGTTTTTTTCGATCATGTTGGACGGGATTTTCTGATATATCAATAGTTGCTTTGTTGTCACAAAATAAAGTGCATGCCTTTGATGGTGGAACATTTAGTTCACATAAGAGTTTCTTGAGCCATAGTATTTCCGTTATCCCTTTAGCTACTCCTCTGAACTCTGCTTCTGCGCTCGATAATGCTACCACTTTCTGTTTCTTACTCCTTCAAGTGACCAAGTTACCCCCTACAAGAGTAAAGTACCCTGATGTGGATTTCTTGCTGTCTCGATCTCCTGCCTAGTCAGCATCAGTGTATGCTATGAGGTCAAGGTGACCATTCTTTTCAAAGAAGACTCCTCTATCACTCGTGCCCTTTCAGTATCTCATGATTCCTATTACAACTTCCATGTGTGGAGCCTGAGGTGAATGCATGAAACGACTCTCGGCAACGGATATCTTGGTTCTCGCATCGATTAAGAATGTAGCGAAATGCGATACTTGTTGTGAATTGCAGAATCCCGTGAACCATCGAGTTTTTGAATGCTCGTCAACTTCCTTCCATGCATCCAATCTCTCTAATAATCGATAATCAACATGGCCATCATCTCTCTTGCACAGTTGCACATGCAATACGAGCTTGCTCTATCACTAATGAGAATAAATTTTTCTCTATTCCATGAACCCATTTCAGAGAGTTTCATAAATGTTTTAGTCTTTCCACATTAGAATACATATTTTAACACTTCGAACATAAATTAGAAAGGAGACATGAGGTTGGAAGGAGGGGAAAAGTCATGTGAGAGGAAATAACTAGGATATAAAGATTGGGATAGGGAAAATTTTGAATGGATCCATTTTCCATTTTGAATAGCAATTTAATTATATGCTAAGAGGGAACAAAATAGCCAAAACTTATTTTCTTCATTTACTAAATAAGATCTTCTTCAATGTGACATGTAATAATATAAGTCCCCTTCTCTCTCTAGGGTTAGGGTTTGGTGTCCTCTCTACGGTTTTGCCCTAGGGTTGGTTTTTTCTCCTGTGATCTAGTCTCTCTAGATTCATGGCCGACGCCTTAGTCGAACAGTGCTCCAAATTGAACATTGTCAATGATGAAGATGATGTTGTAGATCTTGATAATGGATTCGAGGAGGAGATTGATAACAAGTTGTCATTACGTTTGGTTGGAAGAGTACTGACTGAAAAGCCTCTAAATTATGAAGCGGTTAAACGTACTCTTTTGCATATATGGAGTTTGAAGGAGGGGGTGGTTATTCGATCCATTGGGGTTAATCTTTTTATGTTCTAGTTTTTTCACTGGAAGGACAGGGATAAAGTACTCCAAGGACGTCCGTGGTGCTTTGAAAATAAGTTACTTGTGTTACAAGAAATGGAGGATGATGTGCAACCGTCTGATCTATATCTTCTCTCCTTTTTGGGTTCGATTGTACAATCTCCCTTTTGGATATAGATCGGACGAGAGAGTAAAATTAATTGCGAAGGCTTTGGGTGAATTCATGGAGATTGAAGAAGATTTCTTAAATATAAACCCATACCGTAGGGTTAGGGTTTCTATCGATATTACAAAGCCCTTGAAGAGGTTCCAAATGATTCGTATAAAGGGTAACGACAATGTAAAAATTACCCTTAAATATGAAAGACTCCCTCACTTTTGCTTCATGTGTGGTCTTATGAGCCATACGGAGAAGGATTGCTCAACTGTGTCGGATGAAGAGAAAGAAGCGGGGTATGGATGGGGTATGAGCATACGGGCTTCGCCTCGAAAAGGACTCTCCAAACATCGAGAGGAAGAAACTGCTATAAAAGCAAGGAAGAATCTGTTTGTCCCAAAGCCACAATCTAGTGGGGCTTCTCGGCTGATAGGGGAAGGAAATGGAAATAAAAAGCCAATGCTGCAGGATACTGAAACCACTGTTGATCTGGTAAGAATTTCTTTGGTGCATGGGGAGGGGGATGATGTTGTGGGTATTAATGGGGATATACACCACAATAATGTTGATGTCTCTGATGATGTGGGAAGGGTTGGTAGTGGTCTTGAATTAAATAATGTAGGGAATGGGGATAATGAATATAATAATAATGTTGATGCTTTAAAGGATGTTGGTGTTGGGGATTTGGGATGTGGGGCGGTGAATACATGTGGGACCAAACTCCCAACTTTCAATATTGGGACACATGTCTCTAGATCGAAAAGACATGTAAAGATTAGAAAAAGAGATGCATGTGGGGGTATTAATACTAAGTTTATTCTTCATGGGGACAATACCTCTTCTGATCATGTCAAGGATGCTGTGGGAAATGAGGGTTCTTCCAAACAGAAAATGTGGGACACTAATGTTGTTATGGAAGATAGTGAGGAGTACCTCAAGCGTTCATGTGCAGGTAATGGTGTTTTAACTGATGACTCTGTGATTTAAGTAGCGGGAGTTGGTGATGACCAACCCCGCGAACAACAATGAAAATCTTTAGTTGGAACTGTCTAGGGATCAATAATCCCGAGACAGTTCAAGCTCTCCGCAACTAGTGTTGGAGAGAGCGTCCTGATTTTGTGTTTGTTATGGAGTCAATGATTGATAAGCAGAGGTTAGAGTTAGTGCGTATTAAATGTGCTTTCCAAAATGGCTTTTGTCTTAGTAGTCAGGGTAATTCAGGTGGTATTGGTTTGTGGTGGAGGGACCATAAAGTGAATCTTAAATCTTTCTCTGCCAGACATATTTCTATGGAGGTTGAATGGGATGATAATGGCTCTAGATGGATTGCGAATGGCATTTATGGGTGGCCTGATAGAGCTAGCAAGTGTAAAACGTGGGATTTGATGCGGTCGTTATCTGAAAATGAACATTTGCCATACATCTTCTTTGGTGACTTCAATGAGATACTCAGTGGGTCAGAAAAGGAGGGGGGAGTGGATAGGCAGGAACGAGATGTGCAGGCGTTTAGGAGTTGTATCGAGGATTGCAATCTACTGGATTTAGGATATAGGGGAAGCTGCTTCACTTGGAGCCGTGGGAAAAATCCAACCACATTCATTCGCGAACGTCTTGACAGGTTTCTTGCTTCACCGAAATGGGTGGATATTTTTCTAGGTTCAGACGTACGCCATTTCCCCATATACAGATCGGATCATGCTCCTATTTTGTTGAATACCGAAACCCGACGGATGGAGGATTATAATGCTCGCCTTTTCAGGTTCGAGTCGTTTTGGCTGTCAAGTGAGAAATGTCGTGATGTCGTGTGCAACTCCTGGAGGAATGAGATTGATGGCCTTATTGAGTCTAGGCTGGAGCTGTGTGCGAATTCCTTGAAAGATTGGGCTGCAAAAGAATTTGGGGATATAAAGAATTCAATCAAGATCACAGAGAGAAAATTGGCAAAGGCTCAAAAGCAAACACCTGATGCTAACATGCTTGCTGCGTGTAATACGATGGCAACTGAACTTGATGGGCTACATCGGGCGGAAGAAGCGTATTGGCACTTAAGATCCAGAGTGAATGAACTAAAGGATGGGGACAAGAACACCAAGTACTTCCATCATAAAGCTAGTTCGAGGAAAAAGAGAAATCTGATTCGAGGGCTTATGGATGACGATGGCAACTGGAGAGTTTCGAAATCAAACATCGAGAGGTTGGTAGCTGCTTACTTTGAGAGTATCTTTGCATCGAGCTCGCCATATGGTTTTCCTGAAGCTCTTGAAGGGATTGAACCAGTGGTTAGCGATGACATGAACCAAGTGCTTGATGAGGAACCCACGATGGAGGATGTACACACCGCCTTATTTCAGATGCACCCAACAAAGGCTCCGGGGGTAGATGGCTTCCATGCACTATTTTTTCAGAAATTTTGGGATGTCCTGGGTGATGATATTACTGGCTTGGTAAAGAAGTGGTGGCTTGGGGATATGGATCTCAAGCCTATCAATAAGACGTGTATCTCCCTCATTCCAAAATGCAGTGAACCAAAATCAATGAAGGACTTTCGTCCCATTAGCTGCTGCAACGTGGTGTACAAGATTATCTCGAAGGTAATGGCGAACAAGATGAAAGGCTTCCTGGGCAATATTATTTCGGTGAACCAAAGTGCATTCATCCCGAAAAGATTAATAACAAATAATGCACTTCTAGCGTTCGAAGCTTTTCATGCTATGAAAAGATGGAAGGAAACCGGTAAGAAAGCCTTTGCGCTCAAGCTTGATATGAGTAAGGCTTATGATAGGGTCGAGTGGTGTTTTCTCGAAAGGGTTATGTTGAAGATGGGCTTTAGTGCTGCTTGGGTGGGGCGTATCATGCCTTGCATATCCAGTGTCACTTTCTCCTTTAAGATAAACGGGGCTGTTTGTGGTAATGTGGTGCCGTCAAGAGGGTTACGCCAAGGCGATCCGATTTCTCCATACCTCTTCATCATTTGTGCTGAAGCTTTCTCTTCTTTGATCACGACTGGGGTTACAAGAAAGGCTCTTCATGGCATCCAAATATGTCGAGGTGCTCCAATTCTGTGTCATTTATTTTTTGCTGACGATAGTATTCTCTTTGCGAAAGCAACGGTGCAGGAATGCTCAGAGGTAGCTAATATAATTAGCATTTACGAGAGAGCGTCCGGACAAAAAGTGAACTACGATAAAACTGAGATTTCCTTTAGCAAAGGGGTACATTCTCATCTGCGAAGAGATATTGTGGAGATGTTGGGTGTAAAGGAGGTTGATAGACAGGAGAAGTATTTGGGCCTTCCAACAATCATCAGGCGATCAAAAAGGGCTATCTTTTCGAGTTTGAAAGACCGAATATGGAAGAAATTGTAGGGATGGAAAGAGAAATTCTTGTCAAGAGTGGGGAAAGAAATCCTTATCAAAGCGGTCATTCAAGCAATCCCGATATATATGATGAGCATCTTTCTCCTCCCTGATGGTCTTATTGAGGACATCCATTCTATGTTTGCGAAATTTTGGTGGGGACCAAATAGTTAAAAAAGAAAGTCCACTGGCATAGCTGGAGCCACATGTGTCTTCCTAAGAGTATGGGTGTTATGGGGTTCCGCGATTTGAAATGTTTTAATGCAGCTCTTTTAGCAAAGCAATCTTGGCGGCTGTTAGAGGGCACAAACAAGCTACTCTTGGATACTTTGAAAGTTAGATACTTTAAACACTCGTCCATCATTGATGCTTGCCGGGGTCACAACCCAAGCTACACATGGAGGAGCATATGGGGCACGAAATCTCTCCTTCTTGAAGGGCTGGGATGGAGAATTGGAAATGGTTGCAGTGTTCGGGTTTGGGAGGATAAATAGGTTCCGGAAGGTGACAAATTTGTTATACCCACTGGTGCTAATGATCAATCTTCTGAGTTGCTGGTGTCTGACCTCATTGATCATCATAATGCCTGCTGGAACATGGATGCTCTCTGACACTGGTTTGATTCTTCTACTATGGATGCTGTTCTGTCACTCCCTCTATCAAATAATTGGCCTGTTGATAACATGTTCTGGTGGAGGAATAAGAATGGGGTGTACTCGGTTAAAAGCGGATATTAGCTTGGCTTGTTGGGTCACCAGAGGGAATCAGCTGATGCTACTGTCGAGATGGAGCAAACAATGTGGAGGGTTGTGTGGAACTTCGCGGGCCCACAGAAACTTCGACATTTCTTGTGGAGTGCTTATAAAGGCTCCCTAGCCACCAAATGGGTTCTTTATCAGAAGTATTGTGTGTCTTCCCCACTATGTGATAGATGTAATGGAGATGAAGAAACAATCCTCCTCGCCCTCTGTGACTGTCCTAATATCTCGCCTATGTGGGCTCAACACTCTGCTGCTTTGTTAATACAAGATGCCCCAAGGACATCAGTGATCGAGTTCCTGCTATGGCTGCACAATCACGCCTCTGATGAGGCGTTTGGCTCTCTGTGCGCTACCCTATGGGCCGGATGGTTTATTCGGAACAAATATATTTTTGAAGGCAATGGAGGCGACCTAGTAACTGTTGCTGCTTAATTCAACAAAATGGTGGTTGATTATAATCAATACAACACCAAAGTGAAGGTAACGCCACAAAGCCATATTCTTTGTTTTCAGTCTTGGGCTCCTCCAGATGTGGGATGGGTTAAAGTTAATTTTGATGCCCATGTTCGAGAAAATACGAGAGGGCTGGGCGCGGTCATTCGAGATCATGAAGGGAAATTACTTGCTGCTGGTGTGCGAAGGATTAAAGCTCGATGGTCTGTGGAGGCTTGTGAAGCAGTTGCTGGTCTATTTGGTATCGAACTTGCATTCAGACTCGGCTACGAATATGTCCATTTGGAAGGTGATGCCATGAATGTTGTTCAAGCTATTGAGACCAAGAGGGAAGGTTGTTCTCCTCTTCATCATCTCTATGATTGTATTGCATTCTTAAGTACTAGATGTAAGGGGTTTGGTTGTAGCTATGTTAAACGCTCGGGTAATACCGTTGCTCATTGTGTGGCGAGGTGGGATACCGGAGTAGCTAGCGAGAAGATATGTATGGACCCTTTTCCCCAAGGCATTTTAACCTTGGCGGAGCTTGATTTATAATAATATCTATCCGGTTTATCTCAAAAAAAAAAAAGATCTTCTTCATATAGATAATTGTTAGAACTTGGAAGCAACTTAAAAGCATCATGTCGTGTATCCACCTATTGTTCTTGAGCCAACGATACCAATTCTATAATCCAATTTCTCCATATTTTGTCTAAAGTATTAAGGACAGTAGATTCAAAAGTATTTTCACTCAAACACAAGCATGAATGAGGTTGCTTTCGTTTCCCTCCCAAATATAATTGAATAAGGAGGTTAGTAAATGTTGAATAAGGGGTTCCATATAAGACAACAAAGAAAAATCAGAATTTCTTTTCCCTCCAACACTTTAAAAGAAATACCTCCCATCATCACATTTTCATCCAAGGACTACATAACTTCCATCTTTAAAATCCATTCCAAAAAGAAAACAAATTCAAAGACGACTCAAGAGCCATGGATGTGCACCTCCTAGGAAAATTTAAAATTTATGTATTCCCTCAAAGCATTCGAATAATGAAATAACTACCTCAAGGGGTAGTTGCAAAACTGCTCACGTGTAACTAGGAGTATTTTTTTGATTTATATCCTTTGGTTTATATGTTTAAGTTTAATTATATATAGGGCATAATGTAATAGCATTGTTTTAGTTAGAATTTACAAAACTTTGGTCCATCTTGTCTCGTTTTTGCTTCTTGATCTAGTATCAAAGTGCAGAAAGTCTTGTTGCTAAGTATGTGGGGCGAGAATGCTTGTGATCTCGAAGGTTTTTACCTGCTAATGTAATGGATATGTATCATTAGAAATTAAAGCCTGTTATCCTAATTTTCATTCATTCATTTACACGTCTCTACTTGTTCATTAAGTCATTATTGTATACACAAAAACCATTTACTTTCATCTTCATTCTCTTCTTATTTCCCTAGCATTTACCCACCAAATCTCCTAATTTCTATCTTGTAAACAATTAGGCCAACACTCAATCATCAATACTCCAATTTTAGTACAATTAAACATGAATCTCCCAAATTAAACATGAACATCCCACCTTAAAAAATCAAACCATCCATAATCATAAAATTAAACATGAACATTCCAAATTCATAACATTTAGGTCAACACTCAATATTATCAATACTCTAATTTTAGTACAATTAAACACGAACCTTCCAAATTAAACATCAACATCCCAACTTTAAAAAAATCAAATAAACAATAATACTCTAACTTTATACTAATTAGGGAAAATGTCTACTAACCACCACAACATTAAGAAATCCAGTAATTTTCATTGCTAAAAAAAGAAATTCAGTAATTACTAAAACCTAATTTCATTTCTAACATAAGTTAAAGTTTAAACTTTAAAACACAAATCAACTACTACCCAACACCCATAACAAATTTGGGCATAAATAATTAATTATAAATCATAATTGAATGCTTTAAACAAGAATTAAAATAGGGAGATTAACTCACAAAATGCCAGCAGTCGCTCCTTTGCTTGGTGCATAAGACTTGCGGGTTGCTGGGTTCATTCAAGACGTGGGGTGTTGGTTGGAGGTAGAAATAATGGCGTGAAAGTGGTGGTTGCCGACAACAATTATGGTGTGAGAGTGCCGACAACAATTATGGTGTGAGAGTGTTGGTGAATCAAGTTTGAGAGAGGGTCAAGCGTTTGAGAGGTAGAAATGGGAGCATTTGATTTTCAGAGAGGCAGATTTGAAAGGCGAAAGAATGTTAAAACTTTAACGGTAGGGTATTGACTATTAATTAATACAGTAAATAACTACATAGGTTCCCGTGCCAAGCACAGTTTATTAATTAATTCAATAAAAAATTGTTAATCTTATATATGTAATTAAGTTATTATACGACTTTTAAATGATTGTTTTATAGCAATGGTATAATTTCCGGTAATATAAAAAATAAAAAATAAAAAATAAAAAAACCTTCCACCAAGATATTTAATAGATTGAAAGAAAAGACTTTTCTTGTTATGGTGACACATGTTCAAATCTTCTATTTCTTTTAAATATAGTAGCACCTTTAACTCATTGTTTATAGCAAGTTACAACTCTCGGTAATATAAAAAATAAAAAAACATTAGAATCAAAATAAATAGATAAAATAAATAATAGAATTATGAATAAAACTTATTTATTTAACAACAATATTTGAATTTGCAAATGTTTCGATGACTATTAGCGTATGAATATCCAATCTAAAATTAAAATTAATTAAAATAATCTAAGTAATATTATTTGGTGAGAAAACTTTTCTTGATGTGTTGACATATGTCCAAATTTTCTATTGTTTTAATACACGGTATGATGTATCGATACATAGATAAATGATAAATTAATAAAATTAAATATAAAAAATTACCTAAAATAAAATTTAAAGAATAGGATCGGGAGGGAATGAAAAATTACCTAGAATAATCCAAACTATTCATGATTTTCCTACAATAATCCGACCTATTGATTAACCATGAATAATCCCAACTTTGAGGGGTATTTTCCTAGAATAAACTTGGGTAACCCGATAACTTGCTATAGTAGGTAATTTACCCAAAAAATAAATTAAATATTAGTTTAAAATTAGAAAATATTGTTGAAAATTTACATAAAAAAATTCTAAATAATAAAAAAAATCATAAATTTTCTATGAACATTTTTTTAAACATATTTTTCGACATTTTATTTTAATTTATTTTTTTTAAAAAAAATAATACTTGGTATAGCAAGTCATCCGGTCACCGGGTTTACTCTAGGAAAATGCCCCTCAAAGTTGGGATTATTCATGGTTAATCAATACATGGGATTATTGTAGGAAAATCGTGAGTAGTTTGGATTATTCTAGGTAATTTTTCCAAATTAATATAGAATAAGAAAGGACACTTAAGTTTCAGGTTTAAATTACTTTGTTTCTCATCCTTAGTCAAGTGAGGCAAAAGTCCCCTGTAAATACAAAAGATAGAGCTTACATTTAAGGCAACAAAATAATATAAATATCCTAGCTTTCCTAAACATTAGAATAAAATATTACTAGAATCAAAAAATATTCTACTAAAATCAAAATATAATATTCTGCCATATAATTATTATTCTGCCATATTATTATTTTCTACACTCCCCCTCAAGTTTGGTTTCGGGATAACCGAAACCAAACTTGCAAAAAAAAAAATTAAACGTCGGTTAGGAGATCGAACTCCCCTTGAAAACCAATCCAGCATTGTCCAAGTAATATAATCCACCGTATTCAGTACCACGACAGATGATCTTTTGGGTTAAGATATCCTGTACGACACAACCAGGAGCGGTCATAAGGACAATACAATTTAATTCCTTGGTGAGCTAACTGATAGACAATAATTTATATGACAAATTCGGAATCAAAAAACCATTGTTTAATTTGAGAGACAGGGAAACAGCAATAGGGCCTTCACCATCCACATGAACACAATCACTAGTCGCAAGTTTAATTTGAGTATGAGTAGTGGGGTTATGAGATAAAAGATCACGAGCTTTAAAAGTAGGGCTGTAAATTCGGTTACTCGGTGGGGTTTTGGGTCGGATTTCACCGGGTTCAGATATAATCGAGTACGGGTTTGTATCAGGTCAATACTACATTGTGTCGGTTTCGGTTTCGGGTCATATCCATTTCAGTTTGGAATTGTATTGGGTTCGGTTAATACAATTCGGATCCAAATCGGTTATGCTGCAGGTCGAATCGAGTTCAATTAAACTATGGGTCGGGTCATTTTGGTTTTAGGTTAACGTTGATTCGGATTATTTTGGTTCGGGTTGACTTTGGATCGATTATATCATTTTTGAGTTGTGCATTTAGTTATTCTGAGGATCGGGTCGATTAAAATCCAATTCAATTGAGTTTTATGTTGAATGAAATTTATGGTTATTATACAATTAATTTATGTTAAAATCGTTTGTGATGGAAGAATGGAGAGTTGTAGTCGATTAATTAAGTTGTCGGTTAATAGACAAATTTGGTTTAGCCTAAGAAAAAGTCGATAAGATTTGATTGTGGGCCTGCATTTATTGTTTAGTTTTAGATAAACTCAACTTGATTCAATTCAATCAAACTTATTATTAACTGAATTAAATTTGATACGGTTAACTCAAATTATATCGCATAATCACATTGTCGGGTTAATCTTGAGGGTTAATTATGGGTTATTTTGGGTGGGATTATGTCGAGTACCTATCGGGTTAAAGACGGGTTTGAGTTGTAACAGGTCGGGTGCAAATCGAGTTTGGTTAACCACATTGTCGGGTCAATTTTTTGTGTCGGTTGTTCTCGAGTCGGGTACCGATCAATTATTGGTCTAAAATAATCGGGTACATGTCAGATTACGGGTCAATATCAGGTCGAGTTTCGATCGGTTACAAGTTACTGCACCTCGGGTCAACCAACAGGTCGGATACAGGTCAATTTCGAGCGATATTACAAGTCGGGTCAATTTTTTACAGCCCTAGTTAAAAGTCATGGACTTAGTTGCCCCGCAATCAAATATCCAAAATTTGGAATACTTGAAATATGTGAATTGGGTTTATTTATTTGGGATATTGGACTTAAATGGGTTGTAAGATTAGGAGATGTGGGAGAAAAAGAAAAAGGAACCGGGTTTGGGTTAGATGGCATGCGGGTTAGGGGGTTTTTTGTTAGGGTTTAAGGGTTTCCTCTTCTATAAATAACTTCATTTAAGTAAAGTTTAGGGTCCCCCTTCCCCTTATTCTCTCTTCTCTCCTCTGATCTCACTCCCTCCTTCCCTAGTACGACTGCCATGAGAGTCACTCATCTCTCCTCTGAAAAATGTCGTATGTACTGTGACAAGGTCGTCGGTCCGATTAACCAGAACCATGGTAGCTGTCACCCCTTTTTGATGAGCCGATTTATTCTATGGTGGTTGTTGTTCTTGGTAGAGGTTCGAAAATGGAGATTCAGTGGGCTTCATTTTCTGCTGTTTCGTGTTGTAAACGGTGGGATTTTGGCCAAATTCTGAGTTCCTTTGAGATCTAACCTTTGGATCTATGTTCCTTTGGTTTTGATTTTCCGATTTTGTTTCCATTTGTTCGTTTATGTCGTGGTTCACTGGACTCGGTTTTTTCTGTTTGATTTGGACATGGTTATGCATTTTTATGGGTTTGTAGACTGGAATTGACATTTTTGGTTTTTGGAATATGTTGGTGTCGGTTTATGGGGATGCGCTTGTAAATCTGGTTTTCTCTTTTGGAAATGTTGATGGGTCTGGTTTATTGGCGGTGTTAGTGGTGGTGATACTCTTTGTTGAACCACTTCCGTACATGCCCAAGATAACGTACCTGGACCTATCTCTTCATGTGTGTCCTCTGGTTGTGGCGTTGGTGCAGGAGGTGGGATGGTAGATACGAATTGAGCCTTGCTACCAGCCTGAGTAACAGGTGCATCGGCGGCGGCCTTTCGTTGCTTTAAATCCTCCCACCAATCTGGATAGCCAATGAGTTTAAAGCGCTCTTTTGTCGAGAACCTCCACAATGGTCACATCTCATATGAGATTTGTCTACTTTGTCTCGTCGGAAGGAAGAATAATCTGACCGGTTTTCACCATGAGCCCACTCCCAATTTCTGAGGGACTTGATCCCAATGATGATGCGTTGGTCATTATACCACGTCGGTTCAATCCTCGGCAAATGGTAGCATAGGCCTTTTCAACAGTTGGTAAGGGATCTTGATTAAGTCGATCTCGTCTTTCTTTATCATATGTGCCATTTATTCCGGCTAAAAATTGATACAACCGTTGGCTTTGAATGAAACCATTAAAAATGATTATGTCTTCATCATGTTTCATCGGATTAGGCATACGACGATCAATTTCTTTCCATAAAGTATTGAGTTTTGAATAAGAATTTTCTATGGTTTCTTGATTCTGTTTTAATGACGAGGCTTTGGAACTTAGATCGAAGATCTGAAGTTCATTCCTCCCACTACTTAAAAGGGTTTCAATACCCTTCCATAATTCCCAAGAAGTGGTGTATTCAAGGAACTGATTCACCAAATCTGAATCAATATTGGAAATAATCCATGAAAATACAAGTGAATCATTTTGTTTCCATCGAACATATGTTGGATCAGTAGGGCTTGAGGGTTTTGCTATGATATGGTGGAGCCGTCCCCAGGGTTTTAAAGCTATGTACATGAGTCTACACAATTTTGTGTAGTTATGAAATGTCAACTTTTCAGATACTTTGAAATCTCCAAATTCAGTGATTGTGGGTTTGGGTTCAGTTTGTATATTCCGTTGTTTGAACATCTGCTGCATTATTTGTTGCATTTGGGTTACAGAAATCAGTTGTTGGTTGTTTTGGGTTTCTTGATCTTCCATTGTTTGACAAAGGGTAAAGGACAAAGAAAGGGGTTAAAGGTAGATGATGAACAAAAAAAAAACGGTGTCGCCGGTTCCGGAAAACACCTTACGGCTCTGATACCACGTAGAAATTAATATCAGAATAAGAAAAGACAATTAAGTTTAAGGTTTAAATTACTTTGTTTCTCATTCTTATTTATCAAGGGAGGCAAAAACCCCCTATAAATACAAAAGATAGAGCTTACATTAAAGGCAACAAAATAATATAAATATCCTAGCTTCCCTAAACATTAGAATAAAATATTACTAGAATTAAAAAATATTCTAATAAAATAAAAATATAATATTCTGCCATATAATTATTATTCTGCCATATTATTATTTCCTACAGAGAAAACTTTTATTGTTGCAATGATACGTGTCCAAGTCTTTTACTACTTTAGTATATAGTATGGTTGGAGGAATAAATTTTTTTTCAGAAAATTTACCAACAAGAATCTTATTGAAATCTTTTTGGACGTTGGTAAATTTTTATTTCCGGACCATTCCCACTGAAAATGAATGGTGCTTTCAATTTGTTTTTCAAACCTATTTCCTACAGGAATAGAGAATGTAGGCATTTTGTTGGTAAATTGCAACAGAGTTAGCAATTGCAGGAAACTTATTGAGAATTAACAACAAGATCTGTTTTGTTGAAAAGTAGTAGGAAATTTATTGGTATTTGCCAACATAAATAGTTTCTAGGTATAGATAAATATTTGTTGGTATATGATAATTTTTTTTAGTGTGTCTAATTGAATCCAACACAATCGAGACACGATTACCTCGACTCGTTTTCCTTAATCAAGCTAGTATAGTTGATTTTGAGTTCCAGAACAATATTTTCGAGTTATAATATGCTAAATTTTCACCAAATTTTATTATTTAAGTTAATGTTCAACAAAGATCACGTACAACTATGACTTAAAAAGCTATTTTTACTCTAATATAATAGAAAAGTTGGAAAATTTCACGTAGTGATTCCGAGTTTTTAGCTTTTCCACAAATATTTTTTAAATACACGTGTTGAACTTGAAATTCTAACCTTTTCAAGTGGTAGACAAAATGTTTAGTTTTTGGTTAAATTATGTATTTATTTCAACCAAATTTCGAAATGTATGGTCAATTAGAGTGATCCCGACGTTTGTTTTTAGAAAAATAATGTCATTACATTGAATAAAATAGCATATAGTTAAGAAAAAAAAACATCCCTTTTGCACCACGTGGAAAAATTGAAAGGTCAAGATCACGACCTGAAAAATTAAATTTTAAAATTTATACGAGAAAATTAGATTGTATTTAATATAGTACTCCCTATGTTTCCTTTTGTTCTTTCCGTTTACTATTTGCATAGTTTTCAAGGCAAATTTTAAACCACAATATCTCTAAATACACCTAACAAAAAATTATAAAAAATACGTATCAAAAAGTATATACATTAAGACGAATCTAATAAAATTTCACATGGATATATTTAATCTTGTAAATATATGTCAAAAACATTAATTAAATTGTTCTCTCCAGCTCTCCTTAAATTAGAATATTTCAAATGTGAAGAAGATTTGAGAACAGAGGGAGTAATTTTTATAATGAAAAGAATAAAATAAGAATAAAGGGATTTGGCATTGGGTGAAATGTAAGAGGTGTAATGTACAAGTATTTGAAATGAAGCACGTAGGTGTTGACGCATACATAAGGCACAGCCAAATGTCATGCTTGGTTCATAGTCATGCTTATCAGCTAACCTCAGATGAAAAATGTGAAAAACTTTTTATGATCTCTAGAGCAAGATTAGAGTGAGGAAATATGATGCTGAAAAGGTGGATTCTAAGAGATGGGTTGAGGAGGTCAGTAGGAATTAGAAACAATGAATCCTTATTCCCAACGTTGGAAGGCCACCCAGCTGCACAGACTCATGCAAAGGAAGCCTTGGAACACTCCACATCTATGATAGAGAATAAAGGGATGAAAGAATTTAGGATATATAGATGGAATCCTCAATTTCCTAATCATAAGCCTTTTCTTCAATCCTACTTCCTCAACCTCTCTATTTGTGGCCATATGGTATGCCCATCTTTTCTTTTTTCTTTTTATGCCTTTTTCTTACTCTTTTTTTAGATTGATTATCAATTATGTTCACTTTTTAAAATAAAACAGGTTTTAGATGCATTGCAAAAGATAAAAGCATAGGATGATTCAAGTTTGAGTTATAGAAGATCATGCAGAGAAGGAATATGTGGGTCATGCTCAATGAATATTGATGGCCTTAACACTGTTGCTTGCCTTAAACCCATTGATTCAGATACTACCAAGCCTACCACTTTGACTCCCCTTCCACATATGTTCGTTATCAAGGATCTTGTCGTTGATCTTACCAACTTCTATGACCAATACAAGTAATTATCCTTTATTTTATTGCAAATTCATTTCACAATCTTAATTCTTAGCACTGTCGGGTTCGAGTCATATATAAACATATCAATGGATCAAGTGAAATGTCTCAATTGACTTATGTTTTAACTAATAAACATCAACAAACAACTAATCTTCATAATAAGTAAGCAACAAGCTTTTTTGAAATACTCCTATGCAACTACATTGTAGGTCAACTGAACCATGGCTAAAGACGAGGAAGAGACCAAAGAATGGTCGAGAATATAGACAATCGCCTCAAGATAGGAAGAAGCTTGATGGATTATACGA
Organism: Amaranthus cruentus; assembly: GCA_019425755.1. Taxonomy (NCBI): domain Eukaryota; kingdom Viridiplantae; phylum Streptophyta; class Magnoliopsida; order Caryophyllales; family Amaranthaceae; genus Amaranthus; species Amaranthus cruentus. The sequence goes on along the minus strand of CM033453.1, from coordinate 11,958,501 downwards.
GTGTATATTATGTGCTTGTTGTACGACAGCATGTCCCGCATACTGGTGGAATCCAGAGGAGTATTTGGGTCCGGCAGCTTTGATAAATGCATATCGATGGGTGTCGGATAGTCGAGACGATTATACGGAGGAGAGATTGGAGGCTCTATTGGCAGATGATAAGAAATTAGACAGGTGCAGGAGTATCAAGAATTGTACTGCAGCATGTCCTAAGAGCTTAGATCCTGCTTCTGCTATTAACATTATGAGGGCTCGACATAAGCTTTCTGTGCGCCTTGAGAAGAATTAATCTGCTTTTATGTTATAGGACTAGTTTAGTTCTCATCAAATAATGATTTCCAGTTTTTTGTAATCTATATTTGTATCTTAATATTTGTTTCAAAGATTGAAAGAAGGATTTTTCATTTTATAATAAAACCTTAAAAGACAAGGGAAGATCTACATAAACTTATAGCAATTATACTATCTTATTAGAAACTAGAGTTAAGCTAATTACCAAGAGTGAACCTTAATCTACTCCCTAAAACTGCAAAAACAAATGATTACATGGCCATACTATGGAATATTTTCACGTGCCATTGATTATTATTATTATTATTATTATTATTATTATTATTATTATTATTATTATTATTATTATACTTTCCACTTGTTTAGTTGTATCGTTTAACTCAATAGAAGTATTAATTTAATAGTAGTAGTTAATACTTAATACCTTAATTAATCCTGTAGATTTTATTTATCAATAAAACAGGAAAGACTAAGTATGTGTTTGTTGCACAGCCAAAAATGAGTCCAGAGACAGTAACACTGGTTCTGGTAAATATAGCAGGAATACTAGAAAGAGCGGACGAGTCATTACTACCTGGTGTATATAAAGAAGTTGGAGCAGACCTTAGTATTGATCCTACAGGACTTGGCTCACTTACCCTTTTCAGATGTATTGTTCAGTCTTCTTGTTATCCTCTTGCTGCTTATCTTGCTACCCGCCATGACCGGACCTTTGTTATCGCCATTGGTGCCTATCTTTGGTCTGCTGCCACTTTTCTCGTCGCTTTCTCCACCTCCTTCTTTCAGGTCATCTTCATTATGTTCTTAATTTCTTTACTAGTTTTACTTTTCTGCCTTTGATGCTTGCGTTGACCTTTAAAAATACCCTTATATTTTCTGTCTAGATCTCTTTGTACACATTGTGTTATTGGCTATAATTTTAATATGTTGTAATCAAATGGGCAAGAAAAAGGTCAAGTTAACATAAAAAACTTTCTATCAGTTAACTAATTGATCAGGTTATAAAGATATACAATGGGTTCATATTTTAGCTTAATCATAGATTTCACAAACAGAATCCTGAAACTTTGTCTTTCACTATCATGATCAGACTTACACAGCAATCACATTGTTTACCGATAGGAATCAATGTGACAAAAGGTCGCAGATTCAAATATTATCCACCCTGTTGGAAGTTGATCCCATATTAAAAAAAAAAAATATTGTATGGGTCTTGTGTACAGCCCAATTTTATCATGGTGTCAAAACCAATAGTTTCCAATGACCAATCAACTGAAAACAAAAAAATTGATCTTCCATAACAAAACAATTTGCGGGTTCGAAAAGAATAGTGTTTCAGCAGAATTAAAAAAAAGGGGCTCACATGTAAGAGCTTAGAGGAGTGTTGGATACCCACATGGTGATCTCAAATTGAAGAATTAGAGAGAGGTTGACTAACATATATACTTGATAGGGTACCCTAATACGAATTGGTTTTATGATGAATTTTCATCGGGTTTGTGTGCAGCCAACTCTTCTCTTATGCAAGTATTGTCATGTATAAGCCCAATAACAGATTTAACACACTTCTCATCATTTAAAGTGGAATATTTTGCACGATGTTTAATGAAGGCATGTGATATAGCCTATATCCATACTAATGGCCCAAAGAGTCCTTGTGTCAGTGCGCAATAGCCGATAGGGTATATGACATATGCTGGTGCTACAACCACCAACATAAAATTTTTAGTTGAGTTGGTTCTTGACGTTTGAAGATTTTCTGAATGTGATCAGGTGGCGGTGTCAAGAGGATTAAATGGCATAGGACTACCCATTGTAATACCTGCAATTCAGTCTTTAGTAGCAGACTCCACAGAGGCAAGCACCCGCGGCATGGCCTTCGGATGGTTGCAACTCACAGGAAATTTAGGCTCTATTTTAGGTAGCATTTTCTCCGTAATGCTTGCCTCAACATCCTTAATGGGAATCCCAGGTTGGAGAATAGCATTCCATTTAGTTGGTATCATAAGTGTCATAGTTGGCATTTTAGTCCAAGTTTTTGCAACTGATCCTCACTTTGCAAACAAAACTAAACATCAAAACAAATCAAAAATACCCTTTTGGGCAGAGCTTAAGGAGGTACTTTTGGAAGCGAAATCTGTAATCCGAATTCCATCTTTTCAGATAATCGTCGCTCTGGGTGTTGCAGGAACATTTCCTTAGTCAGGCTTGTCTTCGTTTGGGCCCATGTGGTTGGAGCTCATCGGGTTTTCCCATAAAACTACCGCATTGCTTATATCAATGTATGTGATTGGTAATTCTGTTGGAGGGCTGTTTGGTGGGAAAATGGGGGATATCCTTTCCAAGATTTTGCCCAATTCGGGGAGAATTATACTGTCTCAAATTAGTTCTGGGTCAGCAGTTCCTTTGGCAGCTATACTTCTTTCAAACATGGTTTAATGTTTTTGATCATGGGACTCACTACATCATGGAATGCACCTGCCACTAACAAGTATGTTTCAATCCCATTTTACAGCTTTTATAAAACTTCAAAATAATTTTTCTGATTATTTTTACAAATCAAAAAATTAAATAAATGTTCAATAGTGCCAAGATTTATAGTTTTTTGGTTTCAGATTGTTCAGGACTATAGTGAATTTAAATCATTTATATTTCTTATTTATGTAAAGTTACAAATAATTCTTACAATTAAGGGTCCATTTCAAACAACCCATTAGTTATTACAAGGTTAAGGTTATACACGTCTCACCCCCAAACCCAACTGAATGAACATTAAGTTAGAAATTTATAATTGAGGCCAAATAGGTAATACACTACCGAAAAACTATAGTCGAATACCGGATATACTAGACAAAAGATCATAGTCGAATGACCGATACAAGCTCAAAAAATTAGATGACCCGAGGACCAACTACCAAACCTCCCCTGTAGCTTCGCCCCTATAAGAGAGAGCCCGGAATAATGATATAAGTTTTGTTGTTAAAACTGAAATTTTGTTAAACATGTTTCATTGTGTCCCGGCTGGTGTTATTCTTATATGCTGATTTTAGTAATAAAACATGAAGCTAATTGTGCTCATCAAATATTTCAGTCCAATATTTGCAGAAATAGTTCCTGAGAAACATCGAACGAGCATCTACGCATTAGATTGTTCGTTTCAGTCGGTATTAAACTCATTCGCTCCACCTCTAGTAGGCATACTGGCTCAGCATGTTTACGGATACAAGCCAATCCCTGAAGGATCATCAGAATCTATAGTCGTAAAACCTGACAGGGAAAATGCTACTGCATTAGCAAAAGCTCTTGACATAAATTTCACAATCACAATGTCAGTTTGCTGCTTTATATACTCCTTTCTATACTGCACTTATCCTACAGATAGAGATCGCGCTAGATTGCAGGGTTTCGTTCAGTCTGAAGCACAAATAATGGAAGGCTCTCATTCTGGCAAGCTTGAATTCCAAGTACTGGAAAACAAAGATTTTGAAGATGTAAAAGCAATTATAGTTGAGCATGAAAATGAGGAGAACAGACTTCTTAGAACCCAAGAACATGTTTGAGTCTAACTCTTGAACTATACTGGGATACTGCCATTTTCAGAACAAGTAGAATTTCATTGTACAAGTACAACTATGTTGTATTTTTGTATTTTTATTAAATATATGCACTGGCGGATCCAATATTCAGAATGAAGGCTAGCATCAAAGTATTGATGAAGTAAACAATAAACTTGATTAAATTGTTATATAATCTTATATAATACTCCCTCCTATTCAACCCAAATGTCTCATTTTATTTTGGGTACTATTCACTTATCACTCTTAATTTGTACTTTACTCTTAATCTATAAATTAAAACATAGTCATGTGAGATCTTGTTTGATTCTTCTCAATACAAGGATTAATATCAATTTTTTGTAATTTTTAATTAAGAATAATTTGAGATATTAAGGATTAAAATATTGTCTCGGCAAGTGTGAAAAACTAAATGGGACAATTAGGCTGAATAGGAGGTAATAATAAACTTGATTAAAATTGTTATAAATGAACCAACTTATTTGCGATTTGCTCAAAATAAATCAATATATCATTATTTTTAAAATAAAGGAAAAATTATATAAAACTACCTAATGTAATACCTTTTTTTAAAAAAACTACCTTATATAAAAAATTTTGCAAAAAACTACCTTCTGTAATACAATTCTTTGCAAAACACTGCCTTGTTATGATTTTCGTCAGTTGACTGGTAAAACTGACGTTGACAATCACGCCCCAATCACGTGCCCCATTAAAACTCATCTTCTCCTTCTTTAAAATCGAACACTTATGCTGGAGTCCCATTTCCTTCCATTCTTCCCTTTCTTCAACCATTGAAACCCTAAATTCTAATCATCCATTACATCTTTTTATTCCCATTCTTCCCGTTCTTCAAGAGACAATTCGATGCCCGAGAAATGTGGTTGTGGAACTCCATTTGCAAGGAGAGTCTCATGGACCAAGGAAAATCCTAGAAGAAGGTTCAAGTGTTGTGCTTTGTACGATCCTAACACAAATTGGAGGGGTTGCAAGAAGTTTAAGTGGATTGATGAACCTGAAATGGCTGATTGGCAAAGAGTATTGACAAACATACTTGTGGAGGAGAAGCGACAATTAGCAACCGAAATCAAGATTTTGAGTTCAAGGGTTTGTTGCTTGGAATTCGAAAAGGAACAAGCAATTGTCGATCTTAAAAGAATTAAGAAGAAATTGATGGGTCAGAGGAAACATGGAAATCAGTTGTGTAGCTTTGTATTAGGGTTTTTATTTTGTTTTTTGTTGGCGTTGGTTGTACTAGTTAAGGGTAGTAAATGATGTTTATCTTTTGATTGTAGGAGCTTGTGTTGATTGTAATAGGTTCGTTGTAACATGATTATGGTGAATGAAATGGGATTTTGTCAACTGATTGCTATTTTGCTAATGGTTGCTGTTAATTGTTGTTGTTGCTAATTTTTGTTGACTGTTGTTGATGCTAACTGATTACAAATCCGCAGTAGTTGATGCTAATTGATGCTAATTGTTGTTAGTGCTAATTTTTATTGTTTCACAACAGAACATCACAATCAGCAGTAACTCTAAATTGCTTCACAACAGAACATCAGAAACTGATGCTTCTGATGCTTCATTGCATTCAACATAACATCAGCAGAAACTGATGCTTCTGATGCATTATATTCAACATAACATACATACAATCTAGATTGATCCATTTGCATTCAACAAAACATAACATGCTGCTGATGCTTCTGATGCATTGCATTCAACACAAACTGATGCTCTTAATTGCTTCATAACATAACATCATAAACTGATGCATTACATTCAACATACATTCATGCATTACTTTGGTTCTTGAAATTCAAAATACATACTACTACATACTAAATCTAGATTGATCCATTACTACATTCAAAATACTACTACATACTAAATCTAGATTGATCCATTACTACATTCAAAATACATTCAAAATACATATGCTTCATAATACATTGATCCATAACTACATTGATACATTAATTGAAAATCTAGATTTGACTACATTGATCCATTACACATGAGGAGGATCCAATTGTTGCAACTTGTGATTGTGGTTCATTTGATGTGTACTGTTGCGTTGAAGAAGACCCCTTTTTAGGCCTACCACCCTTTGATTTCTTCGTCGTTGGTGGTTTGGGTGGATTCTTGCATCCCTTCTTGTAGTGACCTAGAGTACCACAATTACTACATTTTCTGGGCTTGTATTCTCTAACAACACTTGCAGCCTTCTTTCCTCCCTTGCCTTCATCAGCTTCCTTTTTTCATTCATTTCTCTATCAAAATGAAACTATGAAAACAAATTTTTACTTATTAGTTGGTCTTTATCTTATTTAATTAAGAAGATTATAAGTTTATATACCTTATTGTAAGCCCTTGCTGCTCTCCAAAAATGTTGTTTAAACAACTCTCCGGGGAACTTGATCTTGAAATTTGCCCATATATGCCTGCAGTAGAACCTGATTTCTGCTTCAGGAATCACTGAGTTGAAAGCTTCAACCAATCCCTACATTAACCACAAATTAGTTTTAGCATTATAACATAAGGAATACTTAAACTAAAGTATGTATACATTCATACCTTTTGCCTGTCACTCATGAAGGTAAAAGCATCACCTCCTTCTTGTACGCAACTGTTAGAAGAAGTAACTGACCTAAGATCTTCGACAAGGAGATTTAGAAACCAAGTCCAAGTTTCCACGTTTTCTGTTTCTACAACAACCCAGGCAATGGGGAAGATATTGTTGTTCCCATCTTTACCAATAGCAGTCAACAAAATCCCAGGGAACTGTCCCTTCAAATGTGCCCTATCAACACCTATAATGGGCCTACAACCCGCAACAAAACCCTCCTTACAAGCTGGCAAACATATATACATCCTTTGGAACAAAGGTAGCGGATTCTCTATTCCAATGCATTTAACAATTGCAGTGCTTCCTGGATTAAACCTCCCTATTGCCTCCGCATAGTCCCACACCTACTATACTCTTCACTAGCATCACCAAATATCATTTTCATGGCAATTCTTTTGGCCATATAACACTTTGAATACTTCACTTCGCAACCTAACTCCCTATTAACCCTTTTCTCAAATGCCTTTAATTCCCAAGTCGGATTTTCCCTCCAATCCTCTATGTATTTCTCAGCTAAATACAAATTAGTGACTTTATTGTTTTGGTGTTGGTGCCCACAAGTGTGCTTGGAAAAATAACTCCTAATTTGAAGTGTCTCCTCATCTTTCAACTTCACAGCATGAACCTTAAAATTACACTTCTTATCCTTGCCACACACACATTTCACAATTCGTGCTTTTGATTTACTACAATTGCATCTATTGTAGCAATACACACATATCCTACTACTACCATTATGCAAGTAATAATAATTATAACCACATTCAATAGCATGATACCTTAGTGCTTTTCTAAACACATGTGTTGATTGAAATTTAAGGCCTAGAGATAAATTGATCTTACCCTTGAAATCAACCTCAGGATTGAATGTAGGATAGTTGCTTAGACCTTCCTCATCATCATTCAAAGCACCTAAATCATCATCATCAGACTCCAATTCATCCCCCTCTCCATTATAGTATATGTCTCTGTTATTTTCTTCATCAATTTCCTTATCTACTACCACTCTTAAATCATCATCCCCTATGAATACATCATTAAGCCCATAAACTACATTTTCTGCAAACAAATCAACATCATCCTCAGATTCATCCTCATCACCAACACTATAATCTTCATCCGTACTATCATTAACATCATAATTCTCCTCTATGTGGGTTGTTTGGTTTGCTGTGAGGATTAGAGAAGAAGTAGCAACTGATTTTTCTGTTTTAGATCTAGGGTTATCACTCCTTCTTTCTTTAATACCCATATCCCCAACATCAACATGTGCACTAGCACTTTCCAACTCAACAACACCCTTACCTGCCACATCAGCCCTAACAATTGCCACCTCATCTACACTAACATCACCTACATTACCCACATCAGCAGCTAGGGCTGAACATAGTTTGGTCTAAACCGTAAACCAAACCGGACCAAACCGTAATTTAAGTATTTGGTCTGGTCTACGGTCTAGACGGTCTGGTCCGGTTTTTTTAAAAATAAATTACGGTTTCCGGTCTGGTCTTGGTTTTTAAATTTTCAGACCAGACCGGACTGGGAAACCGTATTAAAATTCCGGTCCGGTGAAAACCGAAAACCGTAACCCGGAAACCGTATCTATTAGATGGCTAGTTATACTTATTAGGACTTAACTTTGAAGAGTTTTATTTTTACGTTGGCCCAAGCCCAACTCTTAAGGCCAAGTAGAAGTAGTATATAATATATAAACTAAAAAACCCTAAGTTCCAATTTTCACTTTCATCAATCATCATCTGATCATCTTCTCCATTCACGACTCATAAATTACGCACCAGCGCCATCTCCATTAATTCTTCACAGGTAATCTTCATTTAAGCTTTCATGAATCTTCTTCTTCAACTGTTTTTTAGTTTTTCATCATCAATCTTCTCCATGCACGACTCATAATTTACGCACCAGCACCATCAGGTAGTCTTCTTCGGTTCTTCCACTATGATCAGTCCGTGAGTTTGTCAGTCTTCTCCGGCTTTTCAATACGGAATCAAGTGTAGAATCTCGTAATGTAAGTATTTTGGTATTATTTTTTGATGTTTTGTATTTCGAATATTTATGACTTGATTTTTTTGATTTTTTATGATTTTTCTGTTTTTTTATGATCAGACCATCTCCTTTTTTTTGATATTGTTATTATTTGATATTGTTATTAGATTACCTTTTTAAAAATGTATTGTGATTATTTGATATTGTTATTAGAAATGAGGTTGAAAGGTATCATAAATTTCTGAAATATTGTTAGTATTTGATATTGTTATTAGATTACCTTTTTTTTTTTGAAATATTGTTATTAGATTACTTGGCCGTGTGCAAATTAATTCCTGCTTGTATAATATCCTCTCTTTGAAATGAGTAATGACAAGTTGTAACTTGTAAGTATTGGTTGTTCATTTGTAGATGTCGATGGATGAGCCTTTTATAATTTGCGATGAAAATGAAGTGGATGAGCAAGATGGTAATGAAAGCAAAAAGGAGGAAGCTGTGAGCAAACAAAGGAGGAAGCTTGTGAAACCACGATTTGACATATGGGATCACTTCACCAAGTTTACAAACAAGAATATGGAAAACAAATGTAAGTGCAACTATTGTGGTCGTGAATATTAGTGCAATCCTAGTGTAAATGGGACTAGTACATATAGAGCACATTTAAGTAAGTGTCCTAGATTTTCACTCAATAAGAAATCAAATGGTACTCAAACACAATTGAGTTATCAATCAAGTGTTAATGAACAAGGGGAACAAGAAGCTCAAATAAAGACTTGGATGTTTGATTATGAGGCTTGTAGGAAAGGCTTAGCGTACATGATAATTGTTGATGAACTTCCCTTTAGATTTGTTGAGGCCCAGGGGTTTAGGCCCTTTTGCTCACAGATGCAAAATAAGTTTGTGGTTCCTTATAGAATGACAGTGGCTAGAGATTGTTATGAGATGTTTTTGGATGAAAGATTGAAACTAAAATCTTTTTTAAAAAGTAATTGTAGGAGAGTATGTCTTACTACTGACACATGGACTTCAATCCAAATTATTAATTATATGTGTTTAACTGCGCATTTTATTGATAACGATTGGAAGTTAAATAAAAGAATCTTAAACTTTTGTCCAATATCAAGTCATAAAGGTCAGGCCATTGGAAAGGCAATTGAAAAATGTTTGCTTACTTGGGTCTTGAAAATGTGATGACCATTACTGTTGACAATGCTAGTTCTAATGACACTGCAATTGGTTATTTAAAAACAAGAGTCAAAACTTGGGGAACTAGTGTGTTGAATGGAGAATATTTGCATGTAAGATGTATTGCTCATATCATGAACTTAGTGGTTAATGATGGTCTTAAATTAGTAACTGATGTTGTGTGTCGAGTTCGAGGTGCTGTTAAATTTATTTTATCTTCTCCATCTAGAATTGAAAAGTTTTATAAGTGTGTTTCGGATGAAAAGATTCCATCAAAAAACTTGTTGTGTCTTGATGTGGTTGCACGGTGGAACTCAACTTTTTTGATGTTAAGCATTGCTTTGAAGTTTATATTGGCATTTGAGAGGTATGATGGGAAAGACCCAAATTTTCATGAGCATCTTTTAGATCCCAAAGGTTATGGGAATGGTTTGGGAAAGCCTACTACTGAGGATTGGAACCAAGTGAAAAACTTAGTTCAATTACTAGAAGTGTTTTATAATTTAACTTTGCGTGTGTCTGGTTCACAATGTGTTACTTGTAATGGTTGTTTTGATGATATAACTGATGTTGATTGTTTGCTAAAAGAATGGTGTGAAAGCTCTGATTTTGAGTTTAAGGAAATGGCAAAGAGAATGAAAGAGAAGTGTGATAAGTATTGGGGGGATCCTAAAAAACTAAATGTTATGCTATATGTTGCTGCTGTACTTGATCCTAGATATAAATGGGAAACTGTGGAATTTGGGATTAGACAAATGTACAAAAAAGATAACGATGCTTCTGTTGTTTGTATGCGGGTAAAGAGTGCCCTTTATGATTTATATGATGAATACAAAGGCATTCATTCTACACCCGCCGCAACAAAAAACCAAAGCGATGGTGCTTCAAGTTCAAGCAAAGATGTAGAACCTGGTATTCCGAAAAAAGGACTTATGAGATCTAAGTTCAAAAAATTCAAAGAGTCTCGTGAGGATGGGGAATTGACCAAAACAGAGGTGGACAAGTATTTAGATGAGGTTACAGAAGAAGATGGAGAAGGCTTTGATATTTTGACATGGTGGAAAAACAATAGTTCAAGGTTTCCCATTCTTTCTCTTGTAGCTCGTGATGTGCTAGCCATTCCTGTATCCACAGTTGCATCGAAAAGTGCCTTTAGCACTGGAGGTCGAGTTCTAGATTCATTTCGAAGTTCATTAAGTCCAAAGATGGCGGAGGCTCTTATTTCTTGTCAAGATTGGCTTCGTGCTTCTTCTCCAAAAGTTGAGGAGTGCTTGGAGGATATAGCACAACTAGAGAAAGGTATGCGATCTTTCATATCTTTAATGCATGATTAGATTAGTATTATGTTTATTTAATAAAATCATATTTTTTTGATGTTTGTTTTTATTGTACAGAGCTATCGAAGATCAGTTTGGCTCCTTCAGTTATCGACGTTCCTTAATGCAATTGCTTATTCGTGGATGAAGTCACTATTGCTGATGTACTTAATTATTGTTATGTTTTGAATTTGGTGATGTATTTTGTTTATCGATGGTTGAAGACTTGAGACGTTTCTATTTGGTTCGAACTAGCAAGATATTTTGTGATTTGTGAATGTCGTTTGGTTATGTAATTTGTTATGGTAATGTATGTATTAGAAGGCTTTCGTAGACTCAATTAATGACTCAGAATATATATATATATATATATATATATATATTAATATTTACGTATATATAAATGAATACATTATCTTATATTCAAAACTTAAAAACACATAAAAAAGAAAAAACCGTAGACCAGACCAGACCAGACCGGTCTAGAACGGTCTGGTCCGGTCCGGTCTGGTCTCTTGACTGGTCTGGTCTGGTCTAAAAAATTTCCAGACCGTAATTTCTGGTCTGGTCTGATTTTTCTGTCAAACCAGACCAGACCGAACCGTGTGCAGCCCTATCAGCAGCCAACTCAGAGGCCATACCTTTCACTTTAACAGCTTTTTTCCTAATTTTTAGTTTCTTCATCTTATTAATCTATGTAATGTAATAAACCCTAAGCAATAATAAATACACCCAATTTCAGTACAGAAACAAAGATGCACTTAATAAAAAAAAAGAATGCAAAATTAAGAACAAAAACGCATCCAAATCAGTAGCACAAACAGTATGCGAAAATTAACCCTAAACCCTAATAAACGAAGTACATAAACAAGGATGAGAAGAAATACATACCTATGTAGGTTGGATTTTAAATGGGTAGCAATTAATAAGAAGTGAGGAAGGAAGGTGGGAGAAAGTTATGGGAGATATGATGTTCTGAGTTTGGGTTGGTATCAATGTCGACAAAAGGGATTAATTGAAGAGGGAGGATGGGTTTAAATGGAGCACGTGCTTGGGGCGTGCTGGGAGATTTGATGGTCAACGTCAGTTTTAACAGTCAACTAACGAAAATCATAACAAGGTAGTGTTTTGCAAAGAATTGTATTACATAAGGTAGTTTTTTGCAAAAAAATTTATATAAGGTAGTTTTTTTTTTAAAAAAAAAGGTAGTTTTATATAATTTTTCCTAAAATAAATTAAACCAACCTATGTATTTAGTTGCTCATAGCATACCCTTGTGACGTGCAACTGGTTATGTATGTAATTTAAGTAAAACTTAATCAACTCAATTTACTCCCTCCAGCATTTAATTGAAAATTAATTATCACATTCACATTCCTTTATATTCAACCAAGAACCATGCATTAGAGTTGTTCATGGGCGGGCTTGGGCGGGTAGCGGATCGGGTAGCACCTAAAAATTCTACCCGCGGGCTCAAATATTCAAAAGCCCCCCCGCATTCGCGAGCATATTTTTTTGTCGCTACCCGCACATTTTTAAAGCGGGCGGGACCCGCGGGTAGGCGGGTATTTTTATACAAAAATTAAAAACATAAATCATATTATAAAGTTAAGTTTTTATAAGAACAAACAAAATATAATACATTATCTAAAATACTCTAAATATATATAAAGTCTCAAAATACTCAAATTACATGAATATTGAATATAGAAGGTGGAGTCGGCTACTTGTTCGAACTTTGATTGTCGACTGCTTGAGTGCTTTGAGGGTTAAAAATATCAAATGTAGCTAGATAGTAGAATTAGAAACTTTATTAAAGTCTAAAAGAAGTAAACCTTAAAGCCAGTAGAAGAGTAATAAACTAAAGTTGGGTATGGTTCATGTAGTAGTATAGTTTAATAATTAATAGAATTAATTATTTAATAAATAATATATTAAACTAAGCGGGCGGGCGGGTATACCCGCAGGTATTTTTTTGGTGTCGCTACCCGCCCGTTTATCTTGGCGGGTGGGTATTACCTGTCCAAACTTTAATTTTTTTTGAAAAACGTTGTCCATGCCCGCCCGTTTTTCGAGCCGGATGGGTCGAGCCTAGCGGGTAGCCCGCCCATGAACAACTCTACCATGAATTGAAGAGACGGAAACTATAATCAACTTCTAATTGTTGTAAAAAAAGGTCTCTAAAAGAGACCGTTTTAATGGGCTGGCCCATTAGTAAATTTTTATATATGAAATATAAGTTTTTATCATTATGAAAAATAGGTTATTATCATATAAAATGTAGGTTTTTATCATATGAAATATAAAGGGTATCTATAATAATGTATGTATACATTATATTAAATGTAGGTTGCTGTAAGTGTTTTTATTATGTATTGTATGTATTTTTTTTTTATGTGCTGTAGGTGTTTATATGTCCATTTCAGCATGTAAAAACACTTACTATAACTACTTCAAATTGATATGATACTATGATAGTTCATATTTTTTAACCAAAAAATATTACTTGTAAAATAGTTGCCACCTAATCATGAATCGCTATGCAAAGTTTTCAAATCATACGAATTTTGTTTTGTAACGTTGATCCATATAGTCATGTAACAATCCCAAAGTCCCTTGTCCAAGGCCGTCTCCGACATTTCAAAGGCCTTGAGCAAAATATAAATTATGGGTTCCTAAAATCTAAAAGTACGTTCTATTACATTTGTGCAATTGTAAATTTATTTGTCAATACTTTAATTAGTACAATTACTTTTTTATTAATATATTAAAACATTGCTACATTTTATAATTTCATGGAACCAACAACTAGCAATCATAAATTCAAATTAAATACCCATTCCTTTTAAATTTAAACTTTAAACCACTATTATCACTTATCTTAATTAAACTAATAATAAAAGTAGTAAATTAAAAACTATCAAGAGAGATTATATTGCTCACCTAGAATAATTTATACTAGTATATCCTAATCATTTAATACAAGCTGATTAATACAAATTTATTAGCCAATTTATATAATTATCTTTTAAAAATATATTAAATTCGAATACATTAAATTTTAACACTCTCCCTATACATTTAGTTTTGCTACACAATACACAAAAATCCTAATTTTAATTTTAACCATATAGCAAAAATATGAAGCCCTTCATAAATCGGGGCCCTGAGCGGGAGCTCATGGTGCTCCCCCTAATAGCCGGCCTTGCCCTTGTCCATTGGAATCGAAATCGCTATCTGTTGGAAAATAATCCACATGTGTTCTCACATGTAAGAATTAGAGAAAGATTGACTATCATATACTCTCCCTGTTCCTTAATGAAGTTCACATAAGGAATGCTCACGAAATATAAAAAAAAATTGAATCTTGAAGATAGTGGACGTGTTATTTTACTTAACAATAAATTTGAAGGTGGAAAAGTGAGCATTATAAACATTAAAAAACATTAAAATAAAATTAAATGGAAAAAAATATGAAGACCATATCTAATAAAAAAAATATCATTATAAAATTAGTGGGAAATATATGAAGACGATAAGGAATCTCTTATCCAATACCCAAACATGAACCGTCCCATGACTAATTCTAAACATACATGTAATACCTAGACCCAACCATTACAATTGGTCCCATTCTAAATTCATCCCGAATCTTGACCTTAATTCTATGAGTGCATGACCCATTTTAAACCATTATTACCCACATTTGATCCTTGATTAAAACACAAATTCTTGTGAGAGACGGTCTCTTTGAAAGATCATCTCTAATTGAGTTGGCCCATTAAGGAAAAATATAGAGTAAATGTAGGCAAAAAGCTTTAATGGATTAGGCCTGAGAGACGTCTCTCAAAAAGACGGTCTCTCGTTAATTATTTTTGAGATTGAATTATGCTCTAATGGACTGGGCCTAAGAGACGTCTCTCAAAGGGACGGTCTCTCAGGAGACTGGCTGTTTAACCTTCAGCCACTTTCCCGAGAGACCGTCTCTTTGAGAGACGTCTCTTAGGCCCAGTCCATAAGAGCACAATGCCTTCTCTTACTCTATATCTTTTTTTATGAGCTAATCCAATTAGAGATGTTCTCTCAGAAAAACCGTCTCTCACAGGAATTTGCGAAGGCTAAATCCTATTTTTGACCATACCAAATGATACCAAACAGGCCCAACGGCCATACCTATTGAAAACAGCACATATCGTACTCATATTAAAAAGGATAAGGCGGTTGCATTAAGTGAGACACTTCGACTTGAAAAAAAATGTGCAAGAAAACAAAAGGCAATAGCAAGACAACACTAATAGTCTATGAATTAAGGAAAGAGTAATGCCAGATAGTAACATGTTACCGGTATTCATTATTTTAAACCAATTTTCTTAGTATAATAAATGTAAAAGAAAGGCAATTGGATATTATCTCAATCCGAGCAAGTAATTTTTATCTCAGGTAAGTGAGGTGTTTGATAAATAACTTTGAATTGAATTTTGAATTTTGCCACAAAAACATGTTTAGTTAGTCAGCTAGTCTTCTGAGAGACCGTCTTTCTGAGAGACGTCTCTCAGACCCAGTTTACAAAGCTTACTTTGTACGCTTACTTCACAATTTTTGTATGGGTCAACCCAATAAAAGATGGTCTTTCAAAGAGACCGTCTCTCACAAGAATTTGTGTTAGTAAAAGACTTTCAGGCACCTAAAAAAGCTGAAAATGAAAAACTAGTGTTTCATTGATTTTTGGCTTGTTGATTCTTTTTTTTCCAATAAATAACCAATAGCAAATACATAAATTTACAAGGCATCTCCTTAAACAGCTGATTTATCCAGCTAGCTTATCTATATAGCTTAAAAACCAATAAAAATATCAATATTGAAAAATTAACTAATACCGTCAATCATCAAAAATCAATAATTATTTACCAAACTCCAAAAAATTTAAAACTTAATTTCATCTAACTCTTTCCCTCGTCTATCTATCTATAATCTAATTTCTAATTAATTAAATAAAAATGCTTCTAATGAATAAAAACTCAATTCTTATAGTTCGCCACCCTTTTCGTTTTATCGCCACCCCTATTTTAAATTAATTAATTAAAATTACGAAAATGCCCTTGGACTTAAATTCTTTATAAAACACTTCAAACTCACTCCATAACACTTTATCATTCTAAAACTCACTAAATCCACAAAAAAATTATCGTAGCAAAAGCATTGGACTTCGAATCTTTACCGAAAAACTGAGGTAATTTCTAAACTAATCTCATTTCAAAATTCAAAAAAAAAAAAAATAGGGGGGTACTCGCACGTTTTGTGCGAGTGTACCATGGCTAACTCGCACAAAACGTGGGAGTGAACCATGGCTGACCCGCACAAAATAATATAATAATATTAAATAATATAATAATATTAATAATTGTTTAATAATGTTAATATTATTTATTTATTTATTTTATTAAATGTAAATATTATTTGTTTATTTATGTAGTTATTTTATTTAATTGTAGTTAATTTAATTATTATTTAATTAAATTTAGTTATTTTATTTTAATTTAGTTATTTTATTTTAGTTAATGTTTAATTATTTCTAATTTTAAATAATAATTCATTAAATTATGAAAATTGTAGTAAATGGCTGGAAACCAGGGTAAAGGCAAGGGGTTTTTTAGAGGCCTATTGAGAGGCAATAGCTCTAGACCGACTTTACTTAGGGGGGACCCCCATGAGAGAGGGGTTACGGGTTCTGCGAGGAGGGCTAGGCATGAAGAGGTGGCCAGACATAGTCAGGCCCAACGTTCGAGTACGCTGGACCAAGTGCGTACTCGCTTTGACCAACAGGCAAGCCTGTGTAGTGATACGCTTGGCTCTTGGGATGATGATACTGACTACGACGAGTCTGTCGGCCAGGAAGAGTCTATTGGGGAGCCCGTTGATTGGAATCCAGTTAGAGGGGCTGGCGGTCAGTTTACGCGAAGTGGTCATAGCTCGGTTGGCCCTTCTAATCAAGCTGGAGGCAGCCAGGTTGAGGATGCGGCTCCACGGAGGCGAAGGCGCTCACAGTCTTCTGATGCGGACTGGCTGATCACATCACTGCAGCCCCGGGGCCCGATCGATACTCGTTTGATACCCAGCTACGGGGGGCACATAGCGAGGGTTATTTATGAGGGATCGGAGCGTACCCCTCCGGTTTTGGAGTGTCGGCTTAGGAAGAAGACGGTGGAGACGATCATCAGACTGTAGGACATGTCTGATGAGCTGTACCAGGTTTTACCTGCGAGTTCCCTAGGTCGTCTGCCGTACATTATGCACCAGCACATTGACAGTGCTCTTATATCGGCCTTTTTGGAGAGGTGGTAGCCGGATACCAACACCTTCCACATGCCGTGGGGGGAGATGACGATTATGTTGCACGACGTGCAACGCATTTTAGGACTTGGTATTAATGGTACTTTGCCTGCTGATCTTGCTGACGGTGAGTGGAAGATGGAGATGGCCGGTCTCTTTGGGGAGCCGGTGGCTGAGCTGCAGAGAAAGGGGTATTTCAATGCCGGTAGCATAAACGTTAGTGACATGTTACAACTGTGTCACTGTTCTCAGTCGTTGGACACGCAGACTACTGCGTACTACATGTCTATAGTGGGCTCGACACTGCTGGTCGATAAGACCAGAATTGAGATGCGACCGCACCCTATTCTTGCTGTTAAAGGCGATCAGGATGAGATCGCCTGGGGTGCCGTGACGCTTGCGTACCTCTATCGCCAGTTGGGAATGGCGTCAAGGGCCGGTTGCCGGACTATAGCGGGCTGTCTGACACTGTTACAGACATGGATTTACGAGTACTTCCCGTCCATTCGCCCGCATCCTCGCCTAATTGATATGCGTAACAAGACTAGGGCAGAGATGTGGTCCCCGCAGAAGCCGACACGGGAGCTTGGTAGGCTGAGAGACTGTAGGAGTATACTGGACTCCATGACGGAGACACAGGTTTTGTACATGTCCTCACACATCTTTTCATTGGTTATTGTAATTTTATATTATGTTGTGTATGTTGTTTTTTTTAAGCAGGTAGAGTGGACTTCGTACAATAATTCTCCCAGGGTTTTTATTTAGTGAGCACCCACGCACCGCCTTCATCGGTCACATCACCTATTTTGATGTCGTTGAGTTGTACTTGCCTGAGAGGACAGTCAGACAACTTGGTTATGTACAGGCTATTCCCGTCCCTCCTTTGACACCCACCGAGGCTCACCGACCAGCTAAGGGTTCCTACTTACTGACCTTCCATCCCACTGGTTCCTATACGTTGACATGGAGTAGGTTCCCTTATTGTGTCCGAGTTTGTGATCAAGAGCTGCATCGTGCGGATTTCCCATCAGAGACTGTTCCTGAGTAGATCGACTGGTATAGATCGTGTACCCATGCATGTATCATCCCTGGTGACGGACCTAGCAGAGCTTTTGCTTCAACGGCTAACAAATCGGATTACGTAAGTGCTTCTAAATTTTTAATTCTCTTTACATTTTATTTGGTTGTCTAATAGTTTTGATTTGTTTTTTGCAGTTTTCTGCTGAATTTTCGGCCCGCATTGCGCCATTGATTAGGATGGGACCTGTTGAGCAATGGCAGCCTCGAGATAGACAGCCTGCTGAAGTGTATTTGGATGAGCTCAAAGAGTTATTTGCCGAATGGCAAGAATATAAGGATAGGGCCTATTGATGTATTTGAATTTTTAAACAGTATTTTTATGTTGTTCTGTATATGGATGAACTTGTTTTATTATTGTGCTACTTTTTTAATCATTTACACGCTTATGTCATATTAATTACAACGAAATAGTATAATAAAAGAAGTCAATACCAATAATACTATTAAATGAAAAAAATAAACAATTTCTAACGATAAATGGAAAGATATTGAAAAACAACAAAAAAGATAAAAAAAAAGATAACTTAAGTAAATAAAAATAAAATAAATAAATAAATACATCATTTAAATAAATAAATAATTTAAACACATACAACTTAAACATAATTACATAAATAAATAAATAATATAAACACATACAACTTAAACATAATTACATAAATAAATAAATAATATAAATAAATTAAGAAAATTAAAATAAATAAATAAATACACAAATAAAATAAATAAATAAATAAATACACAAATAAATAAATAAATAAATAAATACACAAATAAATACACAAAATAAAAAAATAAATACACAAATAAATTAAACATAAATACACAAATAAAATAAATAAATAAATAAATACACAAATATATCAAGTAAACATAATTACATAAATAAATAAATAATTATATTAAAAAGGATTAAAATTAAATTAAAATTAAAAATATAAAAAATTCAAAAACAAAAAAATACCAGGTACACTCGCACAAAATTTTGAAAATTTTTTTGAATTTTTTTGAATTTTTTTTGAATTTTTTTTTTAAAATTTTGAAATCGATTAATTACTTACCGAATCGTATTCATGCTCGTTTTGGTTCGTCATTGTTCATCGATTTTTAGTTTACAGATTTAAAAGTTTAAAGATCAAGAAAATTTTTGTAATTTTAATTAATTAATTTAAAATAGGGGTGACGATAAAATGAAAAGGGTGGCGAGGTATAACAATACCCAATAAATATAGTAATAAAACACAAATTTAAAAATGATTGAAAAAGTCAATAATTAAGACTCGGGTCGTCTGTTCTCACTTAAGCCTCTTAACACCGACAAGCTGGCTAATTATTGAGTGTAAACTATCTTGCATACTTGATGCTTACTATGCTATTCCAATTCCCAATCTTTATCTCGTTACTTCCAACTTTACTTCCAACTTCACCCCCGAATCTCGATAATATACCCAACTTAAAAAATCAACACACTTTACTTCCAACTTTGGAGTTTTTTTTTTTTAATAATACTTGATTTATTAATAAAGAGTTATACGACATCTAAATCAGAGATAAAAATTACCAAATACAAAACAACTATAATAAAAAATAATTTAAAATTAACAAAACTACAATCATTTTGCATGAGATCTAACGTATCTAAATATCCTCTCCCATATCGTTGACTTATATTAAAGGTAAATATTTTTTAAAAAATAAAAGTCAAACCTAAAAAAGAAGATTATAAGAATAGAAAACAAATAAGTTATTATTCAGTTTCAAAAAAATGTAAAATGATGTAGAAAAAAAATAGAACGTTAGTTCCTTATTTTAGGGAAATATTTACTTGAGTGGGTTGAACCGTTGAACGATAAATATTTCCCTCTTTCTCTCTAAAATTAGATTGATCTTTTTTTTCTTCATCTTTTCTGTATCATTATATTCCCTCCAACACAATTTAATTGTCTCATTTTCTTATTTGGACAATTCATTTCAATTGTCCAATTTCTTTTTTTGTCTATTTTTTTCCCTAAATACCCTCACTTTTCCAATTTCCAATACCCAACTACCACCTTTACAATTAATTTAATCAATTAAAATACCCAACTACCACCTTTTTGGTGGACCCCATCCCACTCTTAATATCCGTGCCCAACTCAAATGGAACAATTGAATTGTATTGGAGGGAGTATTATTTATCCTTCATTCTCTTTTAAATATATTTTTATAGTTTTTTTTTTTTTATTGGTATAATTTAACTTTTATTTCCCCTAAATATAAATACTCTCAATATAAACATACCATTAGTTTTTTTTTTTTTGGAAAATTTACTTTTAAAAATTCGATCTTTTGCTAGTACTCTTCTAAAAATCCGACCTTTTGATTATTTTTTAAAAATTCGACCTTTTGCCTCCGTTTTCTTCTAAAGTACATACCTCATTCCCTAACTTGAACAACCGGTTAAATATCCTTTTTTAAAAAAAAAAGAAAAATTCAAAAATAATAAACCCTAATTGCTATAAAGAGGTCTTTTTCTTCATATTAAACAACGGAAGCCATATACTCTCATCCAAATCAAAGTGGTTCATCTTCTCATTGTGTTGATTCTGCAAGATCTGGGGTTAAGTGTCACCATGATATTGAACTTAAGCTATGGGTGGTGAAGAAAGGTCCTAATTATGGGAAAAAGTTCTACTCACGTCCACGCTGGCCAATAAGTTCTTCTTTTTAATTGTTCTTTGTAATTGAAACCCTAATGCCTATATTAATTGTTGTTCTTTTTGCCTTAGAAGGGAGATTGTTCATTCTTTATGTGGGAGAAGGAGCATGGTGTGCCTGAATGTGATAATTTCCAACTCAAATTGGCAAATTTAGAGAAGTTGGTAGATGAGCTGCTCAAGCACAAAACAAAGATGGAAGATCAATTGAAGATTCTGGAAACAATTTTGAAATTAATGCACTTTGTTTTCAAGTTATGAAATTAGGAAATAGGGAGAATAACCTTTGTATCTTGTTGATTGTGTCATGGATGTTTTATGTTGTCACCATGTTGTTAATGAAATAGGTTATGCTGTAATTGTTATGAAATTGTATCTTGGAATGTAAGGATTAATGCTAATGAAATGAAGCTTTTGTCAAAGTCAGATCATTCATCTTCATTACTTAATAATAGTTGATTCTTACATTTGTACATTACTGCCTCTAGGCAGTGCAAAAAATGACTACAACATCAACTTAAACCTTTCCTACATCATTACTAAAAGTTAAGAGTTCAACCTACATACACAAAATGTTGAACTCTAGCTGTTACCCCCCCCAAAAAAATACTCTTCCTCCTACCTACAACATAAGAACTTACATTCACTTCTGAGTAACTTGTGAAGACGAAGTTTCAGACATGTTCCTTATCCCACCCCTTAAAGAACTTGACTTACCAACCCTCCCACCTCTTGAACCTAGCCAAGAATAGATTGCTCTTTCATTTCTTCCTGTTTTGGAAGGCTGAGCAGTTGCATTTAAGTTATGGTAAGACTGACCACTGCTTCTATGCTGCAAACCCAATTACCTAGGCCTCCTTTTTTACTGAACACCAAGCAAAGGACTCAGTCCTTGTGAAGATCAACTGACAACAAATGGTGTGCATTGTGTTTGCACAGTTGGTGATGACTGACTGCTCTGACCAACATTAGTGGGCACAGGGTTCTTCCTTGGTCTCCCTCTCTTCCTTTTTGTAGTCTTAGGAGCTTGAACAGGTGTGTCAACCATTTTATCCTTGTTTGGACACTTCCTCTTGTTATGGCCCTTTTCATTGCAAACACCACAAGTCATTTTAATGCCATGCCTTGAAAGCTTTCTAGGCCTCTTGGGGCTTTCATGAGGGTCCTTCCTTTTATTAATCTTAGGTCTTCCTGGCCCAACTTTGATTGGAGGGGGTATTAAAGAACTTTCTATTCTAGGCCAAAACCTAGAGCCTTCAATAGGTGGGATTGAAAAGGAATATGCATTACCATAATGACTCTTGTTGTAGATTGGATCTACATAATCTTCAACTGAGTGATGCAAGAATGAAATACATGCTATGGCATATTTGCATGGGATGCCTGTCATGTCTCATATTCTGCATGAGCAAGTTCTCCTTTCCACATCAATTGACAACACATCATCAAATGCACTACACTGGAATATAGTGCTTGTTGAAGCGATGGCGTCACAGTACTTGGCATTTTCCTTCTCCTTCTCCAACCTAGCAATAACCCTAGGCCCAAAGTCATACTTCCATTTCTGAACTTTTCCCTTCTCTGTATACAACTTATGCATTACAGTGGTCCTTACATCTTCAAGCATATACAAAATATGCTTGGTTCTTGCATTAATGATATAGCCATTAAAAGTCTCTGCCATGTTGTTCACAATCATATCTACCTTACTATCAGTCTTCATAAATGCCCTACAAAAACATGTTGGATTGTAGCTCTTGAAACTCTAACTGCATTATCATCAATTTCTCCCATTTTAGCAAGTGCTTGTTCATAATCTGACATATTTCAAGCTTTAGCTGCTCTCCAGAAAGCTTGTTTGAGCTCATCTCCTTTGAATGACTTGTGCCAGTTTGCATAATGTGTCTAGCACAATGTCTATGCTCTGCCTAGAGTAGAACCTGAGCTATAACACTTATAATTGACTGCAAAATTCAAAATAATTTAAAGAGGTCAGTGTCATGAATGATATACACAAACAAATTCAAAAAGGGTTATAGAAATACCTTGTGTTCATCAGAAATGATGACAATTCCTTCACCATTGCCTACTTCCAAATAATTCTGCAGCCCCCTTAAAAACCACTCTCAACTATCATTGTTTTCACCTTCCACAATTGCCCATGATATAGGGTACATTTGGTCATTGTTGTCTATCCCTATTGCAACCATAACTGACCTCAAGCATCAATGCATATAACCTTTCTGCATCCCTAAATCCAACCTTGTTTTGACCCATCAAAACATATGTGCAACCTCTTAAAGATAGTTTCATCTTCTCTTGATGGGTCAGTAACAAGTTCAATGTAACTAGATGGGCTGGCTTGCTTCAAAACAGTAACATACAGCCCTAACTTGTTATAACTCTCAATCTTACTTCCATGTAACATCTTGTGTGCATTGTATTTCACTTTGTATGCAAACCCCCTAGCAACAAGGACACCATAAGCTCTCTTTATAGTGTCCATTATTTCCTTTGCTGATGTAACAGAAGCGACAATCGCGAATCGTAATTAACATTAATGAAATTTTTTTTACAAAATAATGCGGAAGTCTGAAAATGCCGATCTCCTAAAAACCTTTAAATTAAAAATTTGTTTATTAGAAATGATAAATATTACATAAAAGTAGGAAAATAAAAATACATATTGTTCATTTCAAAAATACAAAATAATTAAAATTTAGTACGTCAAAATCATCAAACATGAAGTGTAAAAAAAACTGCAGCTAAGTCCTCGATATCTTAAATAAAATTGTGGCTGCGGCATGGATCAGAACCTGAAACTAAATCCTACAACATACTGCCATCCATAATACGGATGAGAGCCGATTAAATCGGTCAGCGCTTAACGCCGAGCATAACTCCCGATCCAGCTCAAAATACGGAAAGAATACACTACATTTACTAAATAAAAATTAGAGTACGAACTTATAATTAATTGACACCACTGTATACTTTTACCATATTCTTTTACTGTTCCATACTTTTAAGTCATTAAGA
Organism: Amaranthus cruentus; assembly: GCA_019425755.1. Taxonomy (NCBI): domain Eukaryota; kingdom Viridiplantae; phylum Streptophyta; class Magnoliopsida; order Caryophyllales; family Amaranthaceae; genus Amaranthus; species Amaranthus cruentus. The sequence continues at coordinate 11,934,356 of CM033453.1, read as the reverse complement.
TACCATTTTCAACCCTGGTAGAAGTACGTTACTGCCACTTATACAATTCCATAATCTTAATACTTAAGCAAGTTCAGTTGGTTAATACACATAACCGTACCATGCCTCATAGCATCAATAGTAATCAAGTTTATCACTGATCAACAAGCACAACAATATGACACCAGATATATGTAAGGGTCTGGCTAGATTAGGGCCAAAGCCCTATATCTAACTATGGTGGGGGTCGTCACCCCGCCAATGTTTATGCTCGAGCTTCTACAAGATAGGTAGCTAACCCTTTGTCTAACACCGCATTTTACGTGCCGGCCAACACGAGCGTCGGGATTTTACATGTCGGTCCATGGTTCGACATTACCTTACTATCAGGGTCATTCAATCAACACATAGATAATTTCACAGAAACACATCATATTTTTACTACTACAAGTTGACTTTGACTTTGACCAACTTAGATGTTAATTTTCTTATTTAATAATATTCTACCTTTCACTATTAAAGTTTTACTCATTAAACTTTATTTAAAACTTTATTTTTAATAGTTCATTTGTTAAATAAATTTACACTAATAACTTAATATTCTATTAATAGTCTTTAGATTAATATTTTTCACAAGTAGCTACTAAAGTTTATTTCTCTTGAAATAAGTTTCAATAATCAACATTTCTAACTTTAAAACAAATAAATATTTTAAAAAAAATTTCACAAAAACAAATATTCTAATTATGAATCAAGTAAAACTATATTCTCTGGATAAATTTTCAAAATTTAACAAATTCACCAAAAATCATTATTCCAAGTTGAAAAACAAGTAAAACTTATCAAGTTTACAAAAATCAATATTCTAACTATAAAACAAATACAACTTATTATTTTACGAAATCAATGTTTCCAGTTATAAACAAGTAACACTTTATAAGCTCACAAAAATCAATATTTCTAGTTATAAAATAAGTAAAACATATTTATTCACACAAATCCATAATTCTTGTTATAAACCAAGTAGAAATTAAACTTTATTCTTTTAATAAAATTTCACACATAATTTTTGAAAGGGCAAATTTATTTTTAAAAAAATCAACTTTTACATCATTTTAAATAATTTTTGGTCAAATAGCCAACTAAAAAATATTTTTTACAAACTAATACTTAATATCACCAAAAGTTACTTTTATAAAAAAAATCCCATATACACAAGAAAACACTTTAATATTTTATAACTTATAAAAAAAAGTTTCTCAAAACACATGTTTTTAACTTGTTATTTTATTATTATATAAAAATGCTTATAATAATTTAAAATAGTAAGTAAAACTTTTTTTTTAAATGATAGTTGCAAAATAGCCTATGATTATTTTTGGACATTTTTCACATAAAAACTTAATTTAATTTATCATTTAAATTCTAAATTTAAATAATCAACAAAACCACAAAAAAAGAAACTTTTAAACAATAACACAGAAATTTAATATAATTTAAGGTTAACCTCTAATATCAAAATAATGTATAATGACCATAATTTTAACATAACCATACTTAGTAAAAGTATGTTCTTAAAATGGCACACAACTTTATAAACTAGTTCAAAGAAAAACATAATCATAATAACAAAAATTCTAACACAAATAAAAAGGGTATTAAATATAATTACATTCTTAATGTAACACATAACCCCCCAAACATACTAACACTAGTTTTAACACTAATAATACTTAATATTACTAGAATATATTTTTTTTCACACAACTTCCTAAACATTATAAAAATTACTAATTAATATAATAAAAATAACTTTAGCATAAACATACTTGATATGATCTTAATTATAATTTTATTAAACTAAAATTCTTACTTAAATATGCTCAACATATTTCATACTTTGCACGTTATAAAGTAAATATAATGTAAAATTACATACAAAGAGTAGGGTAAGAAGTTATATCATACGAATACTAAAGAAAATAAGTAGTATGATCCTCCAAGCTAAATACTCTAAACTCCAAAATAATGATCTCTCAAGTACCCAAAAGAATACCCAACTATGCTCTAAAAATGATAATTCAAGCTATTAATTATAAGGTAATATATTAAGCTCCTTCTTGATTTTCTTCAACTTAATTAATATTAGAGAATTAGTAATTGATATAATGAAGTGAAATTAGGAGCAAATGGAAGAAAAGTGGATGACTGAAATCTTTAATACTACACAACTAGAATGATATATTTTGGGTGAGTTAATTTATTTTAGTTTTGCAAGGTAGAATGTTAGGAAAATAGCTACTATATATAGAAGAGATTTATGGGACAAGATCTTATAATATTTGGATAAAAAAATAAAAAAAATCATGGCTACATATCTTACCCATAACCATCCAACATGATGGTAAGGATGAACATTGATTTCTTTTCAAACTTACTTTACTTATATGTAAGTAAATAAGTAATAAAAAAATATACGTAGGGTTTGACTAATAGATTTAGGTAATCCTTATTATTTTAGGTGCAAAACTAGCTTAAAACCTTAATTAAAATTATTAATAAATATATACTAATAGTAGTTTAAAATAATTTTAATAAATGTGTTAAAGTCGTTAAAATAATCGTTAACGAAATTAATTAAGAAGATAAGAATTTTTAAACGTAAAGTTTTCGTAAACCAAAAGTTAATTAAATGATTTTGATAACAGAAAATAATTATTGAAACTTTTAGGCTAAATAAATCATTTAGAAATAATAAAAATTTAAAGTTTCATATTCGGAGTAGTTTAAGAAATCGAACAAGTATTAGGAATCGAAAGAAAATTAACTAATTAAAGAACTTGAAAATCGAATTGGAAATTAAATAAGAAATTAAATCAATAAATATATATAGTTAGCTGGAATTAGGAGTGTTCACCGGTCCAAACCCGGACCGGAGCCGGAATCTCAAAAATGCTAAGACCGGGTACCGGACCGATTCCATCCGGTCCGGTCCCGGTCTAACCCAGATTCCATCCGGTCCGGTCCGGGTTTGGCCCGGTTAGACCGAAAATAATATTTTATACCAAAAATAAATTAAAAAATGAAAGATTTAAAAACAATTTAGCAAATTAATTATTACAAAATAAAAATATTTGAATTAAAAAATTATTTTGGGTTGAAAATAAAATATTTAAAGCCCTTTAAATAAATATATACATAACAATCGTAAATATTATAAATCACTTTTATGTGCATCCGGTCTCATCCGGTCCAACCCGGATTTTTCCGGGTTTAGACCGGACCGGACCGAAAACCCGGAATGTCGAATATGTAAGACCCGGAGACCGGACCGGATGCAACCGGTCCGGTCCGGTCTCATTTTGCACACCCCTAGCTGGAATACATGATTTTATAAATTAGATGAAATTGGAGCTTAGTAATCGAGGATTAGGATTAAATTGAAGGAATTAAGAATTAGTCGGAAACGATTAAGATTAGAAATTTTGAGTCTGTTACAGCTGGTCAATGAGGCCTAGATTTAAACACATCTAGAAACTGCTTAGCTACCCAAGAAGCCTTTAATTGGTTGTTCTTCTTCATATTCCTTGCACAAGAATACTCACACTCTACAGTCTTCACCACAAACACAGCTCTCCTAGAATCCCAACTTGCAAAAAAATAAAATAATGGACACCCTTCTACACACTTCACAATCGTTCTTTGACCTCTCTTTATGTCACTTGAACTGATACAACCATTTCTCCCTTGCAAAATTGCAAACTTTAGCAAGTGCATCTTTAAAACTACTTTTACTACTGAATCTTTGACCAGCAACCTATTTAAGCACTTTGAAATCAGTTTTAGGACCCACTGTCAATGCTCTTTTCTGCCTCCTTAACTCAACACCTTCATCATCATCACTCTCAGCCTCAGGTGGAGTATCCATTTCCTCATCACTGTCTTCATACTCAGAATTAAGATCTCCATCTTCAACAACTTCATTAAAAGGAGGGACACTTTCAGTCTGACTACCTAAACAACCACTTGCTGGTTACTTCTGCACTTCAACAGCTGTTTGAAGCAGCTTAGAACAAGTACCTCTTACTCCTTCCCTAGCTATCACAAACTCTTCATCTTCACTGCTCTCAGCAATTACATCATCATTGTTCAGTAACTCTTCCTTACTTTCCTTAGAACTACTTGCTACATAATCCTCATCCTCATCTAAATCTAGATTTAAATCTTCATTGTTGATTAACTCATTCTCTCTTTCAATTTCCTCTATTACAACATGCTTCTCCCTATTACATACACTTTTTTATGTGGTGTTAGGCTGAGGTTGCTTGCCTTTATCTAGGGAATCTGAGTTTGGTTGTGGTTGAGGTGCATTTATGGTGGAGTCCAAGCAAATTGACGTTGGAGGAGTATCAAATTTACCACTACTACCGCTTTGTGGTCCCCTCACAACAGGAAGCTTAGGTGGCCTTGAAGTGGATGGACTTATTGGCAAAAAAGATTCTTGTTGCTTGTCCCTAGGTTTGGCTAATACTAAAGACAAACAAGATGTAGGTAAAGTTTGGACAATATAGACATCCACAAAACCACTTTCCACAGCTGTTTTCCCGAGGTGAAAAGCACCCTGTTCCCTAACTACCTTTCTCAATCCATCCTTTAATGACATAACAGGTTTCAAGTAGTACAACCCCTCTATATATCTGATTTTAATACACTTTACAACAAGAAACATAAGAAAATCAAAACACAAGTTATCAGGATTCACTTAAAACATCCTATCCATCCCCCAAATGTAAGATATATCATCATCATCACTATTGAATTTCCCACCATACCAAAACATAAAAGTAATCGTTTCATCCATCTTCACGAAATAACAAAAAACAAAAACAAAATCAATGAACAAAAATCGCACATAAATAAATTTGATTTCAGTAAAAGCTTCAACATTTATGGAAAAAAAACGAGGAAGACATCATGAGTAAATGCAAGAACACCAAATAACCAAAAATGGAAAAGTAAGAGATTAGGGTTTCATACATGATCTGGGTTGCCAACCAACATAGTAATGGTGATGATGTGAAGGAACTCTGATTTGAGGCAGGTTTTAAAGAGAAAAGAGAGGAGAGAGAGCTCTGGTGCACACTAATGGTGAGTTGATGTTTAACTATCAGGAAAGGAGGGAAGTAAATGACGTAAGGTAATTGATGGTTAGTTGGGTAATTTTTCAAAACGACTAGTCACCGGTAAAATTGGACTTTAGAAGAAAACGGAGGCAAAAGGTCAGATTTTTATAAAATAATCAAAAGGTCGGATTTTTAGAAGAGAACAAGCAAAAGGTCGGATTTTTAAAAGTAAATTTTCCTTTTTTTTTTGGTGATTTTAGAGTTATCCAATGGACCAAGTCCTATCAACAGCTTTTGGCATGGCTCAAAATAAAAGTTAAATTTAGAGGGCATGTAGATTTGGTGTGACAAAAGCTAAAAGTGTATTGTATTAATATTAACAAAACCTTTTTTGGTTATTACTTGGGACGGTAAAGAAGAAACTAATTAATAAATTTTTTAACTCAAACGTAAAATTTAAATTATTTATTTTATGTTTTAAATAATTTATGAAATATAAAAATCAAACTAATGAAATAAAGTTAAATTGCAAATAAAGTAATTGAAATAATTCTAAAAAAAAATAGAATGAGAGTACTAAAAAAGATGAATGAAAAAGAAGACTGATTTTCCTCATTTGGAGGAAAATATTCCTGCATTCTCCCCAGGGTAAATTAATAACCCCATATAAGGGTACTGATCGCTATATTATCCATATTTTGGATTATATATTGTTTTCATAGGCCAACTAGCAACTAATTGTACGTGTTAGATTTGTTGAAGATAGGGGTTTTAGGGACAATGAGTCGGGGGGGGGGGGGGGGTGGGGGAGGGGGTTCAGGTGAGAGCAGTGGTGGATCCAGGGTTTAGAGTCCCACGGGGCACCAACAAACGAACAAATTTTTGACAAAGTTTCATTTGTAAAAGGCACCAAGCTTTTAGGGCATCCCTGACATGTGCCCCATGGATAATTTTTTTAAAAAAAATAAAATCAAGCTTGAATTTCTTCATTTAAGACGTTTGATAAAAATCAGCGGCCACTCCTTCTCTTTCAGGATTAAAATTTAAAATATTGATGCTTTTGTTATTTGTTTTAAGGGGTTGAGAATTGTGGTAACTTCAGATTAAACGTAATATCTTATACCTTTTGTTTAATAAGAAGAGTGAATATAATGAATATTGGTTGAAAATTAATATAAGAGGTTCTTTGCTTACAAGTTAAGTTTTTTCTTCTAATTGTTAGGAATTGATTTTTTGAGTATTTGTTTGATTTACTTAATTTGGCCAAGCATAGAAAGTGCAAATTTCCTTGTAAGTTCAATTGTAGAAATTTAATTAGCGAGGGGAAGATAGGTGAATCAAACTCTTATGTCAATTTTACAAACAAAACTTTGTAAAAATTTTGTCCGTTTTTGTTGATGCCCAGTGGGATTCTAAATCTTGGATTTGATATTGCTCTCACCTGAATCCCCCTCCCCTAAGACTCATTGTTCCTAAAACCCCTATCTTCAACAAATCTAACACATATTAGTTGCTAGTTAGCTTATGAATCTCCCTTCACTACTCTCACCGTAGCTATTAGGACTTTTTTGGGGAAGAGGTCCACTACAAGAAAATAAGGCTTTCTAAGACACTTTTGATGAGACGCTTTATCGAAGCGTCGTTTTTTAAATTAAGTGAAATAACACGGGACATAACGACACTTTTTACAAAAGCGTCTAAAATTGTATAAAAACTTCACATAATTTCCGCCAAACCTATGATTAACTATTTATTATTAAAATATAATCAAAAACCGCTCTTTTAACTTCCGCCCAAAATTGTTCCTGATTTCTTTGCCATTTTCTTCGCTAACTGCTTCAGCCCATCTGCCATCTTCCTTGATTCTCAACTGGCGTTCTTTACTTTTTCTCCTTCCCATCCCCCATTTCCTACTACTTCCGCCCAAAATTGTTCCTGATTTCTTTGCCATTATTGTTAGTACATCAAAAACCTATGATTTCTTTGCCATTTCCCACACTGCAGCCGCAACAAGTCCTTCTCTTGAATTCAATCCTTCCCATCTTTGCGAACTCTATCTTAAACATGTTAGAATCAGAACCGAATCCAGGTATTATTGTTGCTATAATTGTATCTGCAATCGCCATTGAATTCGAAGCCTGGTATTCTGTTCTTAAAATCCTCTATTTCTGTCATTGAGTTTCTGGTTAATTTTTGTTAATTATTGGAATTGCAGGAATTGCATCCTGAAATTACTCAATTGAAGATCCACTCAAGATAACAAGAGTCAGGTAATTTGCGTTTTTTTCTAATCTGGAAAATTAAATTGCATTTTTGTAAATTTAGGTTTGTTGTTGTTTTTACTGCTTAAAAACCATAATTATTAGTTTATATTACATTGATAATTTCTCATTAGATAATATGTTTTTTTTTGTACTGGTTTTGGTTTACTTTTCCTCAGTTAATTTGGCTGTGTAGTGGTTGCATTCTATAGTCTGCAGTGTTGTTTATAGGTGCAAATCAGTCTTCCTGCTTCTACTTTTTATGAATAAGTTAGTAGATTGTAATTAGGCTAGCTTAAATACAACAACAACTTGGTAAGCCTACGGCCCTGCTGCTAGCGGGTTTCATGTATTATCATTGTTGCGTGTGTGTTAATGTGATTTGCAATTGGTAATAGTATAAAAAGAGTAATTGTGCTGGCGTAGCTATTTTTGTCGCATGCTTCTGTCGTAGCTGTTGCTGTCGCGTGATTCTGTTGTAGCTACCAGTGGTTTCGGCGTGGCGTCTTGTTCTTGTCGGTGTGCTGCTAAGAAACGACGTTATTGTTGCTGTTTTGTTGTCGGTGTGTAGATGTTGCGTGCTATTGTTCCTATTGTTGTCTTGATGACATTGCGTACTATATTTAAGTTTCACATTAGTTCTAATCAAAGCTTAAATAAATGAATGAAGGTGCATTATCAGTTTGATCAGAACTAATCAATGTGATTGATGTTGAATTAAATCTAGTTGTATTGTAAACAGAACTAACTGGTTTACCAATGTGAAATTGGATAAATGAAGGTACAACTAATTACAATACAACAAGATTTGATCAGTTTCAGTTCACTAGTTCTAATGATGTTGTGTACCAATTTCACTAGATAATGCCTCTCTTTCTTTATGTATTAGGTAGGAGAACCAAACCAGACTTTAGCAAGAATATGAGGTTTGTAGCATCACTGTTGGGGTACTTGGTGATAGGTTTTGTGCTCTGGATGATAAGATTTTATCATATTCTATGCATATTTTGGTGATATTTCTTTTGTAATAGGAGCAGAGTTTGAAAAGTACCTCAGTTATGCTATACCATGTTCCAGAGTGCATTTGAGGTGTGTGCTCAGATGGACACCACTGATGCTGATTTTTGTGCACATTGTGTTACAATTACGACTGCTAATGTTACACTGTGCAAATTCTTGTCTGTCTAAATTACATTGCAATGATTATCGGTTTAGTTGATTGTTGCTACCTAATGCTTCATCTTTTGCTTCATGACTTTATTACTAAGTCTTCATCATTCATTTTTCCCTTGTAGACATGCAAAAGTGCATTTCAATTTGAATTTGTTGTACACTGAGATCATATTTGCCAAACCATTATCAAAATATCTGGTTTCCCTTACTCCTTAGCTCTTGATCTTGTATTTCTACTCTTTTCTTCGATCATTAATACATCTCATTCTCGGACAAACAAAAAACATGTAATACTTAAAATTTTCATAACTTATGTAATTGTTTGATGCTTCTCACATACTCAACAAAACTATCTTACTTTGTGAACTTAAAATCCATAAGAATTGTGACATCTCAAAGGACTAGAGTCATGTAGATGATATCACTACAAGAAAATAAGACATTTTTAGACACTTGATGTGACGCTTTATCGGAGTATCGGTTTTTGAATGAGGCTAGATAAAATAACACGGGACATAACGACAATTTTTAAAAAAAGCGTGCAAATATACCCGCCCCACTCATTACCCCTCTTCCAGTAATTTCGCTCAACTCCCTCCTCTTAACTCCCTCACTTTTTTTAAAACCGAAAACTCCCTCAAGTTTACTCCCAGATTCATTTTTTTTTCATCCTCAAGAACGCATTCAAACTGCCCGTGTGATTGTTCGCAGGTTTGATTTCTCAAAGTTCAGATTATGTATTTCATTTCTAAAAATTTGCAAGTTTTGAGTGTTCAAATCGCAGATTATGTGTTTGAATGTTTGATTTTGATTGTTCGAATACTCTGGGATATTAAAAAAAATTGAGCTTTTGATTTTATATCTTGTGATTAAGTGATTGAATTGTGTTATGTCAATGTGCTGTTTAAAGTGGGAAATCAAACCGCAGATTATGTATTTCTTTTTCTACTAATCGGTCAAGAATGGGGAGTGCAAAAGCAGCAGTTTTCCCACTTCCATTTTCGGCTATACCCAATACATCGGTCAATGTGCTGATTAAGTGATTGAATTATGTATTTCTTTTTCTACTAATCGGTCAAGAATTGTGTTATGTCAATGTGTTGTTGTGCTTGCTGTGCTGCTCAAGCCTTTGTCTTGTGTTATCTCTGCTTGTTCTTGCTCATTAATTAGTGTTACTCATGTGGCATCATCAACCAATGTATCAACAGTTGGTTCATTTTGCTATGTGTAGTTGTTGTCTCGTAGTTCGGTTGATGTTTGTGCTGCTGCCTCGATGTGTTATGGATGTTTGTGTTGCTCCTAGCTGAGAGGGTTTTGTAGTGGTAGTCTTGCCTGCGGGTAGCCTTTTCTGATTTGCACGCCTATGCCTCTTGACATAGAGTCCAACCAACAAACCTTTAACCAGCATATTCTGATTTGCACGCCTATGCTTGTTGATCTGCACCTGCTGCACACATCCTACACACAACTCCCGCTGCTGATCTGTATGAGCTAGGACCTTGCACCACTGTTATCAGAATCGCGATCTGGATCGTAGGATCGTACGATCCTACGACCCAAATCGGCCCCAGCGCGTAGAGTCGTTCGTAGGATCGAAATTGGGTGGGATCGGAGGTAGAGTCGCTGGGATCGAGCATAATCGTTTAGGATCGCGAGTAATTTACGATTCTACCGATCCTGATCTTCTTCCTTATTGTGGGCCTGAACTTTAAATTTCCCCCTAAAACCCTAAATTACTCTAATCTAAACTGCAGCTCCGTCCTTCTTTCTCCAAAAAAAACCCACTGTTCCCTAATGGAAACCCTAAAATGCGCTTGTTCTTCTCCATTTTCATCTGCTCCGGTGCTGTTATTGCTCGAATTCATGTTCAGGCTCACCATCTTCTCTGTTGCTGGCTACCTGCTACTCGAATCTTCAATTTCAGGTTCGATTCTTCATCTTTATATTGTTGTTGGCTGCTGCTATGTCGAGTACTCGAGTCTTGCTTTTTATATTTTGCTCGAATTCATGGTTACAGATCTTGTTCGAATTTAAATCTTCATTGTATTTGTTTGAGGATTTAATTTGTATCTTGTTTTGATTTTATTTGTATGATGATTTTGAGTCTTCAATGTTTATTACTTTGTCTTAATCTGTTTTTTATTTGATTTTTTTATGATGATATGGTGATGAAGGATGGTTAGCAAAATCAAATTATTAATGTTTTGTGCTACTGAGTGTTGTTTGATGATATGATTTCTAATATCAATATAACATAATTTCAATATAAACGCCTATAATTCATAACTATGATGATATGATGCTACTGAGTGTTGTGAATGTTGTCTGATTTTTCTTGTATCAAAAGCTGATTGTTAATGTTTTGTGATCTAATCATAATTTCAAAAGCTACTATCTTTAATCTAAAAAGTTCTAATTAAGAAAGATGTGTTTTTAGTGTTTTCTTATATTTAAAATCATCAAACAATACATATGGTCACAATACAACTTGTCATTTCTACATATTTGTAGAATCGACCGATCCTACGATCCGATCCAACGATCCGATCCCACCTATTGATTTCGATCCTGCGTAGAATCCCGATCCTGACAACCTTGCCTTGCACACTAATCTACTGATCTTACACAGCAACCTGCAGAATACACATATTAAACCAGCACCTAGGTTGCTGCTGTTGTAGTGGTTTAATGCACACAGAATGGCATCTGTTGTTCTGTTGTAATGTACTTATTCCAATGAGATGAACCAGATTAGCTTCTTAACCATGAAATTTGCTGCACACTGATCAAACACCTGCTGCACAACCTTCTGCACATAGTTGTTGTGCTACCAGATCTAAAAAAAAAGCTAAGCTCATGCATTCTAAATGTGTGTGAAACTTGCACCTATATAACGGGTGCAGCTGCTGTGCTAATTTTCATTCATGACTTCATAAGCTAACATTGTAAAAGCTAACATTTTGAATTTGATATGAACCACACATGATTCCAAGACATGAACCATTGTAAAAGCTTCCAAGACATGACTTCATTCATGACTTCACAATCCATTGTAAAAGCTTCCAAGACATGAACCACACATGGTTCAATTCTGAAACTTACCTCCATTTGGTATGTATTGTGTCTTGTTTAACTTTCATTCATGACGTCATAAGCTAACATTTTGATTGACCTTAGCCAAAAATATTCATATGGTGATTTATGCTCATCGGTTGGTTGATCAGGTCGATATGAGCATCTTCGTTTAGTTGTGAATTTGATCACTTACAAAGATCCGATTATTTCCTAACTAGTATATCTTATGTATGATTTTAATATGTGTTTATCTAGAAACCCTTGAGGAATATTAATTTTCAATGTTATCATACATTCAAAGCATATTTGGTATTTATAATGACATCCAAGAACAATTTTAGATACAAAATAATAAAAGATAAACTCCACTACACAAAGTATGATATATTTTCGGTAACAGTTCATACTTTTATATGTTCTGACTCTTAAATGTATGCATCACGTAGATGATATGCGTTTTAATTCTTTATTTATTGTTTTCTCTTTTATTAAATTATATTTGCGTGTTATTAAATAAAATGTTTTTTAAATTAAATGCAGGAATGTGATCATAGTACATAGAGGTGCATTGCAACATCAATTGATTCGAGATAGCTAGGCGCTCTACACACAACATTGCAAGTCAAATTATATCTGAGCATCAGCGGTCATCCTAAGTGCAGAAACATTTTTATTGTCGTTGCTATTTTAATTTTATATAGAAATTCTTCAAAGTCGTTGTTTGGTATTTTGTAATATTTATACGATTATGTGATAGATTCTTGTTGTTTAATATATTCTGAATTTTTGATGGTTATACCTTATAATTGGTGAGTTAAATAAATTTGTGATAATTGAACAAAAAGCATCACAAACTAAAGATGATGACATCAAGAAGCATCACAATATAGCAGATAGTGACGCTATAATGTGTCGCAAAAACATTTAGTGATGGAAAAAAAGCATCGCTAAATTAAATATTAACGAAATAATGAATGCAAAAAATGACACAAGCGTAGATAGCGATGCTTATAAGCGTCGTAATAAGACAAATAGTGACGCTATTTAGCGTCGTAAAAAGACAAATATTGGCTTAAATGTATCTTATAAAGACAAATAGTGACGCTACAAGTGTCACTAATTGGCAAATTGTGACACTATAAGTGTCACTAATTGACAAATATCGACATTTAAAAGCATCGTCAAATGATAATTTGACATACAAAATTGGCGCAAAATGACAATTACCGACGCGAAAAAGCGTCGCAAATGTGAATTTTGACACTAAAAGCGTCCGAAGAAGATACAAAAAAGGACATCAAAAAGCGTCCTAATTGGTGAGAATTGTGACGCTTTTTGAAGTGTCGGTAAATAGCGACATTGAAAATAACGACGCTTTCGCAAAGCGTCGCAAAGCTATATTGCGACGCTTTAAAGCGTCGCAAATTGTTAAAAAAAGCGTCACAAAATGCCTTGTTTTCTTGTAGTGGTCATGTGAAGGTGGAGGGAGGGTGGTGATGTGGTGGTGGGGATTTTAGAATCAGGGTTGGGTTTCCTATACCTTTTCTTTCTTATTTTCCTTTTTATTTAATTTTAATTACCTTTTTCAAGTTTTTTAAAATAAAAACCCAAAAGTAACCCAAAGAATTGGTTATAGGTTGTTTGAATTTTTGGAAGACACTTCACGATAAAGGTCGACTTTTGAAAAAATAATTAAAATGTGCAATTTTTAAAAGAAAACACCTAAAGGTAGAATTTTTAAAAGTAAATTCCTTTAAATATTGGAGATCATCCCCTAAAGACTACACAAATATTTGTTTAAATTACATATAAATTGGAACTCCCTTCGTTCCTTAATTAATTTCTAATAAAGAATGTTTATGAAAATTAAGAAAAATAGAATACGTTAGATAATAGACATAATGTTTTATTGAATAATAAATTTGTTCGAAGAAAAGTGAGGATTACAAACTTTAAAAATATTTTAAAAAGTTAGACGAAAAAACATTGGGACCAAAACTAATAAAAAAATATTTTTATAAAGTTAGTGGGAAATAAGTGGGTATCATAAGAAATATAAAAATGTTAAAATCAAGTTAATGGAAGTTATGTGGAGATCATAAGCATTATTAAAATATTATAATAAGGATGAACAAGGTTATTTTTGTCTAAAATTTATAATATAAATTGAAAGATTATTTATGAGAACAACAAATGGAACACCCTAAAATTGTAAAAGGAAACTTCTTTAAAAGGAGTATATCATAGTTTTTAACATTATTTCATCATTCAAGCTTATTCATACATTGCTGCTAATGTGTAAGAAAAAATACAGTCTAATGAAAACTTGTTTAAAACATCTAAAACCATACTTTCCTAATGCACTTTTTATAATTTTTAAGTAGGCATAAGTCAAATGTAGCAAATTAAAATGGAATAGAGGAAGTATAATTCATATTACTTATTGTCCCCACATGTTTTCCACTAACTTTATAAAAATATTTTTTTAATAATTCACTAATTTTCTTTTAATATTTTTTAATATTTATGGTCTTCACTTTTTGTTGCGTCAAATTTATTATTTAATAAAATAATATATCTACTATTTAAAATATTCTACTTCAATGCACTAATTCAATCTTTAATATCTTTAATTATATATAGTAAAACATAATAAAATTTTTGATATTAATATTCTTTGTTTTGAGACAATTTAAACAAAATCTCCTTTAACTATATTTTAACTTATAGATTAAAAATTAATTATAAATTAAGGATGATGAATGAAGTGCAAATATGTTTAATATTGCGACTAATTTGGAATAGAAGAAGAATTTTTTTTAATTAACGTGAATATTCCATTTTGAAACTTTATTAAGAAATGAAGAGAGTAAAAAAAATAACACAAATTATTGTGAGAGATGATCTCTTTTAGAGACTATCTCTAAATGAGTCGGCCCATTATATATTTTTTAAAATATTATAAGTAGGCATTAAGAATGATGTAAGTAGACATTTAAGATATTAAAAAGTAAGCATTAAGAATATGGTAAGTAAGCATTAAGAATAATGTAAGTATGCATTAAAAATATAGTAACTAGACATTAATTTTTATAGATTGAGTTTGAAATACATCTCTTAATACTTGATCTCAAATCTATAATAACACTAATACAGAAACCAAACTAGGACAGGTGGCATCTTCTTAGGCAATATTATCCCGCCAAATGCTCACTTCTAAATTAGTCAATTTCTTCTGAAGCAAGATTTTTAGTGTGATATTTTCCATTAATTTTCATTATTGAACATATCGTAAATTATTGAACATATCATAATTTCCATTAATTAATGCTGAGGTTTAATTGCAGGAGTAGTTGATTGCGATTTTCAATTGCGAGGATTTGCTATAACATAATTTCCATTAATATACAAATCAACTTAATATAAAAATAATTAAGGATGTTACCATATATACAGCTATATTTAGTCAATTTCTTCTAAATTATTGAACATGTCAATTAATTAAGGATGTTACCATATATACTGCTATACAAACCAAATTATTAAACATGTCAATTTCTTCTAAATTAGTCAGTTTCTTCTGAAGCAAGATTTTCATGTCAATTAATTAAGGATGTTACCATATATACGACTATACAAACCAAATTATTGAACATGCTAAAATTACTGATAATTATATTTTTCTTTAGATGGAGAATTACAACCAATCAGCAAAAATAGCTAGATATAATAGAAAAACTATTATAGATAGAAAACGAAGAATTTTCATTGACTGCAAACAAGAGGACAATGTATTCTAATGGCTATCATAATAATAGTACAAGTACTGGTAAGTATTCTATTACATTAATACAAATTAAGTCTAATACATTTGTATTGTCTCTGATATATTTGGCATAAATATTGCATAATCCTAATGAATATCATAATAAATAAATCGAATCATAATTATGCATCCTAATTTTGAAAAATATACAGGAACGAGTTCTCGAATAATTGAGCCAGATCATCAAAATTTATCGATGCAGTCTACATTTATAACACCACTTAGTGATATTACAAATGGTAGGTATTCTTTTTAAAGTGTATATTATAATTTGTTTTAGTATCCGATATAACAAACATATTATTTATTAATTTTAAATTTATAAATTGTAATCTTATTTAGATTTACTTAATAGTGATAATATATAGTATGATATTATATGTTCATTAATTAATTAAGTAATTTTAAAAGTATTAATTAATTTAGATAATATATTTACTAACTTATATTAGTAAAATTAATCTGTTTGGATCACTTGTGATGCTGCTAAGAAACATTGATCAAACAGCTGGCTTATGCAATGGTACACGTTTAATCGTAAATCAGTTAGGTCATCACATTATTGAGGCGATAATTTTGTCAGGATGTAATAAGGGAGACAAAGTTTTTATTCCACGCATCACACTTTCACCGTCTGATTCTTCGTGTCTTCCGGTTCGTCTACAAAGAAGGCAATTTCCTTTGTCTCTCTGTTTTGCAATGACTATCAATAAAAGTCAAGGACAATCTCTGAAACATGTTGGATTATTTCTGCCAAAACCTGTATTCAGTCATGGTCAACTATACGTTGCAGTATCTAGAGTTACAAGTAGGAAAGGACTTAAAATCTTAATTTGCGACAAAGATAACAATATTTGTACGTCAACTCATAATGTTGTCTACAAAGAAGTGTTTCAAAATTTATAATGTAATAATTTTGTACTTTATTTAAATAAAATAATGATAAAAGTTATTAAAATTGTAGTACAAAATATTTAGCAACAATGTTTTAATTTTATATCGTCATTTAGTAATTTATGATTAATATATGAACTTTTAATTGAAATGTTCATTTTTTTTATCTATATAATAATATATTTGTGAAAACCATTAGTTACATTTAATTTATATATATAACTATATATAATAATATTTTAATATGTTATTATTTATATTTTGATTCATATAATGTTTCTACGCATGAATTTATTATAAAATAGATATATTAGGTAAACCATACAATAACACGGGTATCTATTCTAGTAATAATATAAATAAAAAAGGACAATAGAATTCTCGAAAGAGTAAACCATTAAAGATAGCTCGTTTGTAAAAGTTAATTTTTAATATAATGTAGTATATATATTACATAATTACCGACTTTAGAGAAGGCATTAGACATTAGATTTGATATGAATGGCGAATAAAGATAGATAACGCAATGACCCCGACCCGCCATGAAACCGCGTAGTATCTTTTTACTATGTTTCCAATCCAGCGCCATCTTCATGTGTCTCTCCCACTTTATACATTTATAAGTCTTAAAGTTTTGCCCCTCTTTTCACTCCCTCCTCCTCACTCACTCTCACTCTCACTCTCACTCTCAGTCTTACTCTTACTATTTAATTCCCTACTTGCTTACATCAAATCTCATAAACTTGTAGTACCAATTTCAGTAGATCTTATATCTACTAATCCACCCTCTTATTCCTTGTACTGTTTTTTCATTATTGGATCTTCATTCTCCTCCATTATTATGGCTATGGCTCCACTTCCTCTGTTTTTCACCCATACAAGTTTTCTCCTTCTTGCTTCACTTCTTTTTGCTTCTTCTTTCTTTGTTTTTACTTCTTCTGAGATTCATAACCAACAATCTCATTTCTTTCTTGCTAGAAGATCCTTACTTGAAAAAACTCATGAACTTGAAAACATAAAATCCACTATTCCTTCTTCTAAAAATCATACTAAAATTACCAAAACTCCTTCTTCCTCTAAAAATCAAACTAAAATCCTTAAACCCACTTCATCAAATTCGGGTTTGAAAAAGAATCAAACCAAATTAATCAACCCCATTTCATCAAAAAATAAAACAAAAAATATACAACCAAATTCATCTAAAAATGTCGGTGCTCCTTCTAAACTCAAGCTAAATTCAACTAAACCCCTGGATCCAATCAAATCAACTAAAACCAAATCTTCAATTGGTAAAAACGATAGCCCGGATACACAAAAACCCAAATCAATTTCGGATACTAAAAACAAATCTAATCAATCCAAAACCCAAAAAACAAATCAAAAACAAAATCCACCGACACAACCGACATGGTTATACCAAGATGAAGAAGAAGATGATGATTTCTTAGCAGGAATCAAAGATCTCCCAACAAAATTTCACAAAACATTTGTCCCAGATTTACACAGAATCTCAACAACATCACGATTATACCTTACAAAAGCCAACAAAGAAATCACTAAAACCTACATTAAACCATATGTCGGCAACAAATACGCATCCGCCATTACAACCGCCATTTCTTGTGCTTTCATTATAATCCCATTTTTATTAGTTTCCCTCATATTCAACCGAATTAAAGCTTATTTTTCCCTCCAAAAACTTGTGATTTTTATCCAAATATACCTCTCAATTTACTTCTCAATTCTGTGTTTATCATCTTTGATTACTGGGTTAGAACCACTGAGGTTTTTTTACGCTACTTCGCAACCCACATATATTTGGTTGCAAGTTTTACAGACACTTGGGTATGTAATGTATTTGTTGATGTTGTTGATGTATCTTGTTTTGGTATTTTCAACTGAATCTGGATTGGGCCAGAAGTTTTTGGGCTTGGCCCAGACTTTTGTTGGGTTTGCTGTTGGGCTACATTACTATATTACGGTGTTTCATCGTGTGGTGTTGCGGCAGCCACCTAAAACGAATTGGAAAATTCATGGGATTTATGCCACGTGTTTCCTTGTGATTTGTCTACTTACTCAAGCCGAGAGAAGGAAGAAAACTTACTTCCAAGATGGTGGCGAAGAAGGCAAACAAAGCTAATACTATTATAATTAAATGTATTGATTAATTAAGTTATATTTTTTATTTTTAATTTTTTTTTCATCTTTTTGCATACTTATATTTTATAGTGAAGTACCATTTTTGGTTCATAAAAAATGGTGGAAGGAAAACAAAAGAGTTTTCCTGTCATTTATTTATATTTCATTATTATGATTATTATTAATTGAAATTTCTTGGTAATAAAGGCCTACAATTGTACTTACACTTTAGTATATTCTTACGACATTGTAGTGTGAAAGAAAGGAAACTCTTCTTTATTATGCATAAGTTCATCTAATTATTTAATTTGAAAGTAGTGATTTGGTACTAATATAATGTAGAACAAATTTAAAATATATATGCATGCTTATGATAAAAATAAAATTTATTAGTCGATTCATCCTTTCAAGCTACATACTTCTATAATATTTACCTTTTTTCCTTTATATGCTCAATCATTTTTTATAATATTGCATTATATGAAATGAAATGATATGATATAATATTGTATGATATATATATGATATTATATCGTCGTCGTAACCATCATCATCTTATCCAGTATATTCTGTTCATAGAAAATAAGAATGTAAAATTAGCTTGCCAATTAATCAAAATTTAGCAAATTTCAAAAATTCATGTCGCAAAACGTCCAAAGAGTGCTATTTGGAATTTTCAATTTTGTTAATAGATAGTATGATATTTAAGTGATACTTTCCTAAAATTAGGAATAAGGTTACAGAATTTTTTATTTTTTGGAAATGATTTGGTGTATATTAGTTACATAGATGAGTAGTTGGTTAGACAACACATACAAAAATGCAACTCCATCCCTTTCATAAACCTAAATTCGGTAAAATTCAAAGTTGGCTGGACAAAGGGATTGTAAAAAATAAGGTAACAAGCTGATAAGTGAGTAAAACCGAATGCATTTAGAGTATGTGCGCAAAAAAATGATGATAACAGAGACGTTGAAATCCAAGTCGTTGCAACTTGCATAGGACCCAATTGGGAGCACTTGTGTCAACATCAAATTTGACATTTGGCCTTGGATGATCAAACATTGGACAAAGCTAGCTATATGATTTTCTTTTTTCATTATTCTAAACTTTTATGCTTTGTGAAGTAAATTATATCTAGGGACGACAATTTAGTCCGAATTCGATCCTAGTCCGACTCGATCCGAGTAAAATAATCCAATTCGAGTCCAAGGAAAAAGTCATCCGACTTCGACTCCGACTTTACGATCCGAGTCCGAGTTAGAGACGGATCGAAGTTAGACCTTATTAAAAATCCGAGACTCCGACCCTGAAGGACATCCGACTTTGAATTTGACTTTTAAATATTGTGTTTCCTTTAAAACTCTAGACGTGATTAATTCAACCTCTCCCTCATACTAATTGTAATTTTCGATTTTGAAAAACCACTTGGTATTTTTATTTAGATTAATGAATCAAGATATGACAAATGAAATCAAGAGAAATAAAATACGTCAAATCAAAATACGAGAAAATTTTGTTAAATTGTAATAGTAGGTTTATTTCTCTTGTTAAAATTGAATTCAAATTAAAGTACATATTTTTTTGTTAATTTGTATTTGAAAAAATATATTTTGTTAATTTTGTATGCTTTAAAATCATTAGTACAATCTCACAACGATACTGATTGATCATAATCCGACTCTGCATCCGACTCCATTGGAGGTCCGAGAGTTCGAGTCAGGGCAAACTTGGAGTATGCATAATTCGACTCCGAGTGGAGGTGGACTGAAAACAAAAGTCCGACTATTCGGGAGCAAAGTCGGAGTATTTATAATCCGAGCCGAGTATTACATCCATGAATTGATGAGAGCATAAATGAGATCATACAAATGTTCTACCCATCTCCCCAACTAGGGATGCGGCGGGTCTGATACCCGAATTTAATTTTTAAGATTCAGACCCGGATCCGGATCCTAAGGGTCCAAAATTTTCAGATCCAGACCCAGACCCTTCGAATTTGATGGGTCTAGGGTCCTTAATAGATCCTTAATGGATCTAAAAAAGTCTCTTTCATTTCTCAAATTTGAACCATTTGTAAGTCGTTATATTTTTCTAGAGGTGTTCAAAACAGACCCGATGACCTGATAGACACCCGACTTTATAACCGAACCCGATTTGACCCGACTTAAAAATGGATATGTAAACACCAATGTGAAAACAAAACTCGATTTTGAACCGACCCGAAACACCTGACCAGAATGAACACCTCTATATTTTTCGTATATTTCTAAAAGAGTTATTATCGTATTTTACAAATATTTAATACTCCCTCCTATTCAGCCTAAATGTCCCATTTAATTTTTTCACACTTGCCGAGATAATATTTTAACCCTTAATATCTCAAATTATTCTTAATTAAAAATTATAAGAATTTGATATTAATAATCTTTGTATTGAGACGAATCAAACAAGATCTCACATGACTATGTTTTAACTTATAAATTAAGAGTAAAATACAAATTAAGAGTGATGAGTGAATAGTGCCAAAAAATTAAATGAGACATTTAGGCTGCATAGGAGGTAGTACTAATTTAACATCTAAAGTCGCATAGCGTCATTCATATACGCTTAATTTCTATTATAAACAATAGTTCCAGTCCATAGAATAAGGGTAATTGGGTTAGCACTTAGCAAGTAGCATATATATTATGATTATATGAAAAGAAAATAAGTGTTGGCGGCAGAACTCATACGTAGAAGACAAATAAAAATGGAAAATTTAATATTTATAAGGGTCCAAGGGGCGGGTCTAGGGTCCGGATCTCGGACCCAGACCCAAATTCGCCAATTATTTTTTAGATCCAGATCCACCCCGGATCCGATGGGTCTCAAAAAATAAGACCCAGACCCTTAAAAAAGGGGTGGGTCCAGAGCGGGTCCAACAGGGTCCTGGACTCGTGACTAAAGGTGTTCAACGGGGCGGGTCGACCCAACGGGTCAAGGGTCGGGTCACATTTTAACGTGTCATTAGTGATTGGGGTCAATAACGGATCAGGCCATTAACGGGCCTTTGTGTAAAAAATATAACAATGACACGTTAAAATGTTAGAATATAAAAATATAAAAAAATGGTAAAATATAAAAAAATAGTTATAGAAATTGGTTGTAAAAATATTTTACCATTTTTTTTATATTTTTATATAATATTGTTATATTTATAGTTGAATTAACCTAACGAGCCATAAAGTATAATAAAAAAAAACTATTTTATGAACTTTTAAAAAAAGGGTCAAAGTGGGTTGTATTTAAACGGGTTTGACCCGCCCCGACCCGTTTAATAGTTGACATGATCCGCCCCAACCCGACCCATTTAAATTTTGACCCGACCCGACAATTGAACACCTCTACTCGTGACCATCCCTATCCCCAACATAACCAATATCTTAACAACTAGTCTCTTGAGAGACTGTCTCTTTAAAAGACGTATTTGAGACTCAACCCATTAAAGATTAATGTTTCTTTATCATATTCTTAATCTCTATTTACATTATCCTTAATGCTTACTTACCATATCTTTAATGCCTACTTTTAATATCTTAAATGTCTACTTATATCATTCTTAATGTCTACTTATAATATTTTTTAAAATATCTAATGTGCTTGCCCAATTAGAGATGACCTTTCAAAACAAACGTCTCTCACTAGAATTTGTGATAATTTAATTACTTATTTTTGTAATTTTAAGACTTATTACATATATTAGTTATAATTTTTAAATAGTACTCCCTTAGCTTCCTAAAGAATTTTCTATTTGTTATTTTGGAGTGTTCTATTTGTTGTTTTCATTAGAAATCTTTCTATTTGTATTATAAATTTTTGCACAAAAATAACCTTATTAATCCTCATTTTAATATTCAAATAATTCTTATGATCCTATATATCTTCTACTAACTTCATTTTACATTTTTATATTTTTTACGGTCCGCATGTGTTTTCCACGAATTTTATAAAAATATTTTTTAATTATTTGGGGTCCCTTTATTTATTCCACTAATTTTCTTTTAACATTTTTTAATGTTTATGTTCTCCACTTTTCATCCAAGCAAATTTATTATTCAATAAAATGATAGAAAAATTTCACGTGGTAACTCGGAGGTTTTGGGTTTTTCACGTGGTAACTAATACTTTTAAAAAATCCACGCGGTAACCCTACGGTTTACCAAATTGTTACACCGAGACCTTTTTGCACATTAAAATATTAGCAAACGTTAATTTTAAAGCTTTACGACTGCTGTACGTCTATTTATGCGACTCACCATTTCAAATAACATTAGTTTCAACATTTTCCCTCAAAACATAAATACTAACTCTACCATCTTTGGATTTGGGGGATAAAAATGTGATTTGGATGAAAGAGGGTATAGTTGGGTTTATGTTTTCGGGAAAATGTTAAAACTTATGGCAATTGAAATGGTGAGTAGCATAAATAGGCGTAAAGCAGCCTTAAAGCTTCATAACTAACGTTTGGTAACGTTTTTATGTGCAAAAAGGTCACGGTGAAACAATTGGTAAATCTCAGGTTACCATATAGATTTTTTTTATAAATTTTAGTTACCACGTGAAAAACTCAAAACCTTAGGATTACTACGTGAAATTTCCCAAAATACTCCCTCCTATTTACCATAAGTGTCCCATTTGCTTTTTGCACTCTATCCAATGCACTTATTCAATCCTTAATATATGTAATGGTGTATAATTAAAAATTATAAAAAGTTGATATGAATAATACTTGCATTGAGACGAATCAAACAAGATCTCACTTAACTACTCCCTCTGTCCTGAATAGATTTCATCAAAGATTAAATAATTCTTTTTTAAGAAAAACGTAGATAATGGTAATAAATGAAGAGAGAATGAGTTGTGTGGATGAAATTAAAAGGGAGTTAAAATGTATGAATGAGATTTAAAAGTAGTGGTAGGCCCTAGTCTAAAAATAGAAATGATGCAAATTAAGTGAGACAGACCAAAATAAAAAATGCTGCAAATTAAATGGGACAAAGAGAGTATGTTTTAACCTGTAGATTAATAATAAAATACAAATTAAGGGTAAAAAAATGAGTAGTTTCCAAAAAGTAAATGGAACACTTGTGGTAATAGGGGCAGTAATATATTTACTATCTAAAATATCTTATTTTTCTTAATTGACATAAATATTCCTTTTAAAACTTTATTTAGTAAAATATATGAGCTCATCTTTTTAGTCATCACTCTCTTCCAAGACTACCTGAAAAGGCCAACAAGCAGAGATTGAGAGATGAAAAGTGAAATAATTGTTAGGATCGATACGATGCTAAAGATGAACTAAAAAGAATGCCATGAACCAACAAAATGAAAGAACGAAAAATAAATTGCAAAAGTAACACAATGATTTAAGGAGGTTCACCCAATGATGGCTACGTCCTCCGTGGTGTGTAGTTGCTTGCTTGTATTATTTCAATGAGAAAACACTCTTACAATGAAGTATTACAATTGAGTAAGAGATAACAAAAGGCTATGTGTTTAGGCTAAAGGGTTTGTGTTTGATGTGTTTGGATGATCATACAATGTCTCTATTTATAGTGCTAGAAGCTCTAGGAGTTACACATGATTAATACAATGAGTAAATAGCATAGTTAACACCATTTATCAGTTGTGTTGAATGAGTTGTAACTTCCCCCAAGCAATTGATCCGTCAAAAACAGCATCCAATGCTGTCAGAATAACCGCTCGACCGGTCGAGCAGACTAGGGGGGTCGAGCGGTCAAGTCGAGCGAAAGATCAGTAGCCTCTAGAAACATTCTGTCTTGCTGCTCGTCCAAGCAGAGGAGCTTGCTCGGTCGAGCAAGGGTCGAGCGAGCATCAGGTAGGCTTCTGGCAGATTTCTTGACTTCCCACATAGAAAAGCATCTCTTCATTACATCATAACTCATCATAACACCCATAATTAAGTGTCCATACAATACACCAATTAATCTCTACATTCAAACACACATTAAGACTCCATCTTAACACACTCATTAACTTAAGTCACATTCACAACAGTAAGACGAACAGCTGCAAGAAAATCCCACACTTTAACTGTTGATCTTCTCACTTGGATTGTAACTCCTCCTCCTTCTTCTCCTTCTCCTCCCTCTGCCTCTCGTTCTCACCAGGTTTTCAATTTTCTTTTTTAACTAAAATAATTAATCTTAATAATCTTTTGCGCTTTTAAAGTTTTAATGTTGAACTTATGATTTATTTTTTGATCGATTCTGTGTGGTTTGATTTTATTTTCAGCCATCAGATGCTGTGAGTAAGCTCTTGTTTGGGGGTCAATCACTGAAGATGATGAAGCTAAAAATTTTGCTAAGAGGTTCTTGATCTCCTCTTTTTCTTGATTTATAGAATTTAGTTTCTTTCCATAGTTTTATGGATTTTATTTAGTAGAAGTACATTTTATTGTTTTATAGAATTTTAGTTTCTTTCTATAGTTTTATGGATTTTATTTACTCGAAGTACATTTTATTGTTTTATTTCTTTTACATTAACAATACAGTAGAAAAATATAAGCAAAAAGATATGTAAGAATCAAGTCCTCGTTTCTCGATAATGATGGAATCTAGAAAATTGGCCTCGGTAACCCAAACAAGGAGGAGAAGAAGTAGTCCAATCATAAACCCAAAGAAGGTTCACTACTAAAACCCAGGGCTGGCCCGAAGGGTGGGCATGAGGGGTTGTCGCCCAGGGCCCTATGTCAAAAAAGCAAAATTAATGATTGTAGAAGGTCCATATAGGTTATATATTGTAAAGGAAAAGGGTCCAAATATTCTATTTCGCCAATGGCCCAAAAATATTAGGGTCGACCCTGCTAGAACCAATTGGTGATATGAGGAGTTACTCCTTGAGTTTATAAAGTGATGTATACTCTTCTCTTGAAAATTCAACTCCGACAATAATTTTATGATTTTTTATTTTGAAAGGAACTATTTTATGAAGAATTGTTTATATCAGAGTAATTGAACACATCAATATGAAGAATTTCATAAACTAATTTTATGATTTGATATTATTTCTTTCTTGTTATTTTCAACCATTAATGAACAATGTAAGCCCTTATTTATAATAAAATAACTAAACAAACAACACCTACTATTAGGGGGTGTTTGGCATGTGGGAATGAGACTTTGGTTGAGACTTAGAATGAGACTTTAGGATGAGACTTGAATTGAGACTTTGAAAATAAATGCCTCATGTCCTTGTTTGGCAAATGATAAAAATAGATAAGAAATTAGATAAAAATTGATTATATTTACAAAATTGTCCTTATTACTATTAGATTTCTTTACTTTTATTTATGGCAAAATTGTCTTTTTAGAAACTTTCTAAGTCCCATCTCCAAATACCACACTCCCCCCAAGACTTTTTTTGTGGGACTTTCCCTTTCTAAGTCTCAAGTCTCATCCTTCTCCAAATCCCAATCCCCCTAAACAAACAAGAGATTTTTTTGTATTTTATCCAAAAATCCCATTCCCCAACCTAAAGTCCCTCTTGCCAAACACACCCTTAAGGATCTAAATAAAGATTATTCAATAATAACTAACTTTTCTAAAATAATTCTACTTTCTAACACTCCCCCTCAAGTTGAGTGTTATGATCTTGAACACCCAGCTTGCATAAAGTTTCTTCAAATGTTTCAGATACAACAACTTTTTGAAAAGCTGCTGATTTTTCCTTCAAGATTTTCCCTTCAGAATTTTCTTTTATAAATGTCAATCTACTTCAATATGTTTTGTGCGGTCATATTGGACTATATTTTTTGAATGTTGATTGCTGTCTTGTTATCACCGTTAAGTTTTTGACATTTTTTTTGAGGAAAACTAAGTTCATTTACTAACTTCGTGAGCCATAGAACTTCTATTACTCCCTTAGCAATTCCTCTATATTCTACTTCCACACTTGTTAAGGGACCAACCTTTTGTTTCTTGCTTTTCCATGTCATTAAATTCCCTCCAACAAAGGTAAAGTATCTTGAAGTTGATTTTCTTCCCTATCCATCATCTGTCCAATCTGCTACTGAATAAGCTAATAAATCTAGATGATTGTTTTTCTTGAATAGAATACCCCTTCCACTAGTTTTTTCAAGATATCTTATGATTCTAATAACAACTTCCATATGATGTATTTGTGGTATTTGTGGAAAATGCATAAATCTACTTACTACTAGCACAACATATGCAATATTTGGCCAAGTATGAGAAAAATAAATGAGTTATCCAACTTTTCTCTGATATTGTCCTTTATCAGCTAGTGGTGCTCCTTCAATAATTTGAATTTAATGATAAGCTATAATTAGAGTTTCAGCTAGCTTACAATCAATCATACATGCGTGCACTAGAAGATTTAGTTATTTTCTTCCGTTAATGAATGTTCCTTGCTTTGCTCTTAGCACCTCAATACCTAGAAAGTATTTTGAGGTTTCTAAGATCTTTCATTTTAAACTCCAGAAATAATTTTCTCTTCAATGCTTTTATTTCTTTATCAATACCTATAATAATAATATCATCTGCATAGATTATTCAATAAGTGATTTGATTATTACATTTCTTTAAAAAGACGTGTGATCATAGTTACTTTGTCTGTACCCAAATCTTTTCATAACTGCAATAAATTTTCCAAACCATTCCGTAGGAGATTGTTTCATCCCATACAAAGCTTTCTTAAGCGTAAAACCTTCTCCCTTTTTAAAAATTCCAAGAAAAACCTAGTAGTGCCTCCAAATACATTTCTTTTTCAATTTCCCCATGAAGGAAAGACATTTTTGACATAAAATTGGTGAAGAGTCGAATCCTGATTTACTGCAACTGAAACGAAACTCGTATAGAATCAATCTTTGCCAGTGGGGAAAATGGCTCTGAATTATCCAGCCCATATGTCTGAGTAGAGGTGTTCATTCGAGTGATCGGGTCGGTTTCGGACAGGTGTCATTCGGTTCGGTTGTGTTGAAGATCGGTTATTCGAGTTGTCGGGTTAGCATCAGTTCGGTATTGGTTGAAGTTCTTGTCGAGATTCAATCGGTCTCGGGTAATGATGTTTTCGGATGCGTGTTCTAACGACGAACGTTCGTTCGTTCGGTTCGGACGGTTCCAAACGTTCCTTGGCGGTTCATGTGGCGATTCCGCGGTTCCAATACAGTGGTGGGTGGACCATCGTTTCCATTCTAATATTTTCCTTTAATTTTAATATAAAAATACTATAATAATGCGGACGTACCTTCGACTTCTCGATTACTTGATTATTATCGAAATTCAATTCTTGTAATCGTTAAAAATATTTACTAAAAAACAAAAAAATAAATTAATAAGAAAGCGAATCAGCGATAAAGATGAATAATAAAAAAGGGAGAGAATGGACTTGAACCTAGTATCGAAGAAATACTAAACGCCTACGTATCCGAAGGAATCAAAGCCCACGTAGTTCTTTTCGTACCTTTTATATTTAATGTCGTGGTCGATATTCCGTATTTGTGATCCTATTCTTCATCGTCATCAATTGGTTGGTTGGATGCTTCGGTTCGCCGACTCTCCTCCGACGATGATGCGAGCGTATCCATCATCATCCATGGATCATCTTCCTCTTGATCGTCATCGTTCTTGATTCCTTGCATTGGACCTCGCGATCCCAATCTTTTTGCAAACACATATTTGAATACTATGTGGAGCAAGAGCGGGATCTCTTTTAGTCAAAACTCTTTTACCGCACAAAAAGCGACTCAGCTTAGCATAGAAGCGAGGAATTGCAAGGATATCCTTTGCAATTCTCGATAATATGGGTATTTTATTGATTTTTCTTTCCACCATTCTAAAATATCATAATTACTTTGAGTGATTTCAAAGTGATGTTTTAGATAACTATCTAATTCTAAATATGAACGGAAGAAGATGATCCTACAAAACTATCATCTCGACTTATTATGTTAGCTATTATGGGATTATAATAATCGGGGCGTGTCGAGGCGCTATCGCCTAGGCGTATCGCACTTCGGGTTATATAATCTAGAATAATGATCGTAAAGGTCCGCTAAAAGCTTTTACAATTTCCTACATAATTATGTACATGTAGTAGGCGATCTAATGCGTTGTAGTAAAATCCTATAATTTTACTTAGGGCTTCGATCCTAAAACACGGATCTAATATTGTCCAATACCATAAATATAAGGAAATCGGTAAAATATGCCTTCCACTTGTCCATCATTTGCAAGAATCGCTTTAAATAAGCGTTAGTATCATCATGAGAATATGTAAGAAGATGATAAAAATAGTAACACATTCACTTATCACTAAGTGAATGTTTGGTTAATAAACATATGAAAAATCTTATTGCGTGGTCATACGCTTCTAATATTTTTATGCCTATCGCTAGTTCCCAACTATCATCACTTATACGCTATCAGTAAACTCACTATACAATTGAGTTATAACTACGATAAGCAATCGCCTTCTTTAATAACTCATGGGTGAACCTAAGCGTGTAGGAGTGTCTAAAGCCCAATATACTTTTTTAGTTCATATTGGTCACATAACTGTTTATATCTTCGTTTTACTTGTCCTAATCTAAGCCATTTCACTATGTTTCTAATGGGACCTAATAAATCACTTAGGTTTTTAATACCTACTTGACAAGACAAATTAACAATATGAGCACAACAACGTATATGTAACAAACTACCTAATAAATCACTTAGGTTTTTAATACCTACTTGACAAGACAAATTAACAATATGAGCACAACAACGTATATGTAACAAACTACCTCCTAGGATACAAGTAAAAGCGGGTTCATTATATAAAAGTTCGATGCATTTAATATTTGCGGATGCATTATCGGTAGAACAACTAAATATCTTATCTAGTAAGTTCCATTCTCTACATATTTCTATTAGTCTATATTTTAAGTTTTCACCCGTATGTTTTTCAGGCATTAACTCAAATGCAATTATTCTTTTTTGAATACACCAATTACGGTCTATCGGAGTGACCAAATGTCGGTTGTTAAGCTAACTCACCAGCAAAAGATTTAAACATTTGTGCTAATTCATATCGTTTTGATTCATATAATTTAATGGTTCGTCGTTTAAGGGTATTCCTAGGGATTGCTCTATATTGTGGTTGTAAACATTTTCTATTAAAATATTCGTATCTCTGGCTTTCACCGTGGTTAAAAGCAACTCATCACCAATTACATATTTGAAAATTCATCAATCATATCATTACATTGTATTTAAAAGTACCTCGGTCCAGGAATCCGTTGCCATTGTTGTTGTCCCTTCAGCTTGTTGTCCGTGCAGCTTGCGCATGCGTTTCTTTAATGATTCCATGTTTTTAGCCAAATGTTTGTTGAAGGATCCGTACCACCACCTAACAAGTATTCTCAAAACACAATAAATGAATATTTAATACATTCTAACATTTTTGATGTACAAAATATAAATATCATGTATAAAAACTTAAAAAGTATTTACCTTTGGTAAAATTGTAAGAAACTAAGGGCTTTACTCCTTGACTTTCACAAACTTGACAAGTGCATAAGAAAACATCAGAATTAGATGGTTGGTACTTTTGTAAAATACGACCAAACATGTGCGTAGCTCTACCACTAGGAGGTGGCATTGCGAAAAGGTTGTCTTCTTGGTTCATTTTCATATAAATATAAATATAAAAACATTATTAAAATAAATAATAATTTAAAATTCAATTAAATTTAAGAATAAAAATTAGAAAACTAACCAATACTTTGGAAATTGACTCGTTTACCAATAGATTGTCTTTGTTGTTGTTGTGCTTCTTCTACTAATCTTTTTGTTGTTTGTGTAGATCTAAGTATCTCGATAGGGGTTGTTGGTTCTTGTTCTTCTTCTTCTTCTTGTTGTTGTGCTTCTTCTTCATCTTCAATTTCTATTTCTCTTTCAACATGTTCCGCATACTCATGTAAATCTCGTCTGTATGGCTCGTACTCTCGGATAAGTCGGTTCGTAATTACTAACAAGGTGTTGTTGATATCGATGGAGTTGAAGTTGCCTTTCTTTTGGAGGAGCTAAGAAGAACCCCAAGATTTTGCCACTTTAGTGACTTTTTTAGTGGCTTTTTTCAAGAATGAAGACATGATAATATTTATGTAATTAAGAAATAATTAAGAAATAATTAAGAACTAATTAGAAGACTAATTAGAAATAATAATTAAGAACTAATTAAGAAATAATTAAGAAATAATTAGAAAACTAATTATGTATTAGAGAATAGTAAGAAATAATTAGAAAAATTGTAACGGCTACTTTGACCAAAACGGCTAGTTTGACCTGGTTCCAAAGAACCGTTGGCGTTGGAACCGATGCGGTTCGGTCGTCCGTTCGTTCCATGGAACGTATGCGCTCAACCGGACCGGTCCGGTTCACGTTCGAGCGTTCCTTGGAACGTTGGCGGGTTGAACGGTTGGCCGGTGAACCGGTCCACGGTCTTTGGTCCGTTCTTGCTGGTTTTCCGCAGTTCCCGTTCCGGCAATTTTTCCAGCGGGTCCAGCGTTTCGGTTCGGGACCGGTTCGGAACCTGTCGCGAACGTTCCGGTTCCGGTTCCGGTTTCAAGCGGTTCGGGACCGGTTCGGGACCGGGCCAACCCGGACCGTGGCCATCACTAGTCTCGGGTTGTTATCGGTTAATAATTGGTTCGGTTTTACCGGGTACAGATCGAGTTCGGGTATTTTTTTCAAGTAGAATTCGGCTACGAATTACTAATTACTATCGATTGAGTCAGTATCAGATTAAGTTAGTCATTTTTTTTATTGATGATAAGGTTTCCTTTACTTAAAGCAAAATAAAAATAGTTTAAATACAAATCAATTGATGATCATTATTACATTGTTACTTTTACTTGTTTGACCGAAAATTAAATATATGAAACCATGTATTTATAAAATTTATTTTATTAAAGTATTTATCAAATATTTATCACTTTATTAGAATAAATAATAAGATGATTGAATATAAGTCGATCATACTTCTATGTTAAAAACTGGTTCACATTTACACAAGTTCGATCTAAACTCGTTCGGGTTAAGTCGGTTTTAGCCGGATTGATTTCTGTTTCGGGCATGATTTGGGTCGGATATGACTCGGGTCGGTTATTATTAGGTTCAGGTAATCTCGGTTAACGATTATGTGTCAGTTTAAAAAATCGGTTACAGCTCGGGTTTAGTTTTTCCATTTTCGAATGTCAACCGGTTCGGATATAACTTCGGGTCGAGTAATGTCGGTTCGATAAACCTAAAAAAGGAACACATTTTCGGGTCGGTTTACTTTCGGTTTCGGGTCGGGTCAGTTTTGAACAGCTCTATGTCTGAGTATAACCCTTTTGCTACCAAAGGAGTTTTGTATCTTTCACTAGTCCTATTAGTCAAATACTAAATTATGATTACCCACCTACATCATACATCCTATTGTTTTGCTTCCTTTTGGATAAGTACATTTCTCTCATGTTTTATTTTTCTGTAAAGCGGCAATTTCTTCTTCCATTGCCTTTTTCATTTTTCACTTTTAAGAGTCTCTTCAATGGTTTCGTGAGTATGAATGGATTAAACAGCAGCGTTAAAAGCAATAGTGTTTTTGATAGTTTCCATTCAGCAATTCGATCAATAAAATATTTAAACCTTTGAGCCTCAATGTAACACCCGAATTTCCGACCCCTTGTAAATTCGGGTGTTACACTCAAACTCCGAATCATATCTTCGCCGAGAAATTCCCCAAGTGCTCCTGAGATGTAATTGATATCAAAAAATTTCATTATTAGTTTGCTTTTGAAGTCGTGACACAAAATCATTAGTAGTTTCATGATCAGTTTGCTCTTGTACCGGTGACACAGAATCATTAGTAGTTTCAATAACTTATCCCTTAATATATTTTGGAATTAATTTAGCA
Source organism: Amaranthus cruentus (assembly GCA_019425755.1). Classification (NCBI taxonomy): domain Eukaryota; kingdom Viridiplantae; phylum Streptophyta; class Magnoliopsida; order Caryophyllales; family Amaranthaceae; genus Amaranthus; species Amaranthus cruentus. Next base: position 11,901,918 of record CM033453.1, on the reverse strand, counting down.
TTCCCTACCTCCTTATTTTTCCAACACGATACACACATATTGTTAAATTAGACTGGACTTAGTGTGAATACCAGCAATTATCGGGGAAAACACGAGGTGCACACACTTCACAAGCCAAGGAGATATATGTCATCCCAAAACCATATGGCTATGGGAAGAAGGTCTCCAATAGCTTATAAAGTATGCGCACCATTTTTAATTTGTTGATGTGGGAGTAATCAATTAGGGTAGGAACGACATTCTTTTCGGACCTACCATTTTAAATTTTTGATCGAACCATTGGCTCGGATACCATGCAGAAATTAATATCAGAATATAAAAAGATAATAAGTTTAAGGTTTAAATCAATTTGTTTCTCATTCTCATTCAATAAAGGAGGCAAAAACCCCCTACAAATACAAGAGACAAATCCTAGATTAAGGAAACTAAATAATACAAAATATCTTGACTTCCTAAATAATGAGAAAAATATTCTAGAATAAAATCTAAATATTTCGCAAATAATAATCAAAATATTCTGCAAATAATAAAATATATTATTTCCTAAACTCCCCCTCAAGTTTGGTCTCAGGATAACCGAACCGAACTTGCCAAAAAAAACGTCAATAGTAGATGGAACTCCCCCTAGAACCAATTCGGCATTGTCCAAGTAATATAATCCACCGCATTCAATACCACGACAAATGATCTTCTGGGTCTGGGCATCTTGTACAACGCAACCGTGAGCGGTCATAAGAACAATACAATTTAGTTCTTTGGTGAGCTGACTGATAGACAAAAGTTTATATGACAAATTCGGTATCAAAAAACCACCTTTTAAGTTAAGAGATGGAGAAATAGTAATCGGGCCTTCACCATTCACATGAACACTATCACCGGTCGCAAGTTTAAGTTGAGTATGGGTAGTGGGATTATGAGATAAAAGATCACAAGGGTCAAAAGTCATAGACTTGGTTGCCCCACAATCAAATATCCAAGGACATGAAAAGAATTTATATGATTCATATTTTTTATTGCGTTCGGAAATTTTTTGAGTACATTTTTGGCTTATATGTGGTCTTATATTGGGATAGGTAAATGGGGTTTTCGAATTTGGGCATACATTTGTTTTGGTTTCTAGATTATGGTTCATTTGATGTTCATTATAAAAAAGGTGGGTCACTTGATGCTTCGATTTTGGACTTTGGACATGCGAAAAAATTAGATTTGGATGGCTAAAAAGGGTAGGATTATTTTTCCTCTATTGGTTGTTAGAATTTGGACTTGGTTCTTTTGGTTTATTTTCTGGATGTTGTTTCGGTTCCTTTACAAAAATACTAGAGGATTTCGGTTTAAAAGGATTTGGAACATTGGTTTGCGGTTTTCGGTTTTGGTGTGTTTGATTTTGGAATTTTTTATGGGAGTGGGTTTGTCGGTCTTTTTTTCTGTTTTGGTATTGTTGATGGCGTAGTGGTGTTTGTGATGGTGATATATTTTGTTGAATCACACCCATACATGCCCAAGACAACGTACCTTGACTAGTCTCTTCATGTGTGTCCTCTAGTTGTGGTGTTGCTGCCGGAGATGGGACGGTAGTGACGAACTGAGCCTTGCCACCAGCTTGGGTAACCGGTGCATCAGCGGCAGCTTTTTGTTGCTTTAAATCCTCCCACCAATCTGGGTAGCCAATGAGTTTGAAGCACTCTTTTTTGGTGTGCCGAGAACCTCCACAGTGGTCACATTTGAGTTGAGATTTATCTACCTTGTCTAGTCGGAATGAAGAGTAATCTGAGTGGTTTTTGACTATGAGCCCACTTCCAATTTCTGAGGAACTAGGTCCCAATGATGATGCATCGGTCACTATACCACGTCGGTTAAATTCCCGACAAATGGTAGCATAGGCCTTCTCAACAGTTGGTAAAGGATCTTGATTGAGCAGATCTCTTCGTTCTTTATCATATGTGTCATTTGTTCCGGCTAAAAATTGATAGAGTCGTTGCCTTTGAATAAAACCATTAAAAATGGTTATGTCTTATGTTTCATCGGATTAGGCATACGACGATCAATTTCTTTCCATAAAGTATTGAGTTTTGAATAAAAATTATCTATGGTTTCTTGCTTTTGTTTTAATGACGATGCTTTGGAACTTAGATTGAAGATCTGAAGTTCATCCCTCCCACTACTTAGAAGTGTTTCAATCCCCTTCCATAATTCCCAAGAAGTGGTGTAATCAAGGAACTGATTCACCAAATCTGAATCAATATTAGAAATAATCCATGAAAATACAAGTCAATCATTTTGTTTCCATTGAACATATGTTGGATCAGTAGGGCTTGGGGGTTTTGCTGTGATATGGTGGAGCCGTCCCTGAGGCTCTAAAGCTATGTAGATGAGTCTACACCATTTTGTGTAGTTATGAAATGTCAACTTTTCAGATACTTTGAGATCTCCAAATTCGGTGACTGTGGGTTTGGTTTGTATATTCATTTGTTTGAGCATTTGCACAACAATTTGTTCCATTTGAGTAACAGAAATCATTTGTTGGTTGTTTTGGGATTCTTGATCTGTCATTATTTGATAAAGAGTAAATGATAAAAAAACAAAGGTAGATGATGAGAACCGAAAAAGTTTGTCGTCAGTCCCGGAAAACAACTTACGGCGCTGAAGTACGGCCATGGCTGCTTTCTCAGTGAGTATTTAAGTTGTGCGGCTCCGGGCTCCTGGATGCTGCTAGGGTTTTTGTTCCTGATTTCCGTGTAAGAAGAAAGTTTAAGGGATGCGCTCTGATATCATGTTAAATTAGACTGGACTTATTGTAAATGCCAGCAATTGTCGGGGAAAACACGAGGTGCACACACTTCACAAGCCAAGGAGATATATGTCATCCCAAAACCATATGGCTATGGGAAGAAGGTCTCCAATAGCTTATAAAGTGTGCACACCATTTTCAATTTGTCGATGTGGGATAACTCATCCCAACACATATGAGACACTATGCTCATTATTATTTGGAAAACTAGTGTTCTAAGACAACACCTTTGACCATAGTGCAAAATACCAGATACAAGCACAACAGCGACAACTGCAAAACAATTTTTGCATCGTGGTTATCTCATCCTGAGATTTGGGATTTGGAAAAGGGAATTTTTGTTTTGAACAGTTTTAGCCTAATATTTATACTATTAGCTCTAAATTCTAATGAATGATATACCTCTAAAGCAATACTAGTACTATCGGAGGGTTTACATTACGTTCATTTATTTTTGTCTAATGTGATTATTTTGTAGTATTATTATATTAATTTCTTCGTTTCATTATACTTGCAACATTTTACTTTTTTACCCAATATACTATATTATTTCAATCTCTTATATCTTGAGTTATGTATAGCTAAAAATAATAAAAATTAATATTATAAAAATATTTGGTTAGGCGATTCAAACATGGTTCCACTATATTATATTTTTTTCTTATACATTATCCATAATATATAAAATAAGCTTGAATAATATATAATAGAAAAAAACAAATGTTACAAGTAAATAGCGAGAAACGAAGGTAGTAATCATGTAAAGCCTTAATTTAATTTATTTAGAATTATTCACTTTTTTGTGACATTCAAGAACCATTTAATGGCATGTTTTGAAAAGTAGCTTAGCTTGTTGAAATTTTTTAACATATTTAGGTAAAAAAAGACAGTTTGATGGTCATACCATTCAATGCTACTGTTTAATAAACTAATTGATTGAAACAATTTATCCTATGTTATGAATCTTAGCCCCTCCCAAAATTTTAGTCAAGTTTCGCCACTGGCAATAAACTCAAAAACCTTACAACGTACCATATTTTGCACTATGACTTTGATTGCTTATTAGAACATGATTTCAGTCACCTCATTTCATCCCATTCTGTGCATTGGAATATGGAGCAAGTAAACAAATAAGATAAGGATTACTAATGTAATGTTAAATCATGGAAGGATAAAAGTTCATAACTTTCTAGATGTTTTGTGGACGTTAGTGTTAAAATTTTAGGTGGCATCTTAAATAAACCTTTAGTACAGGTATTGCAGAATGCAGACCCCATACAAAGCCATGATTCGATGTAGCCAATGGTGATCCCTTAATATTTCCTAATTTTTGTAAAACATTATAGATGATCAAAGACTATTTCACTAGTTGCGTTTTTATCTCTTATTTACTTAGATTATGAACTATCATGCATGATTTATCAAAACTTCCGTATGTACACCAAGTGCCAAATTTGTAGATACTCAATCGGGATTTGTAACTCCATTATCCTTACCATTATTCCATTTGATTTAGTGCCTTCAAAAGTTGACTAACATATATTAGAGCTCATTTTGCACCCAACTAATTGATAGGTTTTACATCCCCATATCTTGTTTAATATATTCTTTGGAATTCACACTTTTACCATGAACGAGATTGGGAATGGTCTTTGCAGTAGAGAATGTTCGGTGCAGACCTTATTAGTTCACAGTCTTGTCTGCCACATTAATTTGACTTTCTTAGATATGCGCCGTTTGTGATCAGATTCCATATGTTGTCTTATATTACTTGCACTGGTCATACTCGTGCAGCATTCAAATTTCCGTGAGACCTTAATTATTTATTGGCTATTTGGTTTTGTACTTGCTACAACAGAAAACCTTCTTGGTATAAAATGAAGGAAATGAGTGGAAGCGGAATATTTGCTGGGTCTGTGAGGATGCTACTGAAAATGGGAGTGCTAATCCTAACAAAACTGGAGTGCGCGTGTATCAGGTTTTTGTTATTTTTGTTTTGTTTTTCCCCTGTAAGAACTAACGACACAAAGGGCAAATATTGACTCCCTTTCTTGTTACTGGGACCTGCAGCAAGCTCTTGATGGAATCAGCCAGATCTTTTTTAGTGCTGAAGAAAGTGTTAGCCCCAAGAAACCTACATCTATGCCAGAGGTTGCAAAGCAACGAGAGCTGAGTGGCACCTTAGAAGCTGTTAAAATAATCTAGAAAAATCTAGGATTTTAATTAAAAATAAAAATATCTAAACTAAAGAATTAAAAAATAAAAATATCCAATATAATAAATTAGAACTTCCTAGAAAAAGAATTAAAAAAATTAAAAGATATCATCTTAGAAGATCCTAGATTATGTAATTAAAAAATAAAATATCTTAGATATTTTAGTTAACTTGGCAATGAAAAGAATAGCCATCTTACATATTCACTCCCTTCCTCTCCAAACAAATCAATTCACCACTTTTCTATCTAAATTTTCGTACATTTGGTATCAGAGCCAATTAAACCAAGACTTCCAAACAACCTAAACACATTAACCAATCTTCCATACTCCACAACAAAATAAATCTCTAACCACAAAACAAAAATGGCCTCAACCATTAATTACCCCCAAATTAATTGGGTTCCCACATTTAAGGGAGAAAAATATGAACAATGGGTCATGCAAATGCGATCAATATTTATTTCCCAAGATTTATGGGAATTGGTACAAGAGGGCTATGAGCAACCACCCAAAGATGACACCAAAGAGTCATCTTGGGATGAAACAAAAATAAAACAATATAAACAAAATAGGATAAGGGAAAACTATGCCCTGTCCTTATTATAGCGTGGAGTTGATGAAGCAATACTTACAACAATCATGCCCGCCAAAACAGCGACGGAGGCTTGGAGGATCCTGGAGACAAAATACAGAGGCTCCCAAGAGGTAATTCTTTTTAAACTCCAATCACTGTGGAGAGAATTTGATAATTTACTAATGACAGAAAATGAAACAATACATTCATTTTTTGACCGAGTCACTAATATAGTCCATCAAATAAGATCAAATGGTGGTAAAATAGAAGATGAAAATGTGATTCGAAAAATATTAAGGAGTCTCTCACAAAAATATAGCATTATCGCCACGACAATAGAAGAAGTTAACAAGAAAAAATTATCTCAATTAAGTATCCCCGAACTAATGGGATCACTACTCGCACATGAAGATAGATTAAAAATATTTAACGATCAACCACTAGAACAAGCTTTTCAAGCTAAATTAAAATTTTCTAATAGTGAAAATAAAAATGGCCATTATAAAAATTACGAAAAAGGACAAACATCATATAATCGTGGCAGGGGGAGAGAAAATTTTAAAAATCAAGGGAGTTGAGTAAATAATCAAACTGACCCTTATTGTAAATTATGTAAGAAAACTAACCACAATACTAACGATTGTCGTTTCAAATGTAAAAGATGTAAAAAACATATTCACCTTGAAAAAGATTGTTGGTATCGAAAAAAGGAAGAAGCAAACTATTCCGAAAATAATAATTCCGGAGAACAAATATTTTACACTGGATTAAATGCACAAGAAAAAATAAATGACGTATGGTATATTGATAGTGGTTGTTCAAATCATATGACTGGCGATAAAAATTATTTTGTCACTCTTAACGAAAATGTTAAAACACACATCACACTTGGAGATGGTAAAAAAGAAGATGTCGCCGGAAAAGGGACAATTGCTGTTAAAACAAAAAATGGCTTATCAAAATTAATTCATGAAGTTTACTATGTTCCCGGACTTGCATAAAATTTATTAAGTGTCGGCCAATTAATTAAAAAAGGCTTTATGGTTAAATTTGGGAACAACAAATGTCAAATTTATGATAAAAATAAGGGTCAGCTAATAACAAGTGTCGAAATGGCTCCAAATAAGATATTCCCACAAAAAATGCCATTTGAAGAAAAACTGGCTTTAAGTTCAATAAATGATCAATCTATCTTATGACACTTAAGATTCGGACAATTAAATTTTAATAGTTTAAAACTGTTAAAACAAAAAGAAATGGTAATTGGTCTACCTACAATAAAAAATTAAAGAAAAATTTGTGAGGGCTGCATATATGGAAAGATGCACAGATTACCATTTCCTACCGCATTTTAGAGGGCCAAGGCTCCTCTAGAGCTTGTTCATGCAGATATCTAGGGTCCTACCAAGAATCCATTTTTTGGCGGAAAAAGATATTTTCTGTTGTTTGTAGATGACTACTCCCGCATGACGTGGGTATATTTCTTGGAGAAAAAAATCAAAAGCTTTATCCCACTTCATGCAATTCAAAGCCCTCACAGAAAATCAAAGTGGGCATTCTCTTAAGTTCTTAGAACGGATCGTGGTGGAGAATTTACCAGCAACGAATTCAACAGCTTCTGTAAGAAGCATGGAATTAAAAGAGAACTTGCAGCAAGACGCACACCTCAACAAAATGGTGTCGCGGAAAGAAAAAATCTCACTATTGCAGAGATGGCCCGCAGCATGATACAGGGTAAACATCTACCCAAAGGATTCTGGGCCGAAGCCGTTCACACAGCAGTATATATCCTCAATAGATCTCCCACGACGCCATACGAAGCTTGGCACAAGAGAAACCCAAGAGTAGAGCACCTCAAAGTGTTCGAATGTGTAGCTTATGCCCACGTCCCGAACGAAAATCGAGAGAAACTCGATGACAAAGGAGAAAAATGCATGTTCATTGGATACAAGCACAAAACAAAAGGATATCGCCTTTACAAGCCTGAATCCAAAGAATTAATCATCTCAAGAGACGTAATTTTCGACGAAGCAGCTGAATGGATATGGAAAGAAAAAGAGATTAAAGCTCGTGAAGGAGATACTCTCCTAAGAGATCCAAGTGAAGAAGACGGAGCAGACCAACCAGCAAACCCATCATCTCCGAGTGCAAGCACACCTGGAAGTACAAGATCATTCCCAAGCTCTAGAAGCCAAACATCACGCTCAACTCCTCAGCATCAAGAAGCACGAAGATCAACACGGGAGCGACAACCACCATCATGGCTACAAGATTACCATTGTGACCAAGCAATGATGGCTCTCTTCTCTAGTGAGCCACAAACATTTCAAGAAGCAGCACAAGAAGAAACATGGATCGAGGCTATGAACGAAGAAATCAAAATGATCGAGAAGAATGACATAGGAAGCACATGCAAAAGCCACAAGACAAGGAAGTTATAGGCCTCAAATGGGTCTACAAGACAAAGTTCAATGAAGATGGTTCCATCCAAAAACACAAGGCACGTCTCGTAACAAAAGGCTACTCACAATAGCCTGGGATCGACTTTAATGATACGTATGCTCCAGTTGTCCGTATGGAGACAATTAGGTCAGTACTTGCCCTTGCTGCACAATTCAAGTTAACAATTTATGAATTAGATGTCAAGTCAGCATTTCTCTACGGGGAGCTAGAAGAAGAGGTATATGTTTAACAGCCACAAGGATATGTAATCAAAGGCAAAGAAGACAAAGTGTATCGCCTTCGAAAAGCCCTATATGGGCTCAAGCAAGCACCTCGAGCATGGAATAGCAAAATCGATGGCTATCTTCTCCAAAATGGGTTTACAAAAAGCCCAAGTGAGCCATCACTTTATATCAAAACTCAAGGCTCAGATTTTCTCATCTTATGCTTATATGTAGATGATCTTATCTACACAGGCACCAAACCGAGGATGATAGAAAATTTCAAGAAATCAATGATGTCAGAATATGAAATGACAGACCTCGGAGCTATGAAATACTTGCTTGGCATGCAAGTAAAGCAAAGTCCAGGGAAAATATTTCTCTCACAAGAAAAATTTGCCGAGGATATGCTTAAAAAATTCAACATGAGTGATTGTAAGCCAATGGCTACACCAATGGCTACAAATGAAAATCTCTCCAAGAATGATGGCAAAGAAAAAGCGGATGCATCACTCTACCGAAGTTTGGTTGGATCTCTCATTTATCTTACAAATACGAGACCCGACATTGTTCATGCAGTCAGCATCATTTCAAGGTTTATGAGTGAGCCAAGCAAAGCTCACTTAGCAGCTGCAAAAAGGATTCTCAGGTATATCAAAGGAACGAAGAGTCATGGAATAATGTACGAGTCCGAGATTGACTACAAGCTCACAGGCTACACAGACAACGATTGGGCCGAAAGCATCGATGATCGAAAAAGTACAAGCGGGTACGTGTTCCAGTTGGGATCCAAGTCTATCTCATGGTCATCAAAGAAGCAAGCAACGATAGCACTATCATCATTTGAAGCAGAATACATATCAGCTACAAGCTCGGCATGTGAAGCAGTATGGCTAAGAAGAATTCTAAAAGATCTACAACAAGAAATAGAAGAACCAACTACCATCTATTGTGACAATATGTCAGCCATAGCTATGACAAAAAATCCAATCTTCCATAGTCGCATGAAGCATATCGAGATACGACATCACTTCATTCGAGAATTGGTCGAGAAAAAGGAGATCGAGTTACAATTCTGCAGGACGGGAGAACAACTCGCGGATATATTTACAAAGGCATTTCCAACAGACAAATTTTTCCAATTTCGACGACAACTCGGAGTCCAAGATTTTTCAAATTAGGGGTAGTGTTAAAATAATCTAGAAAAATCTAGAATTTTAATTAAAAATAAAAATATCTAAACTAAAGAATTAAAAAATACAAATATCCAAGATAAAAAATTAGAACTTCCTAAAAAAAATTAAAAAATTAAAAGATATCATCTTAGAAGATCCTAGATTATGTAATTAAAAAATAAAATATCTAAGATATTTTAGTTAACTTGTAACCAAATTCATCACTATAAATACCCCATTGTTGTAATGAATTTTGGCAATGAAAAGAATAGCCATCTTACATATTCACTCCCTTCCTCTCCAAACAAATCAATTCACCACTTTCCTATCTAAATTTTCTTACAGAAGCCGAGTTGGACACGAAGATCAAAAAGCCATTGTCAGATGCCAAATGCAAAGACCTCAGTGGAAATGACATTTTTGGTCCAACACCAGAAAACCCTCCTCGATCACTCGCTGTTGTACGATCGCTGGAGTCAAAAGAAAAGGATGCGAGAGCCAGCACCACGAGCTGTCCGTACGTCTGTCAGAGTTTCCAATGTGAGTATATTTTGTGTGTAGTGAGATTTACTCTGCCCCAGTTCTTACTTCTGAGTTTGTTTGGACTTTGGACCCAATCCTTATCCTATTTGTAGTCGATATTGCTAGTACAATTTTCATATGCAAGGCCTTGTGCCTGCAAAGTTGTGATGGACAGTGATTATAGGAAGATACACTAATTAGTTATAAGAACATAATCAATTAAGGGAGGGTAGCTCGAAAAGTCTGAATTACCTGACCACTATTACTAATGAAGTTTTGGTGGAAGTATTCTAATACGACTCAAGCTACGTCACCAGCCCCGACTATCCGATTTACTTATAGCAGGAGAAAGAAAGTTTAGATTCTTCTAGAAGGCTCTTTTTGAAACGTTATTTTTAATATGCTGAGGTGTAATGAGTTTGTTAGGAAAGTTTGTTAGATTCTTCTAGAATGGTTATGAGGTGGCAAAGGTGGTGTCCCCCCCCCCCCCCCAATATACTATTACATTGAATTTTTAATACTGTTACATTGCATTTTCTGCCTTTGAGTACTTCCTATCAATTGGTATCAGAGCAGAAATGGCACCTAACCAATCAGCTCGTTTGAATCTCCATGACACTGAAATCCAGCAGCTCAAAGAATCCATTCCAGAACAAATTCATACCCTCTCTCAGACCTCGAAGAGCGTATGAATTTCATGATGGCGTGGTTTCAGAACAAAATGGATATGGATCAAGCTAAGGCGCAAGAAGCCTAGGCGAAATTACTGGAGGAATTTCGTGGTATTCGAATTCAACAGCAAGAAAGATTGGATTCAATGAACCGCGAGGCGTTTGTAAACAAGAATACCAGTGAGAATTTATTCGTACCTGGAGGCGGCTTCGATTTTCCGAGGGGCACCAATTCTCCGGGGAATCGAGAGATAAACAGCGAGGGCGGACATGGAAGATACCGGAAGTTGGAACTACCGATTTTTTCAGGTGAGAATCCCGATGCTTGGATTGTTAAACCTGAACGTTATTTTCATTGTTATCAATTATCTGAAGAGGAGAAGATGGAGGCGGTGATTATGGGCTTGGAAGGGGACGCTCTTCTTTGGTTTCAATGGGAGCATGGCCGGCGACCCATCACTCGATGGCGCGAAATGAAGGATTTATTACTCCGGCGATTTAGGGCGCGAGGGGTGGGATCCTTGTGTGAACAACTGTTGTCGGTGGTACAAGAGGGTTCTGTGGAGGAGTATAGCAAACGTTTTGTCCTTATGGCGACACCATTGAAGAACGTTGATGAGGATATGCTGCTTGTTGTGTTCATAAAGGGATTGGATGAAAGAATTAGAACTGAATTATGGTTGTTGGGGCCTAGTGATTTGGAGCAGGCCTTAGATTGGGTGGTCAAAATTGAAGAGAAATTGATAAGTCATTATGGGCCACTCTCCATTTCGGCCGGCCCTTCTACTTCCCATAACCCACGACCCATAAACCAAATTGACAGAATCCAACCCTACAAAAATCAAACCCACTCACTTAACCCCCCACCAAATTACCCACATAACCCTACACAAAATTACCCATCTGCCCCCAAACTTTCCCCTTACCCAAACACAAACCCAGTTCCAAAGAAATCTAATATTAGGCGCCTCTCTGACCGTGAATTTCAAGAGAAGAGAGAGAAGGGCCTTTGCTTCAAGTGTGATGATAAGTGGCACTTGGGAACGTTTGCAAGAAGCAGGAATTTAATCTCCTCGTTTGTCATGATGATGAGCTGCATGTGGAGGAAATTGTGGAGGAAGAGGCGGTGGAGACTCCTCGGACACCTACGGCTCCAGTAAGCATCTCTCTAAATTCTTTAATGGGTTTAGATACTCCGCGAACTATGAAGTTTCGGGGACGGGTGGGCTCGCATGAGGTATTGGTTATGATTGATAGTGGTGCAACCCACAATTTTGTTTCCCATTCTTTGGTTGCACAATTGGATTTGATGGTAGACCGTTCCACTTCGTTTAGCGTTACCTTGGTTCATGGCAAAACCGTTCAGGGTAAGGGATTATGCTCTGTCGTGACCTTAGAATTAGGAGGGGTTCAATTTGTGGAGGATTTCTTTGTGTTTGACCTTGGTTGTGCCGATATTATATAGGGGATGCAGTGGTTAGAGACTTTGGGGACTGTCACTACCAATTGGAAATTACAGTTAATGACCTTTAAGAGGGGGGGAAAACCTGTGATGTTACAAGGTGATTTGTCCTTAGGGCGTTCGCAACTCACGCTTAAGGCTATGTTTCGCTCCATTAGGAAGGAGGGCAATGGTATTCTGATTGAATTGAATGTGGTTTCGGGTGTGTCTATGTCGGCTGCTGAGCCTACTGTTCCTGTTTTCCTGCAACCAGTCCTCGATACTTATGCTACTGTGTTTACTGATCCCGTGGGTTTACCACCGTTGCGTGGTCATGAGCACCGTATTGTGTTAAAGGAAGGTGTTAACCCGGTTAGTGTACGCCCTTACCGTTACCCACAAGCCCAAAAGGATGAGATAGAACGTCTTGTTAAAGGCTGAGATCATTAAACCCTCCGTTTCTCCTTTCTCTAGCCCGGTTTTATTGGTGAAAAAGAAAGATGGTTCATGGCGATTTTGTATCGATTATCGTGCACTCAATAAGGAAACTGTGCCCGATAAATATCCGATTCCCGTCATTGATGAGTTGCTCGATGAGTTGTATGGGGCTAGTATATTTTCTAAATTGGACCTTAAATCCGGTTACCACTAGATTTGGGTGTGCTCTGCCGACACCCACAAGACGGCGTTCCGTACTCACGAGGGCCACTACGAGTTCCTCGTCATGCCGTTTGGTCTTACCAATGCCCCGGCTATGTTTCAAACGTTGATGAACGATATTTTTCGTCCTTTTTACGGCGGTTGGTTCTTGTATTTTTTGACGACATCTTAGTTTATAGCCGAACCGAATTAGAACATGCTCAACATTTGGGTATTGTTCTTTCTTATTATCAAAGCATCAATTGGTGGCTAATATGAAGAGGTGTGAATTTGGGAAAAATGAAATGGCTTATTTAGGGCATGTTGTGTCTTCTAAAGGGGTTGCGGTGGATAAAGATAAAATTCAAGCAATGGTGGACTGGCCATTACCAACTTCCTTACGAGAGCTTCGGGGTTTCTTGGGTCTTACGGGCTATTACCGTAAGTTCATTAAGGGCTATGCTCAGTGGGCTACTTCTTTGACGCACCAACTTCGCAAGGATAGCTTTGCTTGGTCTTCCGCAACTACTTCAGCCTTCGAACAACTCAAAACAGCCTTGAGTTCAGCCCTAGTCCTTCGTATGCCGGATTTTTCAATACCTTTTGTTATAGAAGCTGATGCTTCTAGTTTAGGTTTGGGTGTTGTGTTAATGCATAGTGGGTTAGTACCTCTTGGGGCTATCGTGTTTGCGGTTCAAAAGTGGCGTCACAACCTCTTGGGGCGTCACTTTATTAGTTGGACTGACCAATATAGCTTGAAATTTATAATGGAGCAAAGGGAGGTAGGTGCCGTTTATCAGAAGTGGGTTAGTAAGCTTATGGGCTATCACTTTACTATTCAATATAAACCGGGCTCCTCTAATGCGGCTGCTGATGCCTTTTCCCGACATCTGTCTTTTCATCCAATGCAATTGGGTGCCCTTATTTCTACTGCTTCTCTTCCATGGTCTAATATTTCTGCTGAGATTCTTAAAGATGCTCTACTGGGCAAAATTATGGCTGATCTTACTCAAGGGAGTGCTTCTTACCCCGGTTTTCATTTGATTAATGGTCAATTGTTCCATAAAAACTGCAGGGTCTTGTCTAAATCTCTTCTCACATTTCTGAGTTACTTTTAGAGTATCACAATACGACTATTGGTGGCCATTCCGGTGAATTTAAGACATTTCAGAGAATTGCGACCGATTAGTATTGGGAAGGCATGCATAAGCAGATTGCTCAGCTTGTTCGCGAATGTTTGGTATGTCAACAACAGAAAGCTTCTCACCTTCAACCAGCTGGCCTTATGTAGCCCCTCCCCATTCCGTCTCAGGTTTGGGAGGATTTGTCCATGGATTTTATTGAAGCATTGCCGAAGTCCGAGAGTTACGATACTATTTTGGTTGTTGTTGATCGGCTCACCAAGTATGCTCACTTTCTTGGCTTGAGTCATCCTTTTTCTGCTCCGTCCGTCGCCTCGGTGTTCACTCGCCACATAGTTCGATTACATGGATTTCCAACTTCTATTGTGTCGGATTGGGATAAAGTTTTTCTGAGTTTATTTTGGAAGGAGTTGTTTCGCTTACAAGGCACGGTCTTACGTCGCAGTACGGCTTACCAACCTCAAACGGATGGTCAAACGGAGGTCGTTAATCGCACCCTGGAGACGTACCTTCGTTGTTTCGTCCAAGGCAAGCCTAAGCAATGGTCTTAATGGTTGCACTGGGCTGAAATTTGTTACAATACTACTTTTCACACCCCCGTTCAGATGACGCCTTTCCAGGCCCTTTATGGTCGCCCTCCGCCTTCCTTAATTCGTTATGCACCTCATTCTACCTCGGTTGATAGTTTGGATTCTTTATTATGGCTTCGTGATGCTATCTTAGATGAGCTCAAGTTGTCCTTAATTCGTGCTCAACACCGGATGAAGATGCTCCCAGATACTCATCGTCGTGATGTTACTTTTGATGTAGGGGATATGGTCTTTTCGAAGCTTCAGTTGTATCATCAAACTTCTTTGGCTAAGCGACCCTTTGATAAGCTTGCAGCTCGTTTCTACGACCCTTTTGAAGTGTTGGAGAAAGTTGGTGTTGTTGCTTATAAGCTGCAGCTTCCCCCTTCTTGCAAGATTCATCCTGTTTTTCACGTGTCTCAACTTAAAAAAGCTGTGGATTCTGCCTTGGTTCCGGCCACTATCCCTCCTCAACTGTCCTCTAATTTGGAGATGACTACGGTTCCTGCTGCTGTATTGGATGTTAAGTTTGTTTCTCCAGGTTCTTCTTTGGTGGATAAGGTTCTCATTCGTTGGCACTATCTTCCTGATTCTGATGCTATTTGGGAGTTCTATGATAACTTGGCTGCTCATTTCCCTTCTTTTCACCTTGAGGACAAGGTGAAAGTTTGGGCGACGGGTATTGATACGACTCAAGCTACGTCACGAGCCCCGACGGGTATTAGGGTAGGCATCTACATTCTTGAGTCCTTTGTAGGAGTCTGGGGCCACTCGAAGAGCTCTACCCTTATCATAGTAATACAAAACCTTTCCCTTATTTTCTTTTCTTCTTCTTTCTTTCTTGCTACTGTTACATTGCATTTTCTGCCTTTGAGTACTTCCTATCATATTTATCTGTATGTTTTGGATAGATTTTTAAGCTATGGCTGGGCATTTTAGCTAATTTAGAAGACTTTGGGTTAATGTTGATGAACTTCCTCTAGATTCAGGAGTCATTATCATCTATTTGCGTCTATAGTTTCCCGAATATTGTATATCAGGTCATTGATTAATCATTTCTCATTTTGTAGCTTGCTGGAGGGCAAAGTAATATTATGTTCGGTGAAGAACTTGTTGTCAAGACATTAAGGAAGCTTCATAACCAGAAATTTCAAGAGCTGACAGGTAACGATATCTTTAAGAGAGATGCACCTGTAGGATCGGCAGAGAAGTCACTCAGCATGGCTAAGCTGAGAGAAATGAGTGGTAGTAATATTTTTGCGCAGAGAGAACATGTAGAACCTCGAGATTAATTTGGTGGTGTGCGCAAACCTCTTGGTGGAGAAAGCAGCATTTCGTTGGTTTAAGAAACACCAAATGCAGCTACATATTGATCAACTTCTATCTTGTAAGACTGACGATAGCTCTTCCTGCGTCTTGTGCAGTGCTCTTAACGAGTTCATTAGCTAGCTAGCTGACTTCCATATTACTAGGTTCTAACTTATCGTTTGTAACGGCGAATAACTAGCTTAGACTTGCTTGATGCTAAAGGTTTCTGTGTGCTCTTTGAAGCCTAATATCAGAGACTTTTTAGATTTCATGTATCGCATTCTACCTTTACCCTAATCATTTGCGACATTAGTGCTGCTTACTGCAACTATTTTGCTTGTACTTAGGCGATGATTCTAGTCTATTGCTGTAAAATCCTGGTGTATATAAAAAATTTAAGGTCAAACAATCAATCTTGAATCGTCCAAGATAAATGGTAAAAGCCCTGAATTGGTGTTGAAACCAGACTAAAAATTTGGGAAATTAATACAAGAAATATAATAACAATGAAATTAATCAATACCAACGGCTTTTAAGGTTCATCCAATGTGGCTACGTCTTTCCTATGTTTAGTTGTGTTTATTAATTGATGATGAAAAACTCAACTGAGGTCTATAATAAAGGTTCCTCGACATCCAGAGAAATCTTCGAGTGTTTAGCGCTAGAGGTTAGGAGACAATCAAGACAATAGCTGTTTAGATAGTAGTAGTTAAGATCTATCTAAGTTATAGGCCATTACACGTACATTCGCCTTAGACACAAATTTAGAGCAACTCACCAAAATTTTCCAGAGACCAACAACTTAATCTGCCTAGGACACCCATCCAGACAAATCATCTTAAAATGAATTTTCTTCTCCTCTTTAAATTCTCCTTTATGTTTTCCAAACCGATCATTATCCGCTCCCCTTTAACGACTCTTTTTGGCTACACCGACCAATCCTCATTCATAGCCAACATGCATTAGACACTTAAATACGATAGTTGCACGTGGCTTGGCCAACATTCTATTACCTCGATGTCATTAAGTGTCTCTCATCTAAAGTGAATGAGACGTTTGAATATACGCAATCTTGTCCTCGTCAATGATCAACTATCATATGCTGTGTAATAACATAAGTTTTTATCATAATATAACAGTCAAGTACGGTTTTTCCATCTAACAAAACCATTGTGACATTTATTCATTTAACGGTTGCCGAAGTGCATTAAAACAGTAAAATTCAACCATAACAAGATATCTCACTAAACACAGTTTCTCAGAAACCAAGCTAGACAAATGCCGATATTCACCATTCCCTCTAGACAGAATCATAAATGTTTCTCAAGCACTTTCAGGACCAACCAAGGCAATCAACATTTTCTCATAGTCTCCACTAGTGTCCTTGGCAATAGCACGATCAAGGGGAACACTGTTTCTGCGATAGTACTCTTCTTTGATGCGTTGCAAATCCGCTTCAGCCCGAGTGGTCACAATTCTAGTCAGAGCTGATTCATCTGTACCCATCTTATTAATTGCAAGACGAAGAAGCTTCTCGTAGTATTTCTCTGGGCAAGTCAAGCACTTGATAGTTGCCCTTAGCAACTTCAAGTAATCATCTTTTGGATCTTCCTTAAGATCCTACATAAGTTGATTTCATCCGACTTCAGAATTATGCTTGCAAAATATAATAATAATGACAAATAGGCTTTCTTAGTACCTTAGTAATAGCATGACCATACTCATTGTTGTAAGTGTTGAGCGTGGCATTTAGTTGTGCTTTGCTCCTTGTTGCGATGATTCTAATCAAATCATCATCAGAATATGCCTTGTGTGAGATCTTCTCATGGAGTATCTTAGCCTCAGATTTAGCTAAATGTGTGTTCACTTCTGGACCTTCATATCTGTATGAAGTCACCAACGGAACCAAAAGCTGGAAAAGGTAGTTACAATACATAAATTTAGTAAAATGTCAATTAGAAGATGATTTGTACAAGTCTTCATTTGGGTCATCGGTCTGGTTTGTCAGGTAATTCGGGTCAATTTAAAAATTAGGTCTAGTTTCCACATTGGTTTTTACATGATTTTAAATTCATTTTGGACTCTTCAAAGTCGGGTTCGTTATAAAGTTGGATAAAATATCAAATCATCGGGTCTATTTTGAACATCTCTATTAATTGTAGCCATAATTTCCAATACCCATTTCGGGTCATTGATATTCCGAAATAGGTAGACTGCTAGGTAAAATAACCAAGTTGGACACTGGAAGACATATTCGTGTTCGATATGCATATATGATTTATGGTCATGCAGTTTTGAAACTCTCCTTCCAAGACAATTGTGGCCATCAACTTCCATTTACAAGCAAAAGAACTTAGTGAAGTTTCTTTCAATGATTAAAACTACCTTCATCTAAAATTAGTACGTTTTTATCGTATGAATTTGTTAAAATTACACCATCAACATAATTAATTCCAAATGAAAGAAGCAGAGTTTATATAATCACCTTGCGGAAGTCACCAGAGGTATGTTGAGCCACATCTTCTTCGAGGGACTTCTTGTAGCGAGCATGGTACGATCGCCTAGCATTGAAGAGATCCTCAGAAGATCTTGTACAAGCAATTTCAATGAGAACCCAATTGCTAGAAGTGAACTTCTTAGTAGCTTCATTAGCCAAAAATGCATCGCGCTCTGGAGGATCCAGGGTAAACAAATGGACAGCCCTCTGCACCATTCAACACACTCTTTTGCATCATGCTTTCAGTTCACCTCACTCATTATTATTAGGCCGAAACATCGAAACAAAGTTTCCACTAATTAGTAAGGAAGTCTTAGTTGATCTAAAGGTTCATCAACATAGCAAATCAAACCACCAAATATTCTCATATGATGTAGGTGATTGATTACACATATCGATTAAGAGCTCGTTTGGTTGTCACAAGAAGTAAATTCCAATTGCAATTTCTATTTCTTTAGAAGTTAGTTCATGCGTCAAATTCCTTAAAAAAAAATTTGGTTTAGTTGAATAATAAAATTTGTAATGGACACATGATTTTGGAGTTACCAACACCGTATTGGTAATTAAATTCATATATTTATGAAAATTTCCACATCCAAGTGAATTTTTCATTTGCTATGCCTGCCCTAAAAAAGGCAACTAAACTACTTAGTAAATAAGCAATTCATAGGAATTAGGAGGCAATCAAACAATCTCTAAGGATCAATCAGAAACAATATGTAGTCATCCTAGGTAAAAATAACATATATCAGAGTGATCCAGACTCAAATCGTGCCCTGGTGAACGCCTAAATGGGAGTCAGTTCATACTGGTGGGTTAATGAAATTGAGTGATCAATCAATTCATCCTTTGATACAGAGTAAAATAACAAGTGCACAAAAATGAAGGATTCATATCCACTAATCATAAATAAATACTGATTCAAAAATTGAAAGCCAATAAATTTTAATTTGATTATATAAATCACGAATCACCTCAAAGTCACTTGAAAGCTCCTTGTCAAGAGCTTTAAGCAGATCTTCTCCATAGGTGGAAGCATAAACTTCTCGAATCAACTTGCGTTGGGATGCATTCCTGTGACCTAATATTGAAATGATCAAATCCTCATTCGTTCCCCAACCTGCAACATTTTCCGCTTTGATTAATCATTCTTGCTAGTTGTTCAACCATTATATGTTCATCAAAAACAAAAACAAGCATCAAAGTAGTCACATTAGATCAAAACAAAAACATAAGATCAATTATGAGTTCCAAACCAGAAAAGGCTTTGTGAAGCTGCTCAACATCTTCAGCAACATCAGGAACATTAGCAGGAACAGTAAGGGAAGCCATTTTCTGTTTTTAGATCTGCTTTACTTTTTCTGTGTTTTGAATTTTGATTGATGAACGTACTCTGTAGTCTGTATATAAATGGTGATATTTTTTATACTTATATAGTAGGAGTATTTATTATAGAGAAGATATGCTATGATTACCCATCAGGCCATCAGCCATCATGATTCGTGGCTTTATGGGAATTTTCAAATCTTAATCTAATTAGAAAAAAATTATTATTTCCTCCTTCCATTATACTCCCAATAATACTCCCTTCAATTCACTACTAAATCTCATTTGCTTTATGCACTCTATTTAATACATTTATTCAATCATTAATATCTCTAATTGTATATAATTAAAAATTATGAAAAGTTGATATAAATAATTCTTGCATTGAGACAAATCAAAAAAGATCTCACTTGACTATGTTTTAACTTATAGATTAATAATAAAATACAAATTAAGAGTAAGATGTGAATAGTATCCAAAAAGCAAAGGAGACTTTAGTGGAGAATTGGAGGGAGTATTTGCTATATTTTACTTTTTACGCATTTCAATTTGCTATTTTATTTATTTATATCTAGAATTATACAAATTTAAAAATTATAAAAAGTTAATATTATGAAAGTATGCGATTAGACGATTCAAATAAGATCTCACTTAATAATTTTATTACTTATTAGTCGCAATGTATACAATAAGCTTGAACGATAAATAGTGCACATAATCGAAATGTAGTGGAGTATTTTAGAACAGCGAAAGTATAAAGTAATTTTATACTCCCTTCGAATCATTTTAGCTGTCTCATTTGGGTTTTCACGGTTATTAAGGGTGGTGTGAGGTCCATTAAAAAGGTGGTAGTTGGGTATTTTAATTGATTAAATTAATTGTAAAGGTGATAGTTGGGTATTGAGAATTGGAAAAGTGGGAGAATTTAGGTAAAAAAAAGATAGACAAAAAAAAAAAGGAAAATTACTATGATTCCAAATAAGGAAATGGGACATATAAAATGAATCGGAGGGAACAATAAAATAAAATGAATGATTGATTTATTTGGACTTTTGTAAAGATCGTACAGATGTGATTTCATTGCGTTCCCACTTCCTGCCTTCACATGTTAATTGCACTTGTTGACGTGGTGATGACTGATGAGCGTAATTTATCGTCTCTGTTCTTTTTTTGTAGGGGAGAGTAGACTGAAGAGAACCCCCACATATACAGAATAGCGAAAATGGCCAAATTTGAATAACTAAATACATGGATTTTTTTTTTAATAAGAAGGGAGCAATATAAAATTATTTCCTCCCTTTTAAAATATATGTTAATGTTAATTATTGATGTTATTGATTGTTTAATATTTTGTGGTTAATCTGTAAGAAAAGTCGTGAGATCGTTTTTGAATCGTTTAATTATATACTTTTATAAAATGAAGTTTTTATAATTTATTTATGCGCATATTTCAATGTATAAAGTATTAAAATAAGAAGAATTATAAAAAACTAACTAATTTATAGGTCTATTTGTAAAAACTAACCAATGTAATTTTTTTGCAAAAAACTACCTAATCTAATATATTTCTCTACAAATGACTACCACCTAACGGAAAATGTTAATTGACCGTTAAGTTTGAAGGTTTGACCAATTTGAGAGGTTAAGTTGTCTATGTAGCAGTATCTTATTAGTCTTCATATTTTTAAATAATTTAAAATTAAAACACATAAAGTAACAAAATAAAAATAAAAATAAAAGATATTTGACGTTATTTTTACTTATCATAACGGTTTTTTTTTTCAAAAAACGGACGTCATTATTACCCTATGGGATAACTCTTTTGAAAATTCGATCGAAACAAGTACTTAATCGCCTATTTTCCGATACGTCAATCGAAAAAGATATTTACATCATTTTTACCCATCATAACGATTTTTTTTTTCAAAAAACAAACGTCGTGACATGGGTAAAAATGACGTTAAATATCTTTTTTGGTTTACGTATCGAAAAATAGACAAATAAGTACTTGTTTCGACCGGATTTACAAAAGAGTTACCCCATAAGGATAATCACAACGTCCGTTTTTTTGAAAAAAATCATTATGATGGGCAAAAATGACATTAAATATCTTTTATTTTTATTTTGTTAATATGTGTGTTTTAATTATAAATTATTTAAAAATACGAGGACTAATAAAATACTGCCACATAGACAACTTAACCTCTCAAATTGGTCAAACCCTAAAACTTAACGGTCAACTAACGTTTTCCGTTAAGTGGTAGACATTTGCAGAGAAATATATTAAATTAGGTAGTTTTTTGCAAAAAAAAATTACACTAGGTAGTTTTTTTGCAAATAGACGTCTACATTAGGTAGTTTCTTATAATTTTTCCTTAAAATAATACATTGAATTGCGTGAATATTCAAATATAGCAAGTAGGATGGAACAGAGGAAGTATAAAACTTAGCGTCATTATCAATGTTACCCCTGTGTTATTGCACTTTATATTTGATACCCCTGTGTTTTTTTAATTCCAATGGCACCCCAGTCACTACAAATAAATGGTTAAATGGCGACGAGAGCTTTCGACGCCTTTTGGAAGCTGTTTGGTCAAAAAGTGGACTTAGCGACGAGATGGCGACGAAATCATGGTCGACGCTATATGGTTGGACGCTAAAAAATATTTCGACGCCAGTTTGACGCCAATTGTGGTCAAACCTTCAGCGTCAAAATGGCGTCCACTTAGCTTCCACTGTCCTGGCTTCCACTTAGCTTTAACATATTTCGTCGCTAATTCGTAGCCAACTTTGCAAACTGAGGGCTTCCACTTAGCGTCCACTTAGCTTCCATAGACGTGGCTTCCACTTAGCTTCAACATATCTCGTCGCGAATTCGTAGCCAACTTTGCAAACTGATGGCTTCCACTTAGCGTCCACTTAGCGTCAGATACAAAATAAATACTGGCGTCAACCTTCCCGTCGCCATTTTGAAGCGAGCTTTTTAAATTTTTCCGTAGTATCAATTTGTACTTTATTATTTTTTATATTTTATATATTTAATGTATTATATATATATATATATAATATATTTTTATATTTATATTTTATATCTAATATTTATATATTTTAAAATAATTGGTATGAAAACTAAACAATTAAACAAATCTACAAATTGATTGGGGAAACATTGATACATATTATTTTGGGAAGAAGTTTTTAAAATTTTTGTTCTACTTTTACTTGATTGAAAGGGCTTCGGGTCTGGGAGCGGTGGGGCCCCAAAAAACCCATTTTTGGAAAGTTCCTAGATCTTAAAAACCCTTTTTGTCCCCCCAAATTCTTTAAATTTTCTTCTATTATAAAAAAACCGGGGTTGAGGGGGGGAGGGGGCCCTTTCTTGGTTTTAAAAAATTGAAAAGGCCCCCCCCCCCAAACCCTTTTATCTTGTTTTTTTTTTACCATATAATTTTTCCCTTCTCCAACCACATTTTTTGGGGTTCCCCTTTTGCCCTTTTTTAAAGCAATTAAACCCCTTGAAAAATTAAAACAAAAAATTTAAAATTAAAAAAAAAAATGTAAAAATTAAAAGTATAAAAATTTAAAATTTTTTTTTTTGTTTTTCCAGGGGGAACAATTTAATTTTCCGGGTTCCCCATGTTTTTTTGAAACCTTATAAGGGGGGGTTTTGCCATGGAACCCCAAAAAAAAAAAAGAATTTTCCCCAAAAAAAGTTTAAATTAAAATCGAAAATATTTAATATCCGCATGGGCCGAGCCCGGGGGCCAAACTTTTTTTTCCCCCCCTTTTTGGGGGTTTCAAATTACCTTTTTTTTGAATTCCCAAACATTTCCTTTTTTTAATTTGGGGACGGGGCCTGGCCTTCCCTTTTACTTTTGGGGTTTTGGCTATCAATCCCCCCAGGCCCCCCCTTTCAAATTTTAACCACAATTCCCAAACCAAAAAATTTTTTAGATGTTTTTTTTTAAATTATTTAAAACAAAAAGGGAATTTTTGTTTTTTCCCAAACCCATCAAAAAAAACCTTGGTGCTTTAGGCCTTCCCAACCCCTTTTCCACACTTTTTGGAAAAAAGGTCCTTTTGAATTTTTTAAAAAAGCCCTTTCCAAAAGTTAAAAAAAAAAAAAATTAACCAAAAGTAAAATTTAAAAATAAACAATGAAAATTTTTTCCCGGATGCCGTCCCCCATTTTGGGGGTCAAAAAAAACCCATTGAGGAACCAAAACCCCGGGGATTGGGCCCGTACTTTTTACTATATTGTTTTTTATTTTAAAGTTTAAAATTTTACCAAAAACCCCCCCCATTATTAAATTTGCTTTTTTCTCAAAAATTAAAACCCAAAATTTAAAAATTTTAATAACAAATTTATAAATTTAAAAAAAAAAAAATATATTAATTTAATAATATAATAAAAAAAACAAATTAAAAAAAAAAAAAACTTTATAAATTTTTTCAAAAAAATTTTTTTAAAAAAATTTTTTTGAATATAAACAAAAAAACAAAAAAAAAAAACCAAAAAATCATAAAAAATATAAAAATTTTTCAAAATAAAAAAAATTTAATTTTAAAAAAAACAAAAAAAAAAACAAAACCACGAAAAAAAAATTTAAAAAAGAAAAACACAAAATTCAAAAAAACACACCAAATTCAAACTTTTAAAAAAAACTTTAAAAAAAAGGAAAAAACCCAAAAACCAATTGGGAAAACAAAAAAAAAAAAGGCAACAAAATTTTTAACCCTTTTTCATTTTTGGGAAACATTAAAAAAATAAAAAAATTTTAAAAAAAAAAAGTACAACCTTTTTAAAAAAAAAACCAATACCGGGAAAAAGAAAAAAAACCAAGAAAAAAGAAAAATGAGGAGAAAATTAGTTGTTTTTTAAATTTTGAGTTAAAAAAATATGAAAATAAAAGGAAAATAGTTTTTGGGAAGAGGCAAAAATGTTGGGAAAATGAAGGGCGAAAGAGTAAAGAAAAAATAAAAATTGAAAAGGAAAAAAATAGTTTGAAAAAATGGACAAAACTTTTAAAAATTTTAAATTAAACCCCCAAAGTAAAAAAAATTTTAACAAAATTCCCCGAAAAAATGGGCCGGGGCTTTTCAAAATATGCTGTTTTTCAATTTTAAGTCGAGGGTTTGGGCTTTTGTACTTGGGCAAGGGGTTTTCCCATCAACGGTTAAAAAAATCTGCGTTTTTTTAAAAGTCACGATTTAAAAAAAATTTTAAAAAAATTTAAAAATTTCCCCCCTTTTATTCTTTTTTAAATTTTTTTATTTTTTTTTATTATTATTATTATTAATTATTATTACTTTTTTTTATTTTTAAAAAATTTTTAATGTTTATTTTAAATTATTTTTTTTTCGGGTTTTTTTATTTTTAAATTTTTTTTAAAATTTTTATTTTATTTTGGAAAAAAAAAACAAATTTTTTTATTTAAAATTTTTATTTTTTTTTTTAAGATTGAAAACACACACAATAATAAATAAAAAAAATTGAGAAAAAATTTTTTTTAAAATTAAAAATATGTTAAAAAAATTATAAAATAATTTGACTTTCTCACAAAAATAAACATGGTTTCCAAAATTTTATCATGATTTTTTCCCTTTTGAGGGGGATCCACTCCAGCTTTTTTTGGGGGTTTGAAGGTCCCCCTGGGGTAATTTCACCGGGGTAAATAAAAAAGCTGGTAGGAAAAAATTTTTTTTAATTGTAATTTTTTTCCCTATTCTCAAAAAACAACATTTTTGATTCTTTTTGTTTTTTCCCCCAAAATTTTTTTTGTTTTAACTTTTTAAAACCCCTTAACTTTATATTTTGTTTTTAAAAGGAATAAAAAATAGTATATTTTAATGTTGGGTAATACAAATGGGGATAAATATTTTAAAAACCCCCGAGGGGTGCCCAAACCCTTTGAAAACAGAATTTTGCCCCGGGGGTATTTCCCCTGGAAAAGTTAAAAAACATTTGAAAACGCCCTTTTTTGAAAAAAATTGGGTTTAATTTTTTCAAAGTCCGGAAAACCCCTAAAAATCATTTCGTCAAGGGGAAGGCCCTTTTAAAACACATTTTCCCCTTTTGCGGGTTTTTTCTTGCATAAAATGTTGGTGGAATTATACCCTTTTTATAACATAATTGAACCCCGGGCATTTTTGGGGGTTTTTTTCCCCTTAAAATATCCCAAAAATTTAAAAACTCCCTTTTCCCCTGGGAAATATAAACAAAAAAAAATTAAAATCCATAAAAAACTTAACATAAAATATTCTAAATAAAAAAAAACTTTTTGGGCGTTTGTAAAATTCCTTGAAAAAATTTCAACCTTTTATTTCCAATTGGTTTGATGCTTTGAACTCCACTTTTAAAATTTGGGACACAAATTTTTCCCAACCCCGGAAAACCTTTAAAACCGAATTGTAAAATTTTTAATGTTTTTTCCCAAAATAAAACCCTTTTCCATGAAATGACGGATTTTTTAATATTGATAACACCCCGGCCCCAACATTTTTGGGTTTCCCCATCCCATTCCTGGAAAGGCCCTGGGACCCCGGGACTACCCCCGGGCTCAAAGTAATGGGGGAAACAAAATCCATGCTTCCTTTTTAAAAAAGCATTGCATAAGTCAACCCAAAGGGGGGTTTTTTTTTCACTTTTGGGTTTCAAATGTCCGGGGTACCTATATAAAAAAAATTAAAACAACTTTGTAAAAAAAAAATAGACCAAATATATATTTTAAAAATTAAACAAAAAAAATTCCCATAAAATTTAAACCCTTTCTAAAAGGGGGATACATCCCCCCCGGATTGGGCCGGCCCCGAAACCCGCTTCCTTACCCCAAAAATGAATGGGGGTGTTCCATGCTACCCAAAAGAATGTGGGGGGGAAAAAAAAGTCCCCGGTTTGCATATGATAAGGAATATCTTTTCCCCATCTTTTTCCCAAACCCCCAAAACATAACCCCTTGGTTTTAAAATTTCAAAATAAAAAATTTAACTCTTAAGTGTTTCCCCAAACATTTCCCAAAATTAGCATTTTCCCAATGAAATTGGGAATTTCTTTTTAAAAAAACGGCCCGGGTTTTTTTAAATGAAAACAATTATGCGCCTGTTTTCCCGCCATAGGGGGATTAATACCCACCCGGGGAAATCTTATGTTTTTCAACCAAAGAAAAAGCACAAATTTGTTGGTCATTTAATGTATAGGGAATTTTGGAAGGGGGGAACCTATATATAACCAAATATATTAAAAAATTTTTTTTAAATTTTTAAAAAAAATTTTTAAAATTTTTTGGGGGCTTTTGGGGGGGGGAAAAGGCCCCAAAAAAGGGGGGCCCCCCCCCCCCTTTTGGGATTTTTAAACCCGGGGGGGAAAAAAAAAAAAAATTTTAAAAAATTTTTCCCTTTAAAACAAAAAAATTTTTCCAAAATTTTTTTTAAATTTAAAAAACCCCCTTTTTTTTTTGGGGGGTTTTTTAAAAAAATGATCCAATTTAAACCTTTTTTAATTAAATTTAAATAAAATTTTAAAAAAAAAAATTTTTTTCCCCCATTGGTTGGTTACCCCTTTTTTTAAAACCCCCAATTTTTTTTTTTTTTGGGGGGGGGGGTTTTTTTAAAAAAAAAAAACCCAATTTTTTTTTGGGGGGGGAAAAAAACCCCCCCAAACCCCCTTTCCGTTTTTCCCCCCAAAAAAACCCCCCCAAAAAAAACCCCCCCCATTTGGGTTTTAAATTTTTTGGGCCTCCAAAATTTTTTTTTTCCCCCCAATTAAAAAAAGGGGGGTTTTTTTTTGGGGGGGTTTTTGGGGAAAAAAGGGGCCCCCCCAATGGGTTTCCTTAAATTAAACCTTCCCCAAAAAAGGGGGTTTAAAAATTTTTTAAAAAAAATTTTTTTAAAACCAAAAAAGGGAAAAAAACCCCCCCTTTTTTAACTCTTTAAAAATTTTGGGGTTTTTTCCCCTTTTTAAAACCCCCCCGGGGAAAATTTAAAAATTTTAAAACCCCCCCCCTTTTCCCCCCCCAAAAAAAAAAATTTTTGTGTTGGTTTAAATTCCCCTTTTCCCCTTTAAACTTTCCCTTTTAAAAAAAAATTTTCCCGGGAAAAAAACCCTTTGGGTTTTTTGGGAAAAAAAAATTTTTCCCCCCCCCTTTTTTTTTCCAAAAAAAATTTCCTTTTTCCAACCAATTTCCCCTTTTTTTAAAAAAAAAAAAGGGGCACCCCGGGGTTTCCCCCCCAAAAAAGGGAAAAAAAAAAACATTTTTAAAAAAAAATTTTCCCCCCCCTTTTTTTTTTTTTTTTTTGGGCCCCCCCCGGGCTTTGGGGGGGGGTAAGCGGGAAAAATTTTCCCCCAAAAAAAAAAAAAGGGGGGGGGGTTTTTTTTTTTTTTTTGGGGGTTTTTAAAATTTTTTGGGGGTTTTTTTCCCCCCCAAAATTTTTTTTAAAATTTTTTTTTTTTTTTTTTTTTTGGTTCCCCCAAAAAAATTTTTTTTTTTTTTAAAAATTTTTTTAAAAAAATTTTTTTTTTTTAAAAAAAAAAATTTTTTTTTTTAAAAAAAAAATTTTTTTTAAGGAAAAAATTTTAAAACCCCTTTTTTCCCCCCTTTTTTTTTCTTCCTTTTTAAAAAATTTTTTTTTTATTTTAAAAAATTTTTTTTTTTAAAAAATTATTTTAAAAAATTCCTTTAAAAAAAAAAACCAAAAAAAAAAAAAAAAAAACCCCTTTAAAAAAAACCCCAAAAAAAAAAAAAAAAAAAAAAAAAAATATAAAAAAAAATTTTTAAAAAAAAAAAAAAAAAAAAAAAAAAAAAAAAAAAAAAAAAAAAAAAAAATTTTAAAAATTAAAAAAAAAAAAAAAAAAAAAAAAAAAAAAAAAAAAAAAATTTTTTTTTTTTTTTTTTTTAAAAAATTTTTTTTTAAAAAAAAAAAAAAATTTTTTTTTTTTTTTTTAAAAAAAACCAAATTTTAAAAAAAATTTTTTAAAAAAAAAAAAAAAAACCCCCCCCCGGGAAACCCAAAAAAAATTTTTTAAAAAAAAAAAAGGGGGACTTTTTAATTTTGGGGGTTTTTTTTTCCCCCCCAAAATTTTTTGGGAAAAATTTTAAGCCCAAATAAATTTTTTTTTTTTCCCCAAAAAGGGGCCCCGGGGTTTTTTTTCCCCTTTGGGGGGGGGGGGGAAAATTTTTTTTTTTTGGGGGGGGTTTTCCCCCCCGCCGTTGGTTCCTTATAACAACAATTTTACATTTTTACAAGGACATCTAATTTGAGAACTCATGCTATTTTCACCAGAAATTCTAAAAACTCTTCCAATCCTCTCATAAATCTTAAACTAAACTTTCCATTTTTTCGACGGTTATACATCCAACTTCTTTCCTCCCTAACATTCATTTTTAACACCTATACATAATATAATAATATAATTATTCAATTATTTATTAAAGTAAATTAATGACAATAAATATATATAAAACAATTCATTAAAATAAAAAAATCTATGATAACAATAACATTATTTTCATATGAACTATTCAAGCAAACTAATAATAATGAAAATAAAATATATACTAAATAATATTAAAGCAAATTAATGATAATAAAAATAAAATATACATAATAAAAAAAATAAAACAAATCATATAAACATTAAAACAAATAAATTATATGCTACATAATATTAATATTAAAGCAAATTAATGATAATAAAAATAAATAAAATAAATCATTAAAACATAAAAACAAATTACTAACCTCTTAATTCTTTCCTTTCTTAATACTTATTACTTTCAATCGTTTTTCAAATATACAATAACAACGAAACGTCTTGTTTATTTATACAAATAACGGCGACAACACGGCGACCATAAACCTCTCGCCAATTTCAAATTCAAAATCCAAAATAACGGACCAATGGCGACCACTTAGCTACCTCAAGGATTCGTAGCCAAAAAATTTGAAAAGGTAAAAAGAACTTTTACAGTTGGCGACCACTTTGCGTCCATCTTATTCGTCGCCTACTGGAAGGATGAAATCAGCGTCCACTTAGCTACCGAATTTCTCGTCTCCATTTATGAAGCATTAATAAGGTTGACCGTTTTAATTTTCGCGTCCAAATAGCGTCCAACGTTCGCCGTCGCCAGTTGCTTTTCTCCATTGGCGTCCAATTTGCTTCAAGGAACCCGTCGCCAAGCTGTTAGCGTCCATTTGTTGGACGCCGGTTCGTCGCCACCCGCGTCGAAATGATTTTGACGCTAATTCCCGACGCTAATCCAACAGTTTTTTGTAGTGAGTTTATCTTGCTAATTACAAACGTGACCCATTTTAAGTTTTTTCCATTAAGTGACAGTTAACTTTTGAATTTAACCTAATCATGGTTAGTTTCTTCTTCTTCTTCTTCCCTTTTCCCTTTCCTCTTCCTTCTCTACTTTTATGGCTGCTTCTTCAAGTAGCATATAGCTAGAAAAATGAAATAATGAACACTCAAAATCAGAAAAAAATATAATATCTTTCAAGATATCAATCAAAATAATTACAAAAATGATGAAAATCATTATATATACATCACTGATTTATTTTCTGAACTCTATGGGTTAAAAAACAGTATTCATAGAGGAAACTCATGAAATTATACAAACTCAAAACTACCAAAAATATTTGTAAATTTTCCTAATGTATTTAAAATCTCTACTTTAAACTATCAAGATTCAAGAAATCCAGTCAATTTCATAAGGTTGTGTTTGGGAACTAGCATTTCATTTCAAATTAATGATTTCAATTATGAAATCATGAATGTAGAATTTGAGAATGACAAGGTTGGGGAGGTCATTCTCAAATCCCCATCTTTAAACTGTT
This sequence comes from Amaranthus cruentus, assembly GCA_019425755.1. Lineage (NCBI taxonomy): Eukaryota > Viridiplantae > Streptophyta > Magnoliopsida > Caryophyllales > Amaranthaceae > Amaranthus > Amaranthus cruentus. Next base: position 11,871,547 of record CM033453.1, on the reverse strand, counting down.
TTGATAAAAATTATGGATTTGACTCAAATTCAAATTTAAAATTCTAGTATTTGCCAAACACTAATTTTAAGTCAAATCTATATTTTCAAATGAAATCCTTATTCCCAAACATAACATAATAGAATTCCGAACATAGATCAATTTCTTGCCACGATTTCCACTTGATTAAACATATATCTTGTTAAATCTCTTCACTTTCACAAGATCAAAACAAAAACAAATTAAAAAAATATATAATCTTTCGGGAATATGAAACACCAAATGATTTCTCTTTTTCAAGAAATGAAGCTATATTTTTTTAGAATTAAGAAATGAAGCTATTGAATGAATTTTAAATGTTAGATTATTTTATGTGTTGATCGGTACTTTACGTCCTTCAAATGTAATACCGCAAGTGCACGGCGTAGCTTAGTACGACGGCAAGTACGGGTTGAATCCACAGGGAGTGGGGGTTAAGTCAATAGCTTCTCAATCGATTAGTGAGTTCGAAAACATATAAAATGGTGTTTAGAGGTAGAAATAATTAAAGCAAGCTATTAAAAAGAACGAAATGAAAAACGAAACATAAAAGCAATTAAGAACACAATGATTATGCTATGTTTGGGAATAAGGATTTCATTTGAAAATATAGATTTGACTCAAAATTAGCGTTTGGCAAATACTAGAATTTCAAATTTGGATTTGAGTCAAATCCACAATTATTATCAAAATGGTTTAAAGATGAAGATTTGAGAATGACCTCCCCAACCTTGTCATTCTCAAATTCTACATTTATAATTTCATAATTGAAATCATTAATTTGAAATGAAATGCTAGTTCCCAAACACAACCTAAGGCAATTATAAAGTAATCAATTAGCTAAATAGGCATAGACTAGGCTTTCTCACCAAGGTAGTATTTACTAACTTCAACCTAAGGTCATGGTTATGGGTTGTTATGAGGAAGAATATATCTTAAATACTAATGTTCTCTCTCGAGCAACAATAGCTTCCTAAAACATATTCAACTATCTATTCTCATGGAGCTAAGCATAGATTAAGACATGGAGCACATATTCATTATTTCCAATCAAAAAATCTACCTATTCTCATGGAGATAATTCAACTTTTAAGCATAGATTATCGTTAAAAATCGACTCGCGCCCTCAATTCTTTGACACTAAACAAGATAGCAAAACCTATGTTAAACCATAAACAACACAACCAACCCTAAGGTAAAGAAAGCAATTCAAACTACATACATGGTGATCATGCCTAGCCTAAGCCAAAACAAACTACTCACTCATACTCATATTGAAGTTATAACAAGCTAATAAACGTGGATGAATAAATTAAACTAAAGTATTCTAAAAGATGAGTACAATAAGTTGAAGAACAACAAGCATGAACATATGAAACCAAAGGCAAACAATCACTAAATAACATGAATTGAAATCAATAAAAGCAATGATAGAAGTTACACTTTGATGAACAAGATGAATTGATGGTTCAAAGTAATACCTTTCAAAAGCTTCAATATAATACACCAATGATTCAAGAATCCAAATTGCAAAGTGTTACAATAGGGAATGAAATTAAGATTGTAATTGAAATCGCAAGTGTTTGATTGAATTGAAAGTGAAATTATACTAAACACTAACTCTCTATTGAAATGAAAGCTAAGCAAATGAAGAATACATAAAAATTACTCTAAAACGAAAAGTGAAATCTGAGATGGATTGAGCTCCTTCTTCCTCTTCTATTTATAGCCTTCAAAGCAAGTGGGGAGGGGGGGTGGTTTCATGATTGCTCCACCACCTCTAGGGTGTAGGAGGGAGGTGCCACCCCTAGTGATAGGGTAGGGTGGCCAGGAAAGCTTGACAGTAGAAATAATAAGTAACAAACACTACAAAAAAATGCAAGTTTCCGACTACCCGAAATAGTCGGAGTTTAGTCGGTATAGAGCTATACCGACTAAATTCTGACTTTTCAGGGTTAGTCGGCTCAGATTGGTCGTTAAGTCATTTTAGTAGGAAAATAGTCGAAAATTTCCGACTACCCATTTGGTCGGAAATTTCCGACTATCCATATAGTCGGAATTTAGTCGCCAAGCACTATTTAAGAATTCAACCCAAAATGAATAAAAAAAATTTCCGACCAAATTACCGACCAGTTAGTTGGTCGCAAAAAAAAAAAAAATTGTAATGATAGTGCCACGTCATACCCACATGGTGGCCACCTGACACACACGTGGACACACCTTGCAAACACACACCATTGTGGCTGAGAAGGATCGTACCCCCAACTTCATGGATATGAGGTCAATGCTCCAACCAGTAGGCCAAGTGCTAGTTATTGTTACTCAAAGCTATGTTCATGAATTTATAACATAATAACACTCATTCCACTTATTATTATTATTATTATTATTATTATTATTATTATTATTAGTTGTAATAGTGTATTATTATTATTACTCATACTATTAGCCTTATTAGGGTAGTATTAATATCTTATTAGTTGTATTAGTTTATAATAAGTCGTAATAATGTATTATTAGTCATATAGTATTCCTCATATTAATGTAGTATTAATATATTACTCATATTAATTGTATTAGTATATAATGAGTCGTATTAGTGTATTATTAGCTTATTAGTATATAGTTAGTCATATTATATTGTATTATTAGTCTTGGTCTTATTATTATTATTATTATTGTTGTTGTTGTTGTTGTTGTTGTTTATCGTTGTTATTATTATTATTATTATTTCTATTAGTATTAATTTGTATATTATTAATATATTAATAATGCAAATTAAACTTTTCGAGTACCGAAAAAATAAACTAGTAAGACAAAAAACAAATTAATAATGGAAAACTATTAGTATATGACAAAATTTTAATAAAAAAATAAAATATGTTGTTGGCTTGAATTGAACAAAGGACCTTTGGTTTGCAAACCATTGAGGTAAACACTACACCACAACAACTTTTGTATTCTACATCTAAACTTTTTCAACTTATATCTATATTTGGTCAACCAAAAAAATCAAAAAGGAAATTATCACGACCAACCACCACCAATTTTTGGTCGGAAAGTGGTCGGAAAAATTCACCACTAAAAAGTGGCTCAGGAAGTTTGGTGATAATTAATGCTATTTTTTTTTTTTTCAATTTGAAATTAACCAAAAACACATTTAGCGCAATTTGTGAATTTCCGACCACTGGGATATGAAAAGTAGTCGAATTTTCCTAAAAGTGGGTAGTCGGGGTTTTGGTCGCAATTTTGCAATTTTTGTAGTGAAACCTAATTGACCTCGATGCTTTTAAAAGGATCTAAAAGCCGCTGCCCATCTCCCGACCAGCAAGCCCTTCGTCCCTGGCCGACCATCATGTAAATTTGATTGAAACATCGAAGTAAAAGATGGAATTAGCTCGCCGACCTACCTTCCCGACTCGGTCGAAATGCCCCTGCGCTGATCTGATTCCTAAAGTTAGAATGCGTCGCCGACTCGAGACCTCCCCACTTGGTCGGCACCTTGGAGGTTTATGATCAGCTTTTGATCACAAGTGTAGGTGTAAGGATGCTCGAGCCACCTTGGCTCGACCCAGATTTGGTCGAGTGGCTTAAAATGGGCTATTTTGGCTCTCATTTTGACTTATCTTCTTGACCTGGCTCATCGAGGCCTTGCTTAAGTTTTCGGAGCTGGGTGAGCAGCGTATGCATCAAAAGTGTTTGATTGAGTTTTACCTTAAATGCAACAAAACAACAAAACAGCAAACCAAGCGAAAAATCTTAAATAAACCAAGCATCGCTGCATCAAATCTCAACATAATTCAATTAAACAATGGGGATAAAATATGAATAAAATGTAGCTAACATGTGTCTTCTTAATTTTTGTGGAATTTTAATTTCTTTTGAATAAAGTTTGAATCTTTTATTGAAGGTGGCAAGCCATGAATGATTTGTCTCTTTGATGTAAGGAAGGATGAGTCATCCCATGAAAATAATTGAAGTAGCATCCATGCAAGGAGAGAAGGAAGAGCTAAGGAAAAAGGAAAGAAGAAGAAACTAACCATCGTTAGGTTAAATTCAAAATTTAACAGTCACTTAAAGGAAAAAACTTAAAAAGGGTCACGTTTGTAATTAACAAGATAAACTGGGGGAACCATTGGAATTAAAAAAAATACAGGGGTACCAAAGATTAAGTTTAATAACAGAGGAGTACCATTGATAATTACTCTAAAACTTACATGTTCCCTTTCAAATCTATTATCTATTAATCTATAAAATATGGCTAAAGATTTGACTATATTCACATTTTGCAAACGAATAGTATTTTAGCCACATCATCACACATGTAGACATGCATGTGTTAGGCATTTTACATCATCACACATAGAGGTGTTCATTCGGGTTATCGGGTCGGTTTCGGATGGGTGCCATTCGATTCGGTTGTATTTTGGATTGGTTATATTTTGGATTCGTGTTATGACTAGGGGTGAACACGGTCCGGTTTGGTCTGGTCTAACACTAAAATCATACCAAATCAGAAATTTCGGTCTGAAAATTTCCCAGACCGAACCGGACCGTTTAAATTACCAGACCAGACCGGACCAAACCCGTTTTACAACGGTCCGATCTGGTCTTGTCTACAGTTTTTCATTTTATATTTTTATCCAAATTAATACATGCATTCATACAATATATTTCACACCTACAATTAATAAATATAATAATTTGTAATTAATTGATAATATCAACATCATTCAAGTATAAATTGATATATAAAAATAACTACGTCTTAAAGGTAGCAACTTAATTTTTTAAACACAAAATTATGATTTTCGACCATAGTACGGTTTGCGGTCCGGTCTGGTTTGAAAAATAAAAATCGAGACCAAAACGTAAACCGTAATTTAATTTAGAAAAAAAAACCAGACCAAACCATTTAAACCATAGACCAAACCAAATACTAAAATTCCGGTTTGGTCTGTTTTGGTTTACGGCTTAGACCAAACTTTGTTCAGCCCTAGTTATGACGGGTCTTACACGGGTCGGGTCGGTTAGTCACGGTTCGCTTAAAGATCGGTTTATTCGAGCTATCGGGTTAGCATCAGTTCAGAATCGATTGAAGTTCGTGTCGAGTTTCAATCGGTCTCGGGTTGTCATCGGTTAATAATTGGTTCGATTTTACCGGGTACAGATCGGGATCGGGTATTTTTCAAGTAGAATTCGGCTACGAATTACTGATTACTATCGATCGAATCAGTATTAAATTAAGTTGTTAATCATTTTTTTAATTGATGATAAGGTTCCCTTTACTTAAAGCAAAATATAATTAAAATGCAAATCAATTAGTGATCATTATTACATGGTTACTTCTACTTGTTTGACCGAAAATTAAAATTATAAAATTCTATTAATTTTCATCTAATTTGATTAAAAGTAGTTAAATAAACATTGACTATTGATTATTAACTTTAAATATATGAAACCATGTATTTATAAAATTTATTTTATTAAAATATTCATCACTTTATTAGAATAACTAATAAGATGATTGAATGTGAGTCGATCATACTTCTATATTAAAAATTGGTTCGAGTTTAAAGCACTTCGATCTAAACTTCGTTCGGGTTAAGTCGGTTTTAGCCGGATCGAGTTCAGTTTTGAGTATGATTCGGGTTAAGTGTCACTTACAAAAATTGGTTATAGCTCGGGTTTAGTTTTCCCATTTTCGCTTGTCAACCGGTTCGAGTATAACTTCGAGTCGGGTAATGTCAGTTCGATAAACCTAAAAAAGGAACACATTTTTGGGTCGGATTACTATCGATTTCGGTTTGGGTTTTCGGGTCGGATCACTTTTGAATGGCTCTAATCACACATCTTTGCTCAAAACCTAATTTTCTCTCCTGTACTTCATCTAAATCCTTCTCTTCCCCATTTCCTTACCTAGAGTTGAACAAAATTTAGTCTAAACCGTAAACCAAACCGGAATTTTAGTATTTGGTCTGGTCTACGGTTTAAATGGTTTGGTCTGATTTTTTTCAAAATAAATTACGGTTTACGTTCTAGTCTCGGTTTTTTATTTTTCAGACCAGGCCAGACCGCAAACCGTACTAAGGTCGAAAATCATAATTTTTTAATGTTATTTTTAAGATGCTGTTATTTTTGTATAGTAATATATACTTATATGATGTTAATGTTATCAAATAATTACAAATTATTATGTTTAATGATTGTAGATGCGAAATATTTGCATAGACACATATTTTAATTTGGACAAAAAATATATAAATAAAAAATATTTTAATTACAAACTTCCAGACCTTAGTTTGGTCTGATTTAGTGTTAGACCAGACCAATCAGACCATGTTCACCCTTATCCTTACCCACTCAATTTCTTAAAAAAAGTCAAATTTATTACACCATTCCTTTACAAAAAGGAAATACATGATTTTTTTTCTCTAAAATAATTATACTTTTCTTTAATAAAAAATTATTAACTTTTATACAAAAAAATATTCCAACTATTCTTTCACTTCATTGCCCAATTAATACTCCATCCGAACCAATTTAGTTTCACATTTCCTTATTTGGCAAATTCATATCCATTATCACATTTCCTTTTTTGTCAATCTTTTTTTACCTAAATACCCCATGTTCACACAAGACCAAAATACCCCACTTTTACTACTTACAATACTCTAACTACCACCTTTACAATTAATTTAATCAATTAAAATACTTCAACCACTACCTTTTTAATGGACCCCACACCACCCATAATAACTGTGCCCAAGCAAATAGGACAACAAAATTGGTTCAGAGAGAGTATTTAAATTTGAAGACACATTTGTACCTAAAAAATTCAATGCACTAGACAATAATAAATGAGATGGTTTAAAAAATTAGGGAAATAAATAATTGTTTGTACTAATTTTTTTTTCCAAGCAAATAGGACAACAAAATTGGTTCAGAGAGAGTATTTAAATTTGAAGACACATTTGTATCTATAAAAATTTTCCTCTTTTACAAATATCATATATATATATATATATATATATATATATATATATATATATATATATATATATATATATATATATATATATATATATGTATATATATTATATATATATATATATATATATTATAATATATATAATATATATAATACATATATATATTTTTATAATATAATAATTTTTTAATATATAATATTTATATATAATATATTTATTTTTATATAATTTCTTTACATATTTATTAATATTTATTAAATTTTTTTTTACATATTAAAATTTTTTTTAACAATTATTTAAATTAATAAAAAAATATTTTTTATTAATAAAATATATAATATTTATTATTATATATATATTTATATATATATAAAATAAATAATAAATATATATATATATTTTTATATATATAATATATATTTATAAATATATATATATATTTTATATATATATATATATATTTTTTTATTTAATTTCACCCTTTAACAAAAATTATTGGTTGGTTTTTTATTAAATATATATATATATATTATTTTTTTTTTTAAAATATATAATATTAAATTTTTATTGTCATTTTAAAAATAATAATTTTTTTTTAATTTATTATTATTTATTAAAATATTAATTATTTGGTGGTTAAATATTAATAAATATATATATAATATATATATATATATATATATATATATATATATATATATATATATTTTGTTTAAAATAAAAAAAAAAAAAAATATTTAAAACATTTGTTTTAAATTTTTTAAAAAAATAAATTCATAATTTTTATTATTAAGGATAAAAAAATTATATTTATAATTTCTTTTTTTTTGCTAAAATAAATTTTTTTATTTTTATTAAATATTATATTATTATTAATTTTTTAAAAATAATAAGTTAATATATATATATATATGTAATTATATATATATTTAATATGTTATTTAATATATTATGTTAATTTTTTATATAATAATAATATATAATTTTTTAATGTTTTATTTTATATTTTTTTTATTAATATTTGTAAATAAAAATTTTATATATATATATAATATATATATATAATATATATATATAAATAACATATATATATATAAATATATATATATATATATATATATATATATATATATATATATATAAAAATATATATATATATATGCATATATATTTAATATATACATATATATAATATATTTTTAAATTTAATAATATTTTAATATTTTTTTTTTTTTTTTTTTTATATAATAATAATAATTTATAAAATTTTTATTTTAAAAATAATAATAATAATAATTTATTAAATTATTATTAATATTACACCATGACAAATCCGGGTGTTCTCAATTGTAGTTTGTTTTTGTTTTGTTTTCAACTTTTATGAAAATTGATAAACCCGTTATTTTTTTTGATGCAATGGTGAAATCAATCTTTGTTTGATTATTTGTTGGAAACACGCTACTTGTGATTTGTTTGATGTTTATGTAAGATGGAATACTTATAGTTGATTCATCGTGACATATGTATATTCATGAATATTTAAAGTGTGGGTGATGTGTGTGTACACGTAGCTTTGATGTTTATTCATGAGTATTGCTCTAACAATAGAACGAACTTAAATGTTTGATAGGTCAACCGTAATCCATATATACATGTGAATATCTAAGTCGTCTTTACTCGGACAATTACAAATACGAATAAAGTATATGAAGAGTCAAACCCTTGTACCATGATATCCTGAAGCTAAAGGGAATTGATGATGGCAGTGGATGATTAGAACGTCAAGTGTCATTGCTCTAGTCTTGGTCCATAAGCACCAATTTGGTCACTACGTATACTAGTATGGAAGAAGAAAATCAACTTGAGACGGTCTCGCCCAAGACCAGCTATTAAAAGTATGTTATAACTCAAAATTAAACCACTCAACATTTATAATAATAAACTCCAACACTAAATAGTCCACTCCAAACACTACAACATAATTTGCTTTTTGTGAGATATATTTAGGGACATTTAAATTAAATGTTGTTATTACAAATTTTTTATAGTGTATATAAAGGATTTAGTGACATTTATTACACCCTCTAGCAGCATATTAAAAAGTCACACTAAAGTTTTTAGCGACATAGGATTTAGTGAAATTTCTCACAAATGTTACTATAATGTCACTATAGACTATAGTGACAATTAAATATGCCACTAAAAACCAAATTAAGTGTCGCTAAATCACGTTATGGTGGAACTAAAAAATAAAAACCAATAATTATTACACTAAAAATACGAATCAGTGGCATTTTTTTAATGCCACTAAATCCAATGTCGCAAAAAGCTAAATTTGTTATAGTTAAAAAACATCTTATGTTATTAGCACCGATACTATCCAATAATTGATGGCTTATATGTGTAACCTTATAGGACCCCGTTATAGTAGCAGTATACTAATCTAGTTGGTTTTTGAAAAACTCTATGATCACTTAGTACATTCGAATGGATTAATCTATATAAGGATCCTATATATATTTTAGTATTACAGATTATTAGGACACTTATTTCCTTCAATCTATTACTTGTCACAAAACAATTTTGTTACCTTAGATTCCGTAAGTCACTTAATGTCAAACTTTATCGCATAATCACGACTCACATCATCTATACTTATGTTCAAATATATTTCTTGAAATCTGAGTTTGAACTGCGGAAATAAATTATTAACTCTTAAATCCATTTTAGCATGGTCATTCATTTTTCAAGTTTTTACTTTTTAAGAGGCCAGAGATATCAATCCGAATTAATAAGAATTATTCAGTCTTGTATAGTCAAAACTTTCACTTAACTTTTAGCAAACATGAACATTTCCTTTATAACCTCCTTTTAGGACATTAAGTGTGAGAATATCAAAGCATACTAATGATTAAATGAGAATAGTGTCATATACTTATGTCAACTAAATCCATACATAAACAATGAAGTTCTTCAAACAAATTGAAAAACACAAAGGTCATTCGAAAATGTATCACTACATATATCGTTGATAAACACAAACAAATATAACAAATATGTTTACATTTTACTTCAAAAAAAAACAAAAATATGTTTACATTTGTGACTAATTTATAGAAAAATAATTCACAATTAAAACCACTCTCTTATATGCTTTGGCCTTAAAGTTGTAGTAACTAGATAATCCCCGTGCGATGCATGGTTTTTTTCTTTTTATTGTTTTTTTTTATAATTTTAAAAATAAAAAAAATGAATTATAAATAATTAATTATTCATTTTCAACGAATTAATAATTGCATATAATAGCCTATATTTGATTCAATTTTAAATTTACAAATACTATTTTATAAGTTTTGTACAATGTTAAATAAGTTATTTTGATATTATATTAATATTTACTAAGTAAGCATAACAATGTATGTTTAAAATAAATTTAATATTTAAAATTTTATTAAAAGGTAGATTACATAATCAATTCCATTAATGCATTTACATATATTGATTATATAAACCAAATTTCAATGTATTGATTATTATGATAATATATTCATAAGGTTTAATCAACATATTAGGATGACATCATCATCCTTCATTGGAGGGAAAATTTTTATCCACAAGATGACACTTCATTAGTTTGTGGGCATGATGATGTAAGCGTGTTTTATTTTAGTTATAGGTATAGACTAGAATAACTACAAAAAGCTAGAGAATAAGAAACAATAAATCAAGATATATGACCTAATATGTCGAAATGAAAAACAAAATACTCAATAAATTCTGTAAGAATGCAAAAAAAAAAAAAAAAAAAAAACTATCAAAAATCTATGAATTGGAATAAAATAAATTTTCAAATTCCTAAGAAATTTGAAAAAGTTTTCATATATCATTATTAGTTTTATAATTACCAAATTGGTTTATCATTAATTAAATAGGAGTATCATTTCAAAATAAATAAATAAATAAATAAATTGGAGTATGGTAAAATAATTTTTTTTAATTTGATTCATACTTCTAATCATCATAAATTCTACTAAAGCAATAGAAGAATATGATAAGTGTCACAATTTTAAGAGTTCTTTTCCCGCCTAATTCCACTTCAGTTATTTTAAATAGCTTATTAATTAACTTTAAAATTATTCAATTGATTTGCTTAATTTAACCCATATTTGATTTTTCCTCATATTTATTCCATTGATGCTTCTTTTCTCTTTTACAATAGTCTTCAATGTCCAATTTTTTCTTATATTTTTTCTTCAATATCTGGATATTTTGTATTAATTTTGATGAAAAAACTATAAAATTATTAAAGAATAAACATTTTTATAAATTAATTTTGATGATAAAACAAATCTACCAATCGTGAACATAACAAATCCGTAGGGCATTGGTGTAATTATTTATAGTGTGTGTTAAATTCTATTTTAAATTTTAATCTATATATATGTTGAGTTTTTTACTTTGATTTTGAAAACAAAATCTGGGCATATATTGTTAAATTGAATTTAAGGTTTTTTGTTGTTTTCTTTTAATATTTAATTTTTGGGGTTTGTTATAATAAAAAGAATACACATTTTTAATTTTTCCAGGCAACTCAATTTTAGTATTTTTGTGACATCTTTATCAATATAATCCAAGTAATATTTTTGGGTTTTTCAAAAAACAATAGTATAAATTTTATCAAGCAAACTTGTAGTATTTTTTTTGACATCACTCTTATTTTCTCATTCACTTCAATTATTTTCAAAAATTTTTAAGCTGCCACTTAAATTTCAGTGTTAGGTATTCATATTTCAACAAAAAGAACAATAATAATTCAAGCTTAATCAAGGGTTAAGAACCATTTCACATCCGTTGAATTAAATTTATTGTCTTATAAAGCGTAAAATTAGATTTTTTTTTGCAAAAAATGGATTGAAATTAGAGTTTTCAGGTAAACTAATGTTTTACAATTCGGTTAATAATTATGTTTCATGAATCATGATTATCAATTAGTAAATTGGAAGATTTCTTATTAAAATAAAAATGAAATTTTGATATATTAGTTTTGTAAGATATTTTCTACTCCCTCCTATTCAAAATAATTGTCCACTTTAGGTTGGACACGAATTTTAAGAAAATGGTAGTAGGGGTATTTTAAATGATTATAATAATTATAAAGGTGGCAGTTGGGGTATTTAAGTGATTATAATAATTGAAAAGGTGGTAGGTGGGGTATTTTAAATAATATAAGTTGGGGTAGTTGCGGGTATTTAGGTAAAAAATCTTTGCCAAAAATAGAATGTGGACAATTAGAGTGACTTGACTAAATAAGAAAAGTGGACAATAATTTTGAATATGAGGGAGTATGAATCAAAAAGATTTTGTAAATCAAATATTTGATTATTATCGACAATATTAGGTATATGTGGTTTTTCTCAAATGTTTAATTTATTCTTACATAAACATTTACATTATACCCAATTATTTGAAAATTGTTCTACTATATCAAAAAAAAAATTGCTACTTAATAAGATCCATCAAAATATTTACCATCTTTAATTGTTTAAAGTTTTCAAATTACAACCCTAATTTTGTCCGATAGCTAAAATGATACTTTTAACACATGGTCTTCAGACTTCATTATAAATTCAATTTTCAAGTCGTAAATAATCATGAATTACATTTGCGCACAATTTTTAAATTTAGATTTTATAAATCGTGCATTGCACGGGAATCTAACTAGTTATATGTATAAGTATTCATTTTATTGTTTCACAACACATTTGACGATTTTTCTCTAATAGAAGTTATCATTAAAAGTTTAAATAATTTATGATTCTATCATCTATGCCTTATTATATTGATATGATTACCAATTTTATAAAAAAATATCCAATTTGATCCAAAATAGTAAGAGTTCTTTGATTACAAAAAAATAATAACTGATGATAAAATTTTTTGTTTTTGAAGATCAAAACGAGGCTATATTATTAATGAGGAAAATCAGAAAAAACTACATCTGAAATCCAAGATGGGCCACCATCATGCCAAATGCTAGAACATAAACCGACCAAAACCCATTTAGCAAGACGATGGGCAGCAAAATTAGCCTCTCGAAAACAAAAACTAAAAGAAATATGATCCACACTAGAAGCCGCATAGATGACATTATCCACCAGAATTTGTGTCTGGTAGCTACGGGAACGCTTGCCTGGTAAGGCTCGAGCTATATTCTAGGCATTACCTTCAATGATCAACCTTTGCCAACCCATTTCTTTAACCAAGTCAACAGCCTATAGGAAAGCGTCAAGCTCCACGCGTTCCACTGAAAAGAAAGGCCATACTGTTTTTGATGCTGATAAAAGGACCTTCTCGGCACTTTCACGAGCTACTATACCCAGATCAATCTTATCTTCACTCGGCTTGGTTGCTGCGTCAACGTTGATCTTAATAAAGCTTTGCTCCGGGGGAAGCCAAGAAACATTCGCTCTTCGAACGTTTGCACATAGATCAGAGGTACTAGCTTTTTTGTACTCCATTATTAGATCCACAACCCTTTTGTAACAATGGTCCAGGGAAATAAAGACTTTTTCGAAACATAAGTCGTTCCTTGCACCCCAAATTTGCCAAGCACAGGAGCACAAATGTCTCGAGCTCATCTTGGCTTTTCTGCTCCATTTGAAAACCAAGCCAATCCCGAAATTGGAGGTTCTGAGGGAAGTCAGTAGCATCCTTAGCTTGAGACCATACATGTCGTGCCCAATTGCAACCAAAAAAACACGTGAAAACTATCCTCCAACTTGCCGCATCGGACACAGCAACTCGCAATGTCGATCCCTTTCTTTTTCAAATTATCCCCACGAGGGAGGATATCCCATGAAGCCCTCCATAAAAAAATCTTGGCTTTTGGAGGTATATGAAGGCTCTACAACTTTTTCCACAACGGATCGCATCCACCCGAACTAGAAACAAAAGAAGACGCACTCAAAGCAAGAGAGTAGGCGTCTTCCACTCGGAAAATACCATCATCACTAGCTGTCCCTACTCTTTCATCCGCTACATCGAATGTATTAAGGGGAATATGCTTTATTCTTTCCACGTCAATAGGGAGGAAAATCTCTGAAATAAGATCCATCCTCCATGCATGATTGTCCTTATCCAAAATCGAAGCCATTGTACCATTACCTCCCAACCATGCATCTCTCCAAAGCTTTATGGAACTTCCATTCCCCACTCGCCATCTAACACCTAGATCAAGAATGGAGCGCGAACCCCAAATACTCCTCCACGCGTAACTCGAATTCATGCCCACTTTCGCTTCCTATATGGATGAAGAAGGAAAATAACGAGCCTTCATGACTTTCGCAAGGAGGGACGTAAGGTAGCAATGGATTCTCCAAAATTGATTGGCCAAAAGCGCTTTATTAAACAAGACCAAGTCCCGAAAACCTAAACCACCCACCAAAAGTTCCTAATAGTTCTTTCAACCTCCTCACAAAAAGAATTTGGAAGCTTGAAACAACTCAGGGCAAATATAGGGATAGACTGCGCAACAGCTTCTATCAGGATTTCCTTCCCCGCCTTTGAGAGCAGCTTTTCCTTCCACCCCTGTAACTTCTTCCAAATGCGATCTTTGATGCTAGAAAAGGAGATCTTCTTAGACCGCTTAAAGAAAGTGGGCAGACCCAAGTATTTGTCATGAGCAAGAACCTCTTTGAAACCAAGAATGCCGCTAACTCGTCTTTTTATCTCAAGGCTCAATCTTTTACTAAAAGAAACCTCGCATTTGTCAAGATTCACCATTTGCCCCGACAGTGACTCATATTTCTTTAAAATGTGCAGAATGACCTCAGCTTCGCGAGCATCGGCACGGGCAAAAACCAAGTTGTCATCTGCACAAAAGAGATGAGTAAGAGTGGGAGAATTACGAGAAACTGATATGCCATGAATATTATTCTCTAAATGTGCATTCTTTAGAAGGGCGCCAAGCCCTTTCGCACAAAGTAAGAAAAGATAGGGGGACAAGGGGTCACGTTGTCTTAGACATCTTTTAGGCACAATCACCTCAGAGGCTGCCCCGTTTACTAAAAAAGAATATTTAACAGAAGTAACACAAAGCATAACACGACTAATCCAAGTGGTAGGAAAACCCATATTAATTAAAGGGAAATTCCACATGGTAGCATCCAGTTTTGATGAAATGCCAGTGGTAGCACTCTTTTAAGAAAATTCCACATGGTAGCATCCAGTTTATACATTATCTAATTGCCGTAGCATTTTCCGTTAAGTTCTTGTTAAATTCCGTTAAATTCATCATTTTGTAAGTTTTTTTCCACATGGTAGCATCCAGTTTTTGTTAATTTACTATTTTAACTTTTAATTCACCATTTTAATGTTTAATTCACCGTTTAATTCATTAACTTTCCTAAATGTTTAATAATTTTATTGAAAATTATACGAAACTATCTAATCGGGTCGAAACTCGCCTATTTTTCGATACGGAAACCGAAAAAGATATTTGACGTCATTTTTACCTATCATAACGATTTTTTTTCAAAAAACGGACGTTGCAATTACCCTTACAGGATAACTCTTTCGAAAATCCGGTCGAAACAAGTACTTATTTGCCTATTTTCCGATACGTAAACCGAAAATGATATTTAACGTCATTTTTACACATCATAACGATTTTTTTTGAAAAAAACGGACTTCGCTGCTAACCTTATGGGATTAAAAATACAAATGTCAAATAATTTTACGGAAAAATAATTTTAACATTTAATTCACCATTTTAATGTTTAATTAATCGATCAAAACAAATACTCTTTCGAATAAGTACTTGTTTTTATCGAATTTTCGAAAGAGTTATCTCATAAGGATAATAGCGACGTCCGTTTTTCAAAAAAAATCGTTATGATGTGTAAAAATGACGTCAAATATCATTTTCGGTTTACATATCGAAAAATAGGCAAATAAGTACTTGTTTCGACAGGATTTTCGAAATAGTTACCCCATAAGGGTAATTGCAACATCCGTTTTTTGAAAAAAAAATCGTTATGATAGGTAAAAATGACGGTTTATGTGTCGAAAAATAGGCGAATAAGTACTTGTTTCGACACGATTAGATAGTTTCTTATAATTTTTCAATAAAATTATTAAACATTTATAAGCATTAATGAATTAAACGGTGAATTAAACATTAAAATAGTGAATTAAAAGTTAAAATGGTAAATTAACAAAAACTGGATGCCACCGTGTGGAAAAAAACTTACAAAATGATGAATTTAACGGAATTTAACAAGAACTTAACGGAAAATGCTACGGCAATTAGATAGTGCATGAATTGGATGCTACCATGTGGAATTTTCTTAAAAAAGTGCTACCACTGGCATTTCATCAAAACTGGATGCTACCATGTGGAATTTCCCTTAATTAAAACACACGCTATATAATCCCATTCCATGCGATCATAGGCTTTGCTCATATCGAGCTTGAGCGCCATAAAACCCCGTTTCTTAGCTTGGTTGTGACTCATAAAGTGGAACACCTCGAACGATAGAAGAATGTAGTCTGTAACTAAGCGACCCGTAACGAATGCACTTTGGTTATCCTCAATGAGTGAAGGAAGAAGGATCTTCAACCTATTGGCCAATACTTTCGATATGAGTTTGTAAGACACATTGCATAAACTGATGGGGCTTAACTCGGTTATTTTTGAAGGATTCTTCACCTTCGGTATAAGAGCTACATGGGTAAAGTTTAAATCATCTGGAATTGTTCCATTGTTCAAAAAATCAAGAACAACATTACAGACATCGTCGCCTACAAGATCCCAGTATTTTTTGTAAAAGAGGGCAGGAAGGCCGTCTAGACCCGGGGATTTGCACGGGTGCATTTCGGCCAAAGCAGATTCAATTTCGCAACGGTGATAAGGACGATCTAACTGAGAAACCATGTCCCTAGTAACCCTTTTTCCCAATGACATCAACTTCGTTAACCGTAATCTCAAGCCTAGACATAGAAAAAATATTATTAAAATAATCCAAAACCACTCTTTGCAAGCCCTCCCTACCCTTGCTTTACTCCATTAGAATCCTCTAGAAATTTAATGTGGTATCTCTTTCTTCTACTTGAGGCTTTGGAATGGAAGAAAGCCATATTCTTGTCACCATCTCGAAGCACGAAAGGGCGGAATCTTTGCCAAGTCGCAGTTTCCTGTTACTGTCTCAAAAGCCTTATCTCTTGTTCCACATTTCGATACTCCTTAAGCACACTAGGCGTCAAACTCATTTTACGCACAACTTTGAGTCTCTTAAGAAGCCATCCCAATCTATTTTGGGACAAAGAATAAACCTCTTTATGCCACTATTTTAATAGCACTCCACAATCCTCCACAACCCTACTCCAGTCATCTTGAAATATAAACTTTGAAGAAAGCTGAAAATTTCGCATACTCAAATCGAAGCCCTCATGATGGATCCACCTAGCCTCGAACCGAAAAAACCAATCATCCTCTCGCCTAGTAAGTCTCTCCTCACCCATGATACCCTTAGGACGCAATAAGATAGGAAAATGATC
Source organism: Amaranthus cruentus (assembly GCA_019425755.1). Lineage (NCBI taxonomy): Eukaryota > Viridiplantae > Streptophyta > Magnoliopsida > Caryophyllales > Amaranthaceae > Amaranthus > Amaranthus cruentus. Next base: position 11,853,980 of record CM033453.1, on the reverse strand, counting down.
AGACCCGTCCCAAACAATATTTTCCCCCGAAGCCGAAGGGAAACAGAAAACCAGCTAGAGTTAGCCACACTTCTATCCAACTTTTCTTCAATGCAACCTACCATCCGTTTGTTACTCCACGTAAAAGGGTGCCCCGAAAAATAAATCTCCCTCAAATTATTCACATCTAAACAATCCCGGAAAGCACACAAATTGTTAGGGTCGCAAACCACCCCACGCCTTTTTTCCGAATCTTGTAATATCTCATTAAAGTCCCCACCTAAAACCCATGGCTCGACATTCTCTGTTCCCAATTTAGTAATCATCTCCCAAGTACAGTGGTTGTGACTATTATCCGGCCATCCATAAATCCAAGTCATTCTCCAAGACACCCCCTCATCTTCAAGAATCTGACAATCAATAAAATGAGAATCCTTAGCCCTAATTTTCACATCAACCTCATCCAACCAAAACAAAGCCAACCCTCCAGCTCTCCTTGCAGCTTCAACACAAATACTCTTATCAAAATGCAATCTGTCGTGAACCCTCCGGATCTCTTTATTGTTACTTTTTGTCTCACTGAGATAGAGAATATCAGGGGAGAATTTACACTCCAAAGAATGGAGCGCATTCATTGACGAGGGACTCCCAAGACCTCGACAATTCCAAAAAATGATGTCTCTCATAAAGCACCGAAAGCCCAATTTGTGGGGCCCGCCACATTTTCAGGATCTTGTAGAAAATATTGGTCAACTTCCATAGGAACCAAACGCTTTTTCACACAACCACGTTCCTCGCTATCAAGCATCAATTCATCATACTCCTCCATAGCCTTAGATCTCTTTTCACCAACTAGGATAGGACAAGGAATACTGGCATTATGAGGCTCCCTGATTACGAACTAGTTTTTTCCATTTCTGACTTTTGTTTCCTGTACGTGAATGTTGCTTGGACCCCTCGATAAAGATGTTGGTTGTCTCCTTGAATGCGACATTACTGTCCTCACAACCTAACCCCTGCGTAGCATGTTCCTGTTGCCCCTGACTCTGTAAGTCTTTTTCTCCCCTAACCCATGCGTGCTCTTTATCAACCTCGACCCCATCCATCTTTAACCGTGGCTGACAAGAAACCTACCCCTCTGATTGTTTTGGCGAACCATCCACCAAACCCTCCTCTTTTTTATCTCCTAACACCACCTTATCCAAAAGCAAAGTGACATCAATGATATTATCAGTGTGGCTTTCTCCTCGATTCTCCATGGGATCTAACTTCTTGGTAGCGAAAAGTCTTCGACCACATTTTTGCACTGGCCCATTCCCATCTTGAACCTCCTCCAACGAAACTGGCTTCCATGGTGAGGCTTTGAGCCACGGCCCAAAGAGTTTGACCGGTGATTAGTCCCCGAAGACTTCCTTATAATCATTCGTGCCATGCCCTAACCTACCACAATAAAAGCATATGAGAGGAAGTTTCTCGTGCTTAACCGGGCAACTACAAGTTTCCCTACCGCAAAGCTTTAAAGAGACTTGTTTTTTCGGAGGCTTTCTAACGTCTAGGTTAATTCGAATCCATAGAGATTTTTCCAGCCATAAATTATCTGTTCGATCCATTTCTAAATATTCCCCAAGCTTTTCACCCAAAAGGCGTGCATTAACCTCGTTACCCTGCTGCTGAATATTTGTTTCTGAATTTGGAATGGGATGCTTACTAAGATTCGAAACCGAAACCTCCTCCATCGTCATAAACTCCAAGGAAAACCAGAAAAAGAAAAATACTGACCAAGACCCAAAACAAATGAAAAAGAAAAGGAAAGGAAAACAAAAAGATAGAGGAAAACAAAAAAGAAAACGTAGACAAGAGAGAAACAAGGCCGGAAAGACATCGGAGAAAACTCCCTATCAGAGAAGAGAACTAAAACAAGCCTAGAGAGAACCCTTACTCTTACTACTTGTTTGGTTACCCACTATTAACATTGAAATTTTAAATTCCTAGGAAATAGTATTATGGTAATTTGTTTGGTTGCCAAAAAAACTAAAATTCCTAGGAATTATAAAATCCAAGGGAAGTTAATTCCTATGAGACATAGGAATTAGATTACCATATACCCCCCTTGGTGTATTTACAATTCCCATGGAAATAAAAATTCCTATTGTCAAACAAACAAAAATAAGTATTTCCTAGGAAATTGACAAAGGAAGTAAATTCCAATGAATTACAACTTCCCATAGGAATTTAATTCCTACGTCAACCAAACGACTCCTTAGAGAGAGAAGGGAGTTACCTACCATTGATGATAAAATGTTAACAATTAAGTAAACCATTTTTATTAATTCATTGTAAAAATGATGAATATCACTTTATAATGGAACTAGATAATCCCCGTGCGATGCACGGTTTTTTTTTTTTGATTTTGATGTGAAAAAAAAATAAATTGAATTGATCCGGCTTAATATTACATTAATTTTAATTATTTCTTAATACACATTTTATTAAATTCATGAAAATTGAAATTCAAACTTTTTTATAGTTATCATTCTAATAATGATAAAGCAGTGGGTCATTGTAAATTGTATCTATTATATAATTAGCATTTTAGTGAACTTTTTTTAAAAGTATAATTAAAAATAATATAATTAATTTGTAAATGAATGAATGTTTTTTTAAATAAATATAAATTGATGATGATTTATAAATTAAAAATCAAAGATAATAATTTGTGCATCATTATTATATACTACTATTTATTACATTGTTTTTCAAATTTTAATAGTATATGTTATAGTTCCTGAAGAGAGTAATTTAAGAGGACTAACCAATAGTGCGGAAGTAAAGCAATCAATCTCTGATCAATGTATGTCCACGAGTTTTCGGTTACTACTAGAGATCCGGTATTTCCACTCCTTAAACCCAAAGCCTTTTCTTTGATGATAGACAGAAAGAGAGAATATTTTTGTGATTATGTTTCTCAGTTTTTCTCCTGTATTTCTGTGCTTCACACTTCCTTATTTATAAGGTGTAACTTGGGTCAATTCAGTTATTGGAACCCTTAGAGTTACATGCCTAAATAATAGGAAGCAGTAAACCAATTACTGAGATAAACGGGAGAAGTGGGCAAGTGGTCGTTTACCACTATACTTCAACTGCCAACAACTCCCACTCCGCCACATAAGCCATGCTAGACGTAGAAACATAACTCTAAACAAAATCTCATTCTTCATACAGGAAGTAAGGAGTGCGACCAAAAGTTAACAAGTAGTGATATATTAAGTCATCATCAAACTAACATAACACTTTCGAATAAACGATTCCCTAAATCTACCTTACATCACTGATAGCATACACATCCCTCTTATGCTATAACTATATTCGATTATATACTAAATATAATCGCCCGGGCAATATATAGTGAATCGGGCTAGATTATTTCTTAGATACTTATGCCAATTCATTTTAGCTCAACTGCTTTCCTAACATGATCCGTGGGACTGTATAGATCATAGTCTTTGAAAACATGCTAAAGTAGCAACATTAAACTTCAACTTCAAGTCATAGTTCTAAGTTTAAGGGCATCGTACAAAAGAAAAAGGAACCAACATATGTCCATAGGATCACATAGTAATAAACAAGGGATATCATTATTACTCCTTATAGCGGTCGACGTAGCACACACAATATGATAAGTGTGTCATGGTATAACTCCCACTGAATTAGGCATGTCACTTATACCATGCAAACCTTAGTCTAGATTTTACAGAAAAAATCTAATCAATTATATACTTGATCAAACACACTAAGTGTTCATCTATCTCTATAAGATTTGGCTTCAGGCTTTTAATATGAATACAAATTAATTCACATTTAATTCACTAAGAATGTGATTGAAACAATCAACAAAAATCGTCTTATCATCTATATCGCATAATCATAGGAATTACCCATGTGACAGGGTCATTAAAGCCTTGACATTTTCAGTTGTGCATACTCATTTACATAGTCAATCTTTAAATAAAGATGAAAATAGTAAATTTATTTCATAAATAAGCAATTACAAAATAAGTCATGTCCATCATAAAACAAAAATTATCCAACTATAAACTAAACCCTTTGCAATCCTAAACTCATTGCGTGAGCTTTGAACACATCTCTAGGAATAGGCTTAGTCAAAGGATCAGTAATCATCTTGTGAGTAGATATATACTTAATGGCAATCTCTTTGTTTTTAATAGCATCACGAACGAAGTGATAGTAATGTGTTTTGTCTTCCTATGGAACTTAGGATCCTTAGCAAAGTCGATAGTTCCAGTGTTGTCGCAACGCATTTCCACCGGATCATTAGGTCTCGGAGTGAGGTTAAGATCTTGTAGGAAATATCTAAGCCACATAGCCTCTTGCACAGCCAAGCTACACGCGACATACTCAGCTTCCATGGATAACAAAGCAATGCAGTCTTGCTTCTTACTGCACCATGATATAGCTCCTCCACCAAGGATGAAAGCATATCCCGAGGTCGACTTAGACTCATCTAAATCACCTCCCCAATCTGCATCTGAAAAACCTTTTAACCTCAAGTCACCACCACGATAACATAGGGTAAGGTCGGTTGTACCACGAAGGTATCGAAGGATTCTTTTGACAGCTTGTCAATGAGCACGTCCTGGATTGCTTTGGTAACGACTTACCAAGCCTACCGCGAAGCATATGTCAGGCCTAGTACATAACATAGCATACATTAAACATCCAACGGCACTAGCATAAGGCACCATACTCATTTCTTTTCTTTCCTCATCCGTTTTAGGGCAATCGTCAAGGCTTTGGGTAAGACCTTTGTCTACTGGAGTATCAACGGGTTTGGAATTATTCATACGAAAACGTTCTAATACTTTATTGATGTAAGCTTTTTGGGACAAACCCAATAGTTTTTTTGAACGATCACGTATTATTTCCACACCTAGGACAAACCTAGCCTCACCCATATCTTTCATCTCAAGACAGAAGACAACCACTTCTTTGTGGCATTGATCATCTCGAAATCGTTTCCAGCCAAAAGTATGTCATCAACATATAGAGATAGAAACATAATTCCATCCTTTGTTTTCTTGACATACACACAATGATCTTCATCTACCATGGATAAGCCAAAAGAAGTAATGGCTTCATGGAATCTGAAATACCATGATCTCGAAGACTGCTTTAGGCCATATATTGACCTTTTAAGATAACATACTTTATCATCTTTTCCTTCTGTAACAAATCCAGTAGGTTGGTCCATATATATATCTTCTTCAAGAGAACCATTGAGAAAAGCAGTCTTTACGTCCATTTGGAATAACTCAAGATCTAAATGAGCAACCAAGGCTAGAAGAAGGCGAATAGAGGCTAATCTCACCACAGGAGAAAAAGTCTCATCATAGTCTACTCCCTCAATTTGGGTAAAACCTTTCGCCACTAGACGGGCCTTAAACTTGTCTATTGATCCATCCACCCCACGCTTAATCTTGAACACCCACTTGCATCCAATTGATTTTCGTTTTGGTGGAAGATCAACAAGTTCCCAAACCTTATTCTTAGACATAGAGTCCATCTCTTCCTTCATAGCATTAATCCATTCTTCTTTATTAGGTGAAGTTATTGCCTCTTCATAAGAGGTAGGTTCTTCGATTTCAGAAGGAGTACAAAAGAAAACATCCTCTTCGATGTGAAAATAACGTCGGGGAATTCTCCCTCTTGCACTCCTTCGTATCATAGGTACTTGGTCATTCACCTGTGAGGATAAAGGATTACTCCCACTGTCTTGATGTGGGGTAGGATTCCTAGTTTGAGAACCAATCCCAACTTTAGTATCCTGATTATGAGAATGATTCTCATTGATAGGCGAGGAAGTTGCAAGGCTTGCCTCCCCTTTAACTCTTTCCTCGTTGTTAGGTAAATAGTCAGTGATCATAGGAATTGAAATACTCTTGGTGACCAAAAGAGACATATTCTCCCCTTCACTAAGATTTTGTTGCAAAACCTGTTGTAACTCATACAAATCCAAGTCCTTTTTAATTTCACCTATCTCGGGAAACTGATTCTCAAGAAATTCGACATTTCGTGAATCCATTTCAGTCATTCCACCATTAGGGTGTTCACTAAACATTACATACCCTTTTGAATGTTCAGGGTATCGTATGAACACCTTCTTGGTTGCTCTTGGACCAAGCTTGCCATGTTTATGAGTCGGATTATGCACATAGCCTGCCGAACCCCATGGTCGTAAATGGTCCAAAGAGGGTTTTCTTCCATTCCATAACTCATATGGAGTGGTAGACACACTCTTACTCGGTATACGATTAAGGATATATGTTGCCGTTAGCAATGCATCCCCCCAAAACTTAATTGGAAGGTTGACTTGAGCCATCATCGACCTAACCATATCGAGTAAAGTTCGATTCCTACGTTCTGCAACACCATTTTGTTGTGGAGTATAAGGAATGGTAAGTTGTCTAATAATCCCTTTTTCCTCACAATACCCTTTGAATATATCAGACAGGTATTCACGACCCCAATCAGTTCGGAGAGTCTTAACTTTTCGTTCTAATTGGGTTTCAACTTCCGATACATAACGCTTGAACATATCAAGTGCCTCATATCGGTTAGATAACATATAAACATGCCCAAAGCGTGAGTAGTCATCTATGAAAGTGAAGAAATAGATTGTACCACTACGTGCCTTGACATTCATGGATCCGCAAATGTCGGAATGAATTAATTCTAAGGGTAAAGATGCTCGTAATGCCTTGCCAAAGGGTTTTCTAGTTGCCTTGCCAGCTAACCAAGGCTCACACTTAGGCAACTTAACCTTAGTGAGTTGATTAAGTAACCCTTCTTTGGCTAACCTATTCATTCGATCTTGACCAATATGACCAAGTCTAGTATGCCATAAAACACATTCAGAATAATCATCAACATATGAAGCATAAGCAAGCGAAGAATTATTATAATAATTATCATCCAAATCCAATACACAAAAACCATCCCTAAAGGTACCATGACCAAACACATTGTCATGATACTTAATGTCTAAGCCATCAGGCATAAAATTAAATGAAAAACCAAGTTTAACCAATGAAAAACAGAAACCAAACAACAATTCACTCCTGGCGCATACAAGGCATCATGAAGCAATAACACACTTCCTCCACGAAGCTTTAGCTCGTATGTGCCAATTCCTAGAACATCTTCTTCGCTGCCATTTCCTAAAGTCATTGTTCGTGATCCCGCAACAAATTTGTGGAAGTCAACGAACCCAGCTCGATCACGAACTACGTGCTGGTTTGCTCCCGAGTCTACAATCCAATTAGGAAAACAATTAGCAACTAATGCATAAGAGCAAACATAAACTTTAGGAGCAGAGAAAGAGTAAGGTACCTTCTTAGGTTCGGGACAATCCCGAGCATAGTGGCCCTTATTCCCACAATTGTAGCACTTCACACGTGCTAAGTTCTTGGGGCCTTTAGCCTTGAAGTGATTAGGTGTCTTTCCCGTTCCTTGTGGTCGTTGAGGTCCTCAAGATTTCTTAAAAGGTTTGCGCTTTTGCTTGTTTCTATTGGAGTTTCCCCCTTTAGCAACAAGTGCAGCAGCAACAGGTAATGGAGCTAATGCCCTAAGGCGTTCATCCTCCATCTCCACATGACGAGCAATCTCTGTAAATGACTTTAGATTGACGTTATGAGACATTAAAGCCTTAAACGGTGACCATCGATCATCATTATCAGGTAGTGAACGAATCACATTATTCACTTGCTCGTATTCAGAAATCTCAATACCTCCAGCCTTGAGGTCTCGAAGCATCGCACTCATAGCGCGGATGTGTTCAGGAACTGATCGAGACGAATCGATCTTATATTGCAGCCAACTCAAATGTAAGGTACGAAGCCTTGTGGCTGAAGTCTTTCCGAACGTATCTTTAAGATTATCCCACATGTCCTTAGCAGTGGGATAGACCTCAAATTGGCCAATTAGATCATCATGCATGCTAGCCAGAATTGCATAGCGTGTACTACGATCTTTCTCAGACCACTCGTCGAATGCATCCTTTTTAGCTTTATACGAAGCAAGTTGTTCAGTACTAGCATTCTGACTTGGTTCATCAAGTGCAACCATAGCACTAGAGATGTGTTTTATCACACCTCTTTCATTGAGGAGGTACTGAACCTTCCTATGCCAGATATCGTAGTTGGTTCCATTCAGTTTGTTTGAGGTAAGCATTTCAGAAATTACGGTAGCAGAAAGTGAAGAATTTGCCATATCTACAATAAAAAAAGGACATAAAGCACAACTTCTGATTAACATTAAATTATCGTAATTCTTTTGTTTGTATCTCATGATTGAAAAAATTGTTAAGCTCATAATCATCACATTTAATACAAACTAGGAATATAAATAATTTAAAGTTTTATGAAACACATCCATATTTTTTTTATTTTTAATCTTAAAATCTACATAAGACTTTAATAGTATTTTATATAAGATAGACTTATAATAAAAATACTACATTATATTCTTTTGTTATAAAATATATAATTTTAGATTACCGTAAGAAACTAATTCCATAAAGTAGTTTAACTTGAGCATAGTAAAACAAAAGTACTATTATCAGTATATATAAAAAAAAATGCCCATATAAAGAGTGGCCCAATTCATACTCTATCATCTACTGTACAAAGTAAAGGGCAACATTATATACCTTTGTTTACTCATACTTTGTCCAATAGCAAAGGACAAAAAAAAAATAAAGTAAAGACAAAAACAATGAAGTAACTTTATCTAAATAAAAAAGGTAGACAATGTTTCCTGTGTATACACGGTACACACAAATGTTGGATAGATTTCAATGAGTGTCAGACATGCATAATACTCTTTCCTTCTCTTTCAAGCCAAAAAAAATGGGTTTAAAATGGTGAAACACCAAGTCCACACGTTTATGGGCATAGCGGCACGAGATTTACACGCGACATTGATTTTGATTTCCCGGTGAAAAATTCGACTTAATCAGGTATGTTTTTAATCACTCAGATAAAAAAAATAACTAATAATCTTAATCTCTATTGTAAACTGATTAAAAGAAAATTTGTAATTACAGTGTTAACTAATAACTACATAAACAAGGTTTCATCTGATAACTAATTCAAGGGAGATAAAAGTATGAATCATAATACACATAGTAAACAGATTCAACGAAATTCTTTGTTAATAATGAATCATGATATACAGATTAATATGAAACAAAAAAAAATTTCTGCTAAACGAATTAACATTAGTGAAAATTTAAAAAATTAAACAAATTAATCTGAAAATTTATATGGGACATAATCACTACAGAGTTGGCTCTAATACCAATGAAGAGAGTAATTTAAGAGGACTAACCAATAGTGCGGAAGTAAAGCGATCAATCTCTGATCAATGTATGTCCACGAGTTTTCGGTTTACCACAAGCTCTGATACTATTATCAGAAGTGGGCAAGTGGCCGTTTACCACTATACTTCAACTGCCAACAGTTCCAAATAAAGTTTTTAATGATGGTCAAATTAATCATCATATAAACATCATTAACATTTAATATTATGTCAGCTGTGTTTTGTTTAAGTATATAGTATAGATTTGTCAAAAAAATCTAAAAAATCAAAACGACTCCACTGGGGATCGAACCCAGAATCTCTGGTTCCGTAGACCAGCGCCTTATCCATTGGGCCATGGAGTCGTTGTTGAAAACATAGACTTTTTGTTGTATAAATAACATGAAATATGATACCTGGACACTACGTGTTTTAGATGAAGCCAAAACAGAAACTTGATGATGATGACTTGCTTCCTATATTGCTTTGGTTGCTATCTGGTCAATTTTTTTAGGTCTTCCTCATAAGAAAGATTCTGATAAATCTCTTTTGATCATGTCAAAATAGAGAAATTTCCAAATTTCAGAATTAATTACTTTTAGGGCTATCCTTAATGATCCTTTTTTTTTTCTTTTATTTGATTTGGCTGTCTAATTGTGAATTCTGGGCTCAAAAATGGGGAAACAAAGATCTCTTCGGAGCAAAGCAGTCAATCTTGTCTCTGACTTAACCACTGTTCTTCTTAACCCCATTTCTGATAAACCCTCCAAGAAGAATCCTCCCGTACCTGTATGTCTCTCTCTTTAGCTTTTTGTTGTTGCAATTTCTTTAATTTAATTAATGTCTTTATTTTATTTCATGGTTAATTGGGAAATAATCCCATTTCATAATTTAGTGAAATTATAATTTTTGTAAAAGTTCTTAGTGGAGCTCATGTTGGAGATATACTTTGCATACCCATTTCATAAATTATTGAAATATTGCAATTTCTTTAATTTAATTTATGTTCATTTTACACTTTAGAGACATTTTGTTGTATACCCAATTCATAAATTATGCTTTGATGTTGTTTCCTGTGGTAATTGTGCTAATGTTTCATTGGATTTTATCTTAAAGATACCCATTTCATAAATTATTAAAAATTTGCTGATTTCATAGTGTTGATTAGTGTTAATTTAATGCAAGATTAATGGGTTTCTATTTGAATGTGTTTATTAATCCAGCGTTTGGTTTTTACTTTTTTGGGTAGGAGAATGAAACTGAGTCAGAGAAAAGTCATATTGAGACAAGTTATGAGGAGGGTCCTTTACCTTCAGTTGAAGGACCTGATACCTCATCTTTCACTGCTTTTCTTTGTTCTCTTTTAAAAGATGATTACTTTAGTGCTGATAAAGAAGAAGGGCAGAATAACAAAGCATCTACCAAATCAGATTCTGAACATGAACCTGATACTGAAACTGAAACCGAAAGCGGTGCTGAAATTAGGCGTGAACTCGTTGTAGAAGAACCTACAAATGTAAATCCTGTGAGAGGGAGTGGTGGAAAGAGAGGGTTATTTTCTAGAGGAAGACAGTCTCTTGGTAAAGCTATGGGTTATGCTGCTAGGATAGCATTATTCCGGAATCAACCATCTAATTCTGAAGTTAAAACGGATGATATAAATGGATCCCAAGATGGAGGAAATATAAGGCCAATGGAGAATACAGATGAAGAACTCCCGGACATGTCTGACAATTCATTGCTTCTTTCAGAGAAATCTCGTGTCACACTCTACGCTTCCCTTCCTGCCCTTGTCAAAGGGCGAAAATGGGTGTTACTCTACAGGTGTTGAATCATTTTTGCATTTTTGTTGGTTATAGAAAATTTTGTTGGTTTGTATTTTAAGTGTTTGATGCTTGTATGCCGGCTGACCTTTATGTTGCGTTATGCAGCACTTGGAAGCATGGCATATCGTTATCAACCTTATATCGGAAAAGCTTGCTGTGCCCTGGCTTGAGTTTGCTGGTATATTCCCTTTCATTTTGAATTACCCTGTCACAATGTAAATATGCAATGTGTTCTTATTTATTTTAATTCCTTTTACGAGTTTTTCACCATTTGTAGTAACACAAGGCTAGTGTTTTTGCAAATATTCTACTTATCGGTGCTTCTGAATTTAATTTTTAATTGAAGATAATGGCTTATGTAAGCTTTCTTGTTTTGGATAAATGATCGATATAATGTGGTTCTGCTTGGACTTCAAGACACCAGAATGATTGAATAAACAAATCGAGATATTATTCATAAGATACTTGGTACTCTTGAAACTTCTTGAGAAAGCGGATGTTGTGAATGACGGGAAATTATGTGCTAAATTTATTTTCCACTCTCCTGTTGAATGTGATGGGACATCAATAATGTTTCTTAGGCAAATTGTACTCATTCGTGTGTTTTAGACATTTTATTCTCTTAAGCCATATTTTAGGTGGTTGGTGACCGAGGAGGTGCAGTGTTTGGCGGTTTGGTTGAGGCTCCTCTTAGACCGTCTAAAAGCAAGAGGTATCAGGTAAGTTCGATATGCGGATTTTGTATTCTGAAGGTCCTGTTTTCTGTTACATAATTCTGATTCTGCATGAAATTCAGGGATCAAATAGCACATTTCTCTTTACAGATGCTCTTGGCCAGCCATTAGTATACCGTCCCACAGGTAACATTCGAGCTGTGCTTTATTCTTATGAAAAATTCACCATTTTTCTTTCCCATTGCCAATTTTATCGTACTATTAGGGGTTGCTTGGATTGAGGGTAAATATTTAAGGTAGTAAAAAAAGTCAAACTAATGTAACAAAGGTAATTAGATATGCAAATGAAGTTATTGAAATAATTGTGATAGAGGTTGAATAGGAGTAAAATAAAAAATATGAATAGAAAAAGAGTTTGATTTCACTCATTTGGAGGTAAAGAATTCCTTCACCTCCCCCTAGGGTAAATTTATACCCAAAATAAGGGAACTTATTGCTATTTTCTCTATTTTTTCATTACCTTATAATTCATTTTTTCACCTCTCCAACAATCAAATTCCTTTAATCACCTACCTAACTAACCTTAAATTCCTACTTTGACTTTTATTACCCCTTAAATATTTACTCTCAATCCAAGCGACCCCTTAGGGATACTGTTTCAAGTACTTGAGATCTTTTATGTGAACCTTTACATGGCAAGATTGACACTTGTTTTGAAATTATGTTTTTGTCTGAGGTTTGGAGCATCTTTCTTGACTCCTAGTGCATTAAAGACTTGTTTGGTATTTATAGGTTATATTGTGATATTTTCTGTCAAGCAGATACAGATGAAACCGTTTTTGTGCCCCTGCAGGTGTAAATCGATATTATACATTGTGTTCGCCTGATTTCTTGGCGCTAGGTGGTGGTCGTCATTTTGCACTATACCTTGATAGCGATTTGTAAGTTCTGCTTTCTATTGTTTGTTCCACATGACACTCGGACTCTTCATTTTGCTTCACGTACCCGTGTTCGATATTTGATGCTTGGACATTGGTATGGCACTTAGACACTTCATTTTAGGCGTAAAATTGAATATTTAGACATATCCAACACTTGGAGACGTACCTGTTTTGTCGTCAGTACCTGAGTCTAAGTAACATTCTAGAACAAATAATTCAAGTTTGCCATATTTAAAGATAAAGGATAGTTGGGGTTGCATTTCTTTTGAAGTGATGATAGAGGACCTACCAGCTAGGATTGCTCCAGTGTTAGGAGATAATATCTTTAACCATGTCAAATCGGCATCATGCGTAAGTGTATCATGAAGAACTTATTGCTTTGTTTATGTTTTAACCTCAATAGGTTGAATGGATCAAGCGCAGCTTCTGAAACCTATGGGAATGCTTGTCTTGCCCGCTCAGAAGATTTTGTGGTAAAAGAAGTCGAGGTATTATTCAATCGACCCCTCATCATCTTATATGTTCCATAATTGTCTTGGCTCATTGTAGTATATGCTTAAATTTGGAGATGAAACAGACATACATTAATGAAAATCTTGTATCTTCTTCAGTTATGGGGCTTTGTCTATCCTTCGAGATATGAAGAGATACTAGCTTTAAGCCAGAATGAGCTTCCTGGGATTTGTAGATGGTGAGCTAAACAGTCAATAAGAATATGTTCTGCAAGAGTTATTAAGATTCTTGGATCATGTCCTTTTCAGGTGCTAGACTGTTAGGTTCTCTTATAACTAACTTGCGTTTGCCCAACATTGTATAGAAGTATATCCAAATGTATCGCCTATCGACTGTTGTATCAGAAGTCCATGACTACGGGAAGAAAGTTCTTAACAACTACGTTTGTACAGTTCATATGATGTTGTACGTAAAGAAGGAAATTTTTTGTTTCTGTTGCAGTTATATTGTCGTTATAGGCTTTTAGATTCGAGAGTTTTATCTGTGCTTGTAATCACTCATGTCCGTTTTGAATTCAAAAAGAGAAGTCAAGAACCAATATTAGCCCTGTAGCATAGTGCAAAAAAAAAACAAAAAAAAGAGGCTGTATTGTTATCATAAAAGTTTCAAATTTATCGAACGGATATTACCCACATTGTAAAGACGTGAAAAATACCGTGTTTTAGGTAGTTCCAAACAATATTTCATGATTAAGCCGATGGGCAACTATATCATCTCCGTTAAGCATCATCTACAAAATATGGAGGGTGTTTGTTGGCTGAACAAATAATGTAGGAGTTGGTTAGGTTTAAGTTCTACTATTTCTTCAAGCACAGAGTTGAAACTTATTTGTTACTTTATAAGTTTGCCTAATGGAATGGAATGTCTATCCAACAATCTGACAATTTGGTGATAATTAATATATAATTTACCAAACAATTTGATGATTTTGCCAGCTAATCACTTGGTGAAATAAGCTGGTGCAGTTGGTTCAAGATAACAGCTTCCCTCTCATCTTTCTCAAAACACTTATTTTTGTTTGTCAATTTTGAGTTATAATCAACCTAGCTCAAAATTGCAAGAAATTGCAAGAAATAATTTGTTGACAAGCCTCCATTTCTTCGGTTTATCAGTTTTTTCTTTTATGGAACTTTTATATGGTATCGACAAGGTTTGGCGAAACGCAAGTGGTAGTACTTTTTATGTTAATATCACTATAGAATTTTAGTTTTTCTTGTTTTGCAGTTTAAAAATGATTATAACAAGTATTCTTTTTGAAACTTAATAGATAAAGCCAAATAAGTTGTACTGACACCTTAAAACTTAAAAAAATATAGTTGATAATAAATAATCCAAAGCACATTGATGCATATTTGTAGGATCACATGATTCTACAATTTAATTCTACTGATTTCGATCCTACCTCCTCAACGATCATAGGTAGAATCTCGATCCTAATACCTTTGGTAGCAATAACGTTTCAAATTTATTAAACCGTAGCAAATTCCGTTTTAAACTTGAATAATCCATTAACTTTTAGGAAAATTTGCCCAGAATAATCCAACCTTTGTCTGATTTTCCTACAATAATCCCAAGTATTGATTAACCATGAATAATCCCATCTATTAATAGTTGTTTCCAATGACATCCAAGCAAGTAAAAAATTAGTGTATATGAGAGAAAGAATGATTTTGAAGTATAGAAGAAGGTAAACTGGTTTTAATGGAGGAAATGTCATGTGAAGAAGAAGATGCTTGGATGAAGAAGAAGATCAAGAAATGACCTGCTGTAGCCGGTTGTTTTACTTGCTTGGATGCCATTGGAAACAACTATCAATAGATGGGATTATTCATGGTTAATCAATACTTGGGATTATTGTAGGAAAATCAGACAAAGGTTGGATTATTCTAGGCAAATTTTCCTAACTTTTATTAAATTTCAGATTATTCCTCTCTTTTGGTTTCTGTGATTTATATTTTAATTTCTTATAAACATAAAGACCTCTCAAACCACATCCTCACCCTAATTAATACTCAAAATTCAGCCTTCTACCACCATACTACCACCTTCACCCAACAATCACCACCATCAAAAAGGCGTTAATGGTGGCGGTTAACCCACACCACCCTAGAAAATCAATCGACCAACTTTTTCATTTGTTTTGTTTCCAAAGATGTTGTTTTGTTCCTTAAATAAAATTGTACATTGCCATAAAATATGCTGAATGTTAAGTTGTTCTAAAGAACTATCCATCATCTCGAGAGGCTATGAAAAAGAGGGGCATTCATGATATGGAGCTTCATATGGTGGATGCATGGTGGGTTATATAAACTTTGTGCTCTTTTTGAAATTTGGTTGCTTTTTGTGATTACTCTCTCATGTGCTCACTAACTTATTTGTTAACGGTTTTATCCGTAAAAGAGCAGGTTAATTGCAGGACCGTCGATTAGCAAGGGCAAAGCGGGCTACCGCCAATCAAATTTATATATAACTAATATTTTTTTGCTAAGTAATGTAAGTTCTTAGTCGTTTACGCCTTAAGTTTTTAGGAGTCCTTTTTAGCTTTTGCTCTGGGACCAAAAATAAACAAGACGACCCTGGTTAATTGTCTCCTTTAATTTGGACTTTTATTATTTCTATTATTGTAACGGTCCGGCTTAAGTGACCCGGATAATCATATGAAAATATGACTCCGGTTCACAAATTGGACACTTAGAGGAAACTTTCCATCCAAGATCGTCAACGTTCTTTCGATAAAATAATATAACTAAGAGAAAATAAAACATAAGATGGTAACAAGTCTACGATAGTTCCAACATACAACTCGAGAGCCATTGGCCTCTAAAACGAGTTAAGCAAAATAACGAAACGACAAACAAACCAACTAAGTTTTGTTACAACGCTAAAAATTATTCTTTTCATAATTTTATTACATAAGAAATGCAGTCTTAGTGGTATAGGTCCTAGATTGTGTCCTCACTCCAGTCCCCACCTGCAATCAACCTGCTAGTCGTCGAATGACAACATATAGCAAGTTCCAAAGAACAAATCCAATACACGTCAGAGACAGCATACAAACAATCAACAAGTGGAATTCAAGTAATGTGTTCATCCTAGCATGCATAGGCTCTAATACGTTTATTTCCAGATATTCCCAACTTATAACGTTGTCGTCCTGTTCGGGTCGTCCAAGTAATTAAAATCCAATCCTTTTTGGAGGAATACACTTGGGAGAGCTAATCCCAAGGCAACCACTGACACTGCAACAAATTTAGCTTTTTGCGACATTGAATTTAGTGGCATTAAAAAGATGCCACTGATTCATATTTTTAGTGTAATAATTATTGGTTTTTATTTTAAGTTCCACCATAAAATGATTTAGCGACACTTAATTTGGTCTATAGTGGCATATGCAATTGTCACTATAGTCTATAGTGACATTTGTGAGAAATGTCACTAGATCCTATGTCGCTAAAAGCTTTAGTGTGACTTTTTAATATGTTGCTAAAGGCTCTAATAAATGTCACTAAATCCTCTGTATACACTATAGAAAATTTGAAATAGCGACATTTAAATTAAATGTCACTAAATATGTCCCACAAAAAGCAAATTATGTTGTAGTGCGACCTAAGACGTTGCCCGTCCTGTTCGGGTCGTCAGAGGTTAAAGTATGCATACCCCCATTGTGATCGTAATGATCCAAAACTGCGATGGGAACAATAATTATATAATCCAATCCAAAAATGTTAACCCCTTTGGGTAACCAAACATAAATCCTCAATTCCCAAGTTTAACTTCCTTCAAATTATTTGAGGTGTCTAATCCTTATGTGATTTACAATGTCATAATCAAGAATGAAACAGCACTACTTGTACAACCACATAAACAGTATGGTCTAAGCGTGTACCTTTAAGCGCTGCAAACAACGATATTCAAGCACGACAGGAATTTCACCCTCTTATGAATCGAGGTCCTAAATAACACACACACACAAAACGATCACGTATTAGAACGTTTTTACACATTTAACCCATTCCATACCACTAAAATATCACTAAGACTTGATTTCATCCAATTTCCAATAGCTCTTAACTTTAACACTTAACCAGAAGCTTAAACTGCCAATTCGGATAGTTTAGAAAATTCAAATGAAAAATCCGACTTCACCATTGCATCCGGAACGCATCAATTACCACAGGTACCAAATTTCATAATTTTTAACATCCATTTACTATTTTTAATTATTTTAAGCGTTTTAACGAATTTTAACACATCGGTTAAATAAAACAATAACGAAACACACCTAACACTTCGGAATGGGGCGCCACACCGAGGCAGCACCTGCTGCCCGGAAAAACACTCGTTATTTAATTATTATTTTACATATTTATTATTCAAACTATGAAACCCTTTTACAACTCATGACCAAGAAAATCTAATAAAACCGAATCTACAAACAATACAATTTATTTTTTTCCTATCACACAACCACCTAATACTTCCACACACATATAATAATACACAAAAATCCAACCATCATCAAAGCATGAAGTCATCAACCTAAAACATACTCATCCACAATATCTTTCAAAACACTTTAAAAAAAAACATAAATTATGATAATTGAATTACATACTTGATCCTCTTAACAAATTAAAATTTTGTAGAGAATCATAAACCAAAACACCTTTTTGAACCTAAGCATATACATATAATTAAACACAATCCTTTAAACAAATCAAATTTATTAAAAGGATTTATAAACTCATGGATACATACAATTCTTAATCCACACATTTTAAATTTTCTTCTAACAAATTGAAATTTTGCTAGAGAAATTTAGATCATGAAATAAATTTATTTAAATATTAAAATACACTTTATTCTTATAACAAATTTAAACTTTGTTAAAGAATGTAAATCAAGAAAAAATTTTATATAATAACAAAATATGATTTAATCCTTTTAACAAATTAATTTTATTAAAGGATTATTTAAAGAAAAACTTATATAAAATACTCGATCCTCCTAAAGAGTCATAGGATATCATCATATATAAAAATATATAATATAATCTACCATAAAAGTAGAAATTTAATATTAACAACTAAATTTCACTTACCCTTGATTACAAAATTGGATGAACACAAAGTTTTTTTTTTCTTTTTTTCTTTTCGTGAAACCGAAAGAGCAAAGCAAGAAGGAAGGAGAATTTTTCTGATTTTCTTTCTAATCAAATGCAAGAGTGAAGATGAATGATCTTGCATAAGAAGGCCTTAAAGCCAAATTCCTCTTAATCTCCTCTTAATTTCTTCTTAATTGTGCCATAATGCACAATTAAGAGGGGGAGTTACAACCCCTTGAACTCCTACAGAAACCGGCCCCCTTCCCTCTCCTTACTCACTTTTATTTTTTTTAATTAATTAATTATGTATTTATTTTATTTATTACATTTTATTATACGTATATTTTTTTTGTTTAAAGACTAAGAAACTAAATAACGATAACCTCGTACTCAATAAACACGTTACCGATTGTTACATATTAGCTCACTTAATTTCTCGTACTTGTTTATTATTAATTTATTGTAATCTTTTAAATTACGGGGTGTTACAATTATGCATGTAGGAATATAGATGCATATAGTGCAATTGCAAGAAATTATTTCTTAGCATCTAAACAGAATCACATGCATATCATAAAATAAATTATCAAATATAGAAGAATATCATACCCATGATGCGTGAATTCCGCGTTATATAATCGAGTAAGAAATACAACATAGAGATAATAGAACGTCAAATGTTGTTCCTTTAATGTTGGTCCACAAGGATCGAACAAATCACCGTGCATGCTAGTGCGGAATAAGAAAATTCATTTTCTCATTACTTTTTAGGTGGAATATATATAGAGAATACTAGAATGTTGTGTTGTAGAAATAAGACGAACAAATACGCCATTTATACACTTTTGATCACCCTTTCAACTCCACAAATGGAAGTTACAAACACTTATGATAATTGAATTGTGTGGTTTAATTCTCAATTAAACACAATATCAATATATGCAATAAACTCCTCGTACTGGAGTGTTCCATGAGCATCTTATGTTCTTGGTGTAAATATATATCTGATCGATTACTTATATGTGTGACCTCATAAGACTCGATTATAATAGTAGTAAATTAATCATATCATATAAAGATCATAGTTAGTTTCTAGCAAAACACTATGACCACCTGCAATAATCGAATGTATTTATCTCTATAATTCGACCCATTTATATATAGTTATTATACTTGATCAAAGGACACTAATTTCCTTCCATCTTCCACTTGTCCTTAAACAAGTGTGTAACCTTAAATTCTTTAAGTTACTTAATGTCAAAATTTGAGAACATAATGACGACTCACGTCATCTATACTATTGCTCAAATTTATTTCTTGAAATCTGATTTTGAACTATCAAAACAAATGATTAACTCTTTAATCTATTTGAGCACGACCAAGCATTTTCAGTTTTAACTCTTCAAGAGGCCAAAGACACCAATAATGACTTATCCAGTCTTGTATAACCAAAACTCCCACTTAACTTTTAGCAAACCTGAGCAATTCCTTTATAACCTCCTTGTATAGCACGGCGTTTGAGAATGTCAAGAGAATACTAATCATTATATGAGAATAGTGTCATACTCGTGTCAAAGGAATCCACTAAATTCAGCAATGAAATTCTCCAAACAATTTTGAAGAACATCAAATAGGTCGGTCCAATATGTATCTCTACACATATCTATATAAATGACTAGACATCTTTATGTCTCTATACCCATGAAGTTGCGCTATCAATCAACTTACAACTAGTCCACAAAGAAGTCATTTATGTCCAACTTAATGATTCGGACTAGGGAGAAAAAATATTTTAAATAACTTCGGTTCACTTATAGGGTTTCATTTATCAAATCACATATTTGACAAACCTATCGAATGTTATAAAATACTTTGGACATTTTATTTAATACCAAACCAGGATTAAATAAGAACAATAATTTATTGATAAACATAAACCAACATAAACCAACATATAATAATAAAATAATACACAATTAAAACAACTCTCCTATATGTTTTAACTCCAAAACTCTTGTATAACTCGTTATTAGTTAGGACTATGGTTTAGTTAATGAATATAATCTGTTAGGGTAAAGTATGCTGTAAGTTATCTTTAATTTATTTTAATTTATATCATGTCCCAAAGTAACCTTTTTAACCCTGACCCTAACTGTTACTTGGGCTCCAAGTAATACTCCTAAAAATATGGATAAACTCCTAAAAAGGTGCCTAAATCTAAGCACCCACATCTCCCTGTTCCCCTTCCTCCTAAAAATCAGCTCCCTCCTCTATATATACCCTTTCTCAGGTCTTGGAGAAGGCACCTAATTTTTCTCTCACAGAAATCTAAAAGCCTAAGTCTGAAACTAATTCTTATTCCACATTTCCTCATCTATATTCCACAAAAACTCCCTGATCTACCTACAAGTATTCATATATATTCCTGTTATCAGTTTTTCCTTTATATTCATACTTCTCTGATCTGACTTGAGCGTCGGAGAGGTCTTCCGGGAGATCACCCCCGGGCAAGGCTAACTTGTGCAGGATAACAGGTAGAAGCGAAATCATTCAACCTATCTACGCGACGATTCAGCTTTCGCTACTCCATCTCAGGCGTATCTAAAGGTTCTTCATTAACTCCAGTTTCTTCACAGAAACAGTTTGGCGCCGTCTGTGGGGACTCGATCAAAAGGTCATGGCTCCCAAAAAGAATACTACTCAAACCGCTACCGTGCAAAGTACTGATTCAGACACTTCTGCAGGTCAGGCCAACAACCAGGCCGTGACCCGTCGTGATCTGGACTTACTTGCACAAAACCTCACCGCGGCTTTCGCAGAGCAGCTGCGTAATGTCGTTGCCCAGACTCCGGTCCAACGACAAACTGTAGATGAAATGGCGAATCAAATCAAACATCTACAAGAGCAAATCAATCCACAGCCTCAACCCACACCTCAAGGGTCGAGAAGTGGAAACACAGGGGCTTCTCGCTCCAGCAGAAGGAACAAAAGGAGGCGAGAAATGTCATGAACCCATGAAAGCCATACTAGTGGCGGCTCACGGGAAGAGAGATCTAAAGCCACCCCTCGTGACGAAAGACAAACCGCTTCTCACGACGCCCGCTCCTTCCTCCAGAAAAAGCGGCAAAAGTCAAACCCCGTCCAAACGCTGATTGACAAAAAACGGGAAGAACGAAGAAAATCCTCCTATACCGGTTCTAGTCATTACCAGGACCTGGGAGGAAAACCCACCGAGGGGTCACCTCAAATTCGACCAGAGGCCTCCATCCAAATCAACTCCCCCCTTGCCGCTGAAGTTCTTGCAACTCCTAATCCCGCGAAGATAAAGGTGCCCAATATGGCGACCTTTGACGGCACCACATGCCCGGAAGAGCACATCATGGCCTACAAGAACTTGATGCTCCTTTATACCGCGGAGTCAGCTCTATTATGCAAGTACTTCCCTATTACCCTCTCCGGAGTTGCGCTGACGTGGTACACTTCACTTCCAACCGGAAGTATACGTACCTTCGCCCAACTCGAAGATAAATTTCTCTGCCACTTCGTTGCTTCCCGAAGGCAGGAGAAATCAAACTTCCACCTGCTAAGCATCACCCAGCAGGAAGGAGAGTCAATATCCTCCTATATCAAAAAATTCCATGAAGCGGTGTTGGAGGTCACCGAATTGGAAGAGTCCGTCGCCCTAAGTGCCCATATCAACGGCATGCGGGCTCAAAAATTAAAATTTCAATTGGTGGAAAGCCAAGTGAAAACATATGCTGAGGCAATGAAGCAATGCCAAAGCTATGTCACGGCCTCGGAGATATGCCAGGCCCAGGATCCAAAGAAGAGAAGGTCGGAGAGGAGAGACCAGTTACCTCCACGACCTCCCCCCAAAAACAGAGAAGACTTTGCTCCCAGAAGGGATAGGGGCAACCAGTCACGACGCCCTGATCCCTCCGACATGGGACCCCCCCGGTCAAGACAGGTATATTCCGCGGAAGAGGGTCCCAAAACACGCAATTTGTTGGATCGTGGCAACGATCCCCTGTTCAACGTAAATCGTCGCGACATCTTCTTCGCTATCAGAGACGATCTACCCGTTCCGCCTCCAACTACTACTCCCTCTGATAGGCGGAACTTCAACTTATGGTGCGATTACCATAAGGAACACGGCCATACACTAGCACAATGCCGCGAGCTCAAGCGGGTGTTGTACCAGTTGGCCGACGAAGGTAAACTGGAGCGGTATGTTGTCAAGAAGGACAACAAAAATGAAAGAGAAGGACGCAACTGGCGTCAAAGAAGAGGATCTCCCAAGAGGGGAGATAGCAAGAGGGAAAGTTCCAACACCCAAGGGACTATTCACCTCATCTGTGGAGGCTATTCCGAAGAATATCCTACTATCCGTGCTGCGAAAGACAGTGTCCACACATTGTTGAAGGGACCCCCAAAAACTTCCTCGCCGGGTCCCATCATGAAATTTGATGCCGCAGTATCCCAGCAACTTCATCAGCCTCATTCTGATCCGTTGGTAGTCTCGATAAAAATCGGGCAAATGAGGGTCAAACGGGTCTTGGTAGACACCGGTAGCACTGCCGATCTCATTACCATGGAGTGCCTCAGACAAATGAAGTTTGAGGAGAAGCATCTACAGCCGCTAGATAAACCGTTAATAGGGTTTGGCGGAAACCAAGTTCTCCCCCTAGGTACCATAATCCTACCCGTACGAGTGGGAGAAAAAGACTGCTGCAAAACCACGCCTGTCCACTTCACCGTGGTTGATTTAAAGTTCCCCTACAATGCTATAATGGGGCTCCCCCTCATCAACAAGCTCAAAGCCGCAATTTTACCACATCAGCTGCTTCTCCAGTTTGAGCAAGATGATGGTAAGGTGGGAATATTAAAAGGAGATCAGGTCACGGCTCGAAAGTGCCTCATCAACACCCTCAAACAAGAACCTATCTCCGCGGTCCCCTCCAAACGAGAACGGTCAGAGCCTTCTTCCGTTATGACCGTCTACACGGAGGACACCAACACGACTGCCAAACCTCGACCCTCAGAGTAGCATGAGGAGGTCGAGATGTTCGAAGGTAAAAAGGTGAAAATTGGCAAAAACCTTCCTGAAGCGGAGAGACGCGATGTCTTAGCTACCATAGCTGAGTTCCGCGATATCTTCGCTTATTCGGTTGAAGAGATGCCGGGTATTCCAGCTGATGTCATGTGCCACAAACTTGATATCAAAGAGGGATACAAACCGGTGAAGCAGAAGCTGCGTCACCAGGGAAAATCTCACAAGTCTTGACGCCATCAAATTTCCTCCATGACAGGACGCGGAAATTATCATCAGTATGCCGCCCAGTCGATAAGTCGGACCCGAAATTGGGGAGCAAAAGGCAAAATTATTCCATGAAGTAATCCTCAATGCAAATGTGCCGTGGCATGTAAAAGTCGGACCCTTAAAATGGGTTTGGGGTGCAAAGGTTTTGTGCAAGCCGCAGTTTCTTCGGCTCTCTGGGCCGTGCCTTTGATAAGTCGGACCCTCAAACTGGGTCCAAAATGAAAAATCGATCTAAGTTATAGTCAAGCCGTGGAAACCCTTCGTAGCCGTGTCTTCGATGAGACGGACCCACGATATTGTTTTCTTCGGTCTTCTGATATGGTGATGCCACGGCATATTCACCTAAGCCGCGGTCTGTATCGTATTTTCCGTGTCATGGTTCAGAATCGTCTTATTTCGCATAAAGCAAGATGTTTCAAAGTATCGGGGCTCTTTTTCTCACATCATCCTTCATGCGTGGGGCTAAATGTTAGGGTAAAGTATGTTGTAAGTTATCTTTAATTTATTTTAATTTATATCATGTCCCAAAGTAACCTTTTTAACCCTGACCCTAACTGTTACTTGGGCTCCAAGTAATACTCCTAAAAATATGGATAAACTCCTAAAAAGGTGCCTAAATCTAAGCACCCACTTCTCCCTGTTCCCCTTCCTCCTAAAAATCAGCTCCCTCCTCTATATATACCCTTTCTCAGGTCTTGGAGAAGGCACCTAATTTTTCTCTCACAGAAATCTAAAAGCCTAAGTCTGAAACTGATTCTTATTCCACATTTCCTCATCTATATTCCACAAAAACTCCCTGATCTCCCTACAAGTATTCATATATATTCCTGTTATCAGTTTTTCCTTTATATTCATACTTCTTTGATCTGACTTGAGCGTCGGAGAGGTCTTCCGGGAGATCACCCCCGGGCAAGGCTAACTTGTGCAGGATAACAGGTAGAAGCGAAATCATTCAACCTATCTACGCGACGATTCAGCTTTCGCTACTCCATCTCAGGCGTATCTAAAGGTTCTTCATTAACTCCAGTTTCTTCACAGAAACATAATCCAATAGAATTTTGCACACTTTCAAGTTTACTTAACTTCAATAGTAGAATTTTCCTTATGCCATGTTTCTAATTCTTTCAAACTAACATCTCTTTCACAGTAAGGGCAGTAACCCGATAATAATCAAAACCACCTTTATCTTTTTGAATTTAGCATATGTGTAAATTTTTACACTCTTATTCAAACACATCTATCAAACTAAGAACTTATCTTTTAGTCCTATTAAGGCACTTCAAGATGTTCTCAATCATCGCCCTATTGTCTTTATAAGGGCACGACTAGTTTCTTCTCATCATACTCAAAGCATAAGAGAATTCTAGTCAAGTATGTACCATACATGATGGATTCACTAGTAAAAAAAGTCTCATAAATAACCTCCTATTTGTATCTTTTATTGAAATATAAGATACAAATAATATTTTTTGTATCTTTTATTTTAAAAAAGAATACAAATAATAGTTATTTGTATCGTTTGTGTAAGCCTCGATACAAATAATGAAGCGCCCAAATTTTCCCAGCTACAAAATTGAAATTAGATTTAAGCGCCTCTTTTTTTCTACTGGATATTTCTCATTTGCCTGTTGTCTTCATTCTCTTTCGTTTGCCTGCTGCCTGCTTCCTACTTCGATTCTCATCCACTAAATTGAAATCAGGTTTGCTTCCATTCTGATCCACTAAATTGAAATTGTGTCTTTGGTTCTTCGTTCTGCTGTCTGCGTTGTTCTGCTGTTTGCTTCTTTCTCCAATTCTGTCGCCTGCTGTTTTTTTTTCTACTCGATTACTTGTTGTCTACTTCGTATGCAAGTAACCGCCTGCTCCAATCATGTCTTTATTCACAAAATTGTCCTGTTTAGTGGATAATCGAAGCAGGCAGCAAGCAAACGATTAGTGAAATGTGAAGACTAAATAATAATTTGGGGAATATGGAAAACCCTAGCTAGCTTGATTCCAGAATAAATTATGATACAACCGTGTTCATTCCAGAACATTCACGCTCTTCATTCGTTTGCTACTTCTAGTATCTTGTTTATTCATTTGCTTGCTTTCATAACACATTCACGCATGTTATTTTCTAATGTGATTACACTTGTTCATTCCAGAAAAGGTGCAAAGCCAATTGCTTTCATTTAGCGTACTGAATTGTAAATTTTCAGTGCTTTAGAAAGATTGTTGTACAATTCATTCAATTAATGTTCACTTGTTCATTCCAGAACATTCTTTATGCGTTTTCTGTTGCTTTCATTTTAATTGGTGCATAATGTAAAGTAATCAAGATCATGAATATGTTGCCATGTTATGTACATTGATATGTGTAGTCATGATGATTTGTATTTATTTCAGCCTTTCATCGATGTTTATACTATCAATGGGGAAGATTGATAGATAATTTGGAGTATTAAGGATAAATCTATTGTGTCAAATATCATGTTAATGGTGGCAACACATATGTGAAAGTCTGCAAGATGTAACTAAATATCTTACTGAATCAAACAAACCATTAATAAAACTATAGCTTTATTGATCATTGAAAACAAAATCAGTTAGTAATGATGGTGCTTTCAATTGTTTGATCACAAGGATCAAATTGCATATAAGTGAGTGAGCAACCACTAGCTAGCTATATATATATATTTAGTTTCACATTCTGAGAATAAAATCATGTAAGTAGCGATCAATAATAATATTGCTATAACATTGAAGAACAATGGCAATGTGTGTACTTCGATTGTGGTATTTTTCTGTTCTGATGTTGTCTTTGGAGTTGCTTTTGAAGAAGCACTGAGATCAAATTCTAAACTGTATGCATATGTTTAACGCAAGTCAACAAGACAACATCCTCGCCACCACGGACTAAGTAGCACTACATTATTAAATGAGATATTAGCATACATGTTTGAATGACTAAATAGAATCATATTATATAATACTACAAGGTTTGGAGATGCACCAAAGGCCATTTCATTAGTCTACCAACACCTAGTTCCACAACTCTCCAACTCGAGCATATGGGTCTTTAGTGAAATTCTGAGTCGTTCATACAGTAACAGCACGACATAGTCTTTGAGTTTGACTCTTTGGCTCAACAATCAATTCGTCCTACATTATTATTGTGTGAAAATGCTTTCAAATAGTAAGTCTTTGTATATATTTTGAAAGAGTTAATCATTTTTGTACGTTTTGCCTTGACAAATTTTTGTGGTTTCATTTTAGTGCTTACAAATCTTATAGGGTAAGGCTCAAAGGCTAAAGTAACAACACGACATTACTTTTCAAGCAAATAAAGGTATATATGGGTTATTCTTGTATTTTCTAAATATTTAAGTTGTATGGCATTTAATTTAGCTTATTTTTCTAATTTTATTAGTGTGCCCAACAACCTGACGGGAGAGAGTGTGGCTACTATGTCATGAGGTTTATGTATGAGATGGTTAAACAATATAGTCAATGTATGGGTGATTTGCAACAAGTGAGTTTATTTCTCGATTTTTATCATGCTTTCTAGC
Source organism: Amaranthus cruentus (assembly GCA_019425755.1). NCBI lineage: Eukaryota > Viridiplantae > Streptophyta > Magnoliopsida > Caryophyllales > Amaranthaceae > Amaranthus > Amaranthus cruentus. The sequence continues at coordinate 11,826,697 of CM033453.1, read as the reverse complement.
TATGTTGCTTAATTTGTTGATGTTTTAGGATAGTTTAGTTAAATAGTTTTGATTGGCAAAAAAGTGGTTATGAACATAACTATTATTGTACTTTGGGAAATAATTTGGTTGGTATGAGAAAGAATGAAGGTGGTTATGAACACCACTTTTATTGTATTGAGTTTATTTACAGGAACATAAGTGATAAGTGCAATTATTTGCACTCATCATTTACATTTTTGTGCTCCTTTACGATGTTTAGAGACGGTTTAGGGTTGTTTTATGTGGTTTCACTCCATTTCGGTATTCCATGTCCAATTTGTAGCCAGATGGGTGAATTATAGTACTTTTGAGTCATTTTGTGGGTTTTTGGTGCTAACCATGTTTACAGGGCTCAAAGAACGTATCAAACTATTAATTTTGTCAAGCCATGAAGAGTAAAAGAGCAAAAGAGTAGAAAATTGTTGTTAATGCAAAAGTTTTGAGGTGAAATTTGATACATGTCTACTTTTTTGGCCATAACTTTTGATAGCAATATCGCATTAATGCAAAGTTTGCGGCATTGGAAACTAGACTTCAAGATCTTTCCAACGGTATATTATACATCCGATTCCTACTACCGAACAAGAAATTGCGACCGTTTAAAGTTTGCTGAAACTGTCAACTCAAAACGCCGACTCGGCTTCCTGGGCGTGGAAGTGGACGCCGAGTCGGCTGCTGCTTCTGATTTTTTCGCGCATTCTTTTCTAATTACTTTAATTTTGATTTATTCTTTTATCTTTATTTTCATTAACCTCTTAGGGTATATTTAGTGGGTTTATAAAAGAGAATTAGGCTAAGTCTCCTTGGGAGGAGCACAAGGAGGGAGACTAAAACCCTCTTCTCCTTCTTCCTCCTTAATCTTTCTCCATTGAACACCATTTTTATTTCTTGTAAGCTTTTAATTTCTTGTCTTTCTTATTAGTAGTTTAATCTTTCTTTATCAATTTCGTATTAGTTTAATCTTTCTTTGTAAAACTTTAATTATGTTCTTAGAAATTGTCATTCTTTAAAAGTAGTATTGTTCTTCATATTTTTTTTGGCTCTTGGATCTTTAATTGTTTATCTCATAATTTAATTATTGTTATTATCATCTTTTATCATGCTTAGTTTCATTCTAGGGTTTTTATTTATTGTTTTTATCATGATTAGTGAGTAGATCAATTTTCTAGGGTTAGGGCTTGAACCTATTTCTAGGATGTGTCTATGAAACTAAGGATTAAAGTGATTAAATTGGGCTAATTAACCCTAAATTAAATATGCTTTGCCAGACTAGTCAATAGAACTAGCGTGTGAGATTGGGATAAACTTTGTTTTAGTAATTGTACTAGCCGACTTTTCATGACACTAATGGGTAAATTCTAGTTAAATTCTTATTATATATACATATATATATATATATATATACATATATATATATATATATATATATATATATATATATATATATATATATATATATATATATATATATATATATATATAATATATATATATATATATATATATATATATATATATATATATATATATATATATAATATGATAATATAAGTGTTGTAGTGGATGTTATGTAAAACAATATTTTCTAATTAAAGTACGTATATTATTCAATCGTATATTATAAATATTATAGCCTCAAATGACTTCTATAAATATATATTATACTGTTGATATATATATAGGCTATATATTTATTTTTAAAAAAAGTCATTTGTATCTAAGGTTCAAACACAAGATACAAATAATAGGTAATTTGTATCGCCTGTTTGAAATCAAAGATACAAATAAGGGTTATTTGTATCTTAGGTTTCAAACAGGCGATACAAATAACTTATTATTTGTATCCTGTGTTTGATTTAGGCAATACAAATAACCTGTTATTTGTATCTCTTTTTTCAAACACACGATACAAATAATTTTTGTTTGTATCTTTGGTTTTCAAGCGATACAAATAATATGCTATTTGTAACCCACTTGTTAGTAACTCCCAAGGATTTATTAACTAGTGATTCAAAGGCCAAAGCACATGAAATCCTAATCATCCTCTTAAGCTCAACAAATATCATTTGACATTGTTTCTTAATGTTATCCATTTTAACTTATCAAAGATATTATCAATATATGCTCTTTTAAAAAGTTCAATTATCTATCTCAATCTATCTCCATAGATTTGGTTGCCCAAAATGTACAAAACATTTTCAAGATATTTTATAGAAGAACAACTACTCTGTCAATCCTTTTACAAACTCGAACATGGATGCATTGTTCCTTATAATCAATATGTCATCCACATACAATACTATGAAAAACAACGAAACTCAAACTAACATTCTTGTATACACAAGATTCTTTCTAATTTCAGAAGAAACAAAACTATGTAACACCTCTTAAAAAGGAATATCCCTACTCCTGGATGTTTGCTTCAGTTCACAAATGAACTTTCAAAGCCTACATATCTTCCTAGAGCTTTTAGAACGTACAAAACTATTAGTTTGTGTCATAATATACATATCCTCTTCTAAATCACCATTTAAAATGTTGGTATTGATATTGATTCGTCTAATTTTGTATTTATAATACAAGGTTATTCCTAGGATAATCCTAATGGATTTAAGCATAGTGGTTTACAAAAAACTCTTGAATCTTTTTCCACCAATTGTGCTTAGTAGACAACTAATTTGTCATTCATGTAGTATTTATCTTAAGAAAAACACTTATACTCAATACATCTAGCACCTTCGTTTAATTCTTTATCTTATACACAAACTGAAACTCAATGGGTCTAGAACATTCGGACAAATCAACCAAGTTCAAAATTTATAAGATATTTTTTTTTTTTTTTTTTTTTTTTTTTTTTTTTTTTTTTTTTTTTTTTTTTTTATTTTTTTTATTTTTTTTTTTTTTTTTTTTTTGTTTTTTTTTTAATTTTTTTTTTTTTTTTTTTTTTTTTATTTTTTTTTTTTTTTTTTTTTTTTTTTTTTTTTTTTTTTTTTTTTTTTTTTTTTTTTTTTTTTTTTTTTTTTTTTTTTTTTTTTTTTTTTTTTTTTTTTTTTTTTTTTTTTTTTTTTTTTTTTTTTTTTTTTTTTTTTTTTTTTTTTTTTTTTTTTTTTTTTTTTTTTTTTTTTTTTTTTTTTTTTTTTTTTTTTTTTTTTTTTTTTTTTTTTTTTTTTTTTTTTTTTTTTTTTTTTTTTTTTTTTTTTTTTTTTTTTTTTTTTTTTTTTTTTTTTTTTTTTTTTTTTTTTTTTTTTTTTTTTTTTTTTTTTTTTTTTTTTTTTTTTTTTTTTTTTTTTTTTTTTTTTTTTTTTGGGGGGGGGGGGGGGGGGGGGGGGGGGGGGGGGGGGGGGGGGGGGGGGGGGGGGGGGGGGGGGGGGGGGGGGGGGGGGGGGGGGGGGGGGGGGGGGGGGGGGGGGGGGGGGGGGGGGGGGGGGGGGGGGGGGGGGGGGGGGGGGGGGGGGGGGGGGGGGGGGGGGGGGGGGGGGGGGGGGGGTTAAGTAGAAAAAAAGAAAACAAAGTGAAAAAGTTTCCTTTTCCAGCCGGTAACAAGGGGGTGCGTATGTTTTCAACAAATTATGAAAATAGTTGGGATTATTAAAAAATAATTGATAATTGAGATTATTTTTGGCCAACGGGTAATAGATGAGATTATTTTGAGCAAATTTTCCTTAGTTCTATTGCTATGAAACTAGTAGTCTAGTGTCTAGTACTACTAGTCTACTACATACTCAATTTTAGTAATTAGAGTCCATATCCATTTTAATAATTTTTTTAGTTTATTATAATTGGAGAGTTATATGTCTAGACTTCGTACTCCGTGGTAAGATAAATCGATGATGGAATGTTTTGGTTGGATTATCCAGCATAATGTTTATATTCATGTAATTTGATTATTTTGAGACTTTTTTTAATGTATTTTGAGTATTTTGGACAATGTATTGTATTTTAATTGTTATTAAAACTTAATTTTATGATTTTTATTATATTTTTTAAATTTTATTAATAAATAGCCGCCTACACGCGGGTCCTGCCCGCTTTTAAAATAGAAGGGTAGCGACAAAAAAATATGCCCGTAATTGCGGGCGGGCTTTTGAATATTTGAGCTCGCGGGTAGATATTTTTGGTATTACCCGGTTCGCTACCCGCCCAAGTCGCCCATGAATACCTCTAGGGTTTACACTTGAAGAAGACGAAAGGCAGTAGGCAATGTCGTACAATAGGCAACTCTATGTATGTGGAAAGCAGTTTGAAGAAATTTTGTAGGAAGTAGTTTGAAGGAAGGAGAAGAGTTTGAAGAAGAAGAAGAGTTTGAAGAAGAAGAAGAAGAAGAAGAAGAAGAAGAACAAGAGCCAGCAGTCCTATGTGGAAAGCAAATAAAACAGTAGGCAACTCTATGTATATGGCGTTTTTTTTAATTAGGTATATGCTGCGGTTTTGTAGGAACCGCAGGAAATAAGCTATTATATGCTGCGGTTTTCTAGGAACCGCATCATATACCCCTTTTTTTTGCTTGTTTTTTCGAGCTGTTTTATATTTCGTCTTGAATAAACTGCAACATTTGTTAGGCAATAAATAAGGTTTTTTCCACTAGTGCTAGAACAGTGGCTTTGAGTTCAGCAAATTGTTCCCCATTCATCATCACAGGAGCAGCCCCTTGGACCTCTTGATGTGTAGCTTCATCAAGGTTTTCCTTTAAATCCGCATCATAACTCCATTCAAATGTTTGGCATAAAATACTTTTGTAATAGATTCTTCCCAGATTGTTTATAGAACCCGAAACCCTAACATCATAGATTTTTGTTGGGTCACAGTAGCATTTCTTCAACCTTACCAAGCTATCACCAACTTAATTAGAATTAACGTTAGCGCTTTCAGATGGTCTTCTAGAAGTTTCAAAATAAACCTTACCGCAAAATGAAGAGTACCTTGAAGAAGTATCCATGGATGGAGAGAAGGAAAAAGAAAGGGAAAAGGGAAGAAGAAGAAACGTGTATTTTGAAATCTAATAGGGTTGGGTATATAAGCAAATATAAATTAACCTTGGTTAGGTCAAATTCAAAAATAAATGGTAAGATAACGATAAAAACTTGAATAGTCTCACGGTTGTAATTAGCATGAAATGCTGAGGGTACCATTGATAATCGAAAAAACAAAGTACCAAAGATGAAGTGCAAAAACACAGGGTACCATTGATAATTTCCCTAAATTTAATTACTTTTGGGTCGGCCCAATAGATGCTCTTCATGGAGATGGTCTCTCTCAACAATGGTTAATTTAAAAAATAATTACAATCAAGAACAACCGGTCTTCTGAGAGACCATCTCTTTGAGAGACATCTCTCATGTCCAACCAATTAAAGCTTAATTAAACTAAAAGCTTATAATGGGCTGATCAATTTTTCAAAGAGACCGTCTTTCACAAAAATATGTGAATTACGAGTTTGAAAATAACTTCTCAAATCCTGCTCTTCCGTTCTTCTTTTATGATTTTATGACAATTAATTATAAAATTTATTAGATTGTGGTACACGGTCTAATACAAGAGAGCTGAAAATATAATTTGTTGCAAATGTTATTTGTTATTTTCGAAGACAAGAAAACAAAAACTTGATGATGAGGATATATATAGTAGAAGTAAATCTTATAAATCTTAATTTCAAAAAATCAATAACTTGGATCACACAAAAGTATATAAGAGTAATCAATCCCCGCATAGGTTCATCTCAAAAAAAAAAAAAAACAAAAAATCAATGCCCGCATTTTGAGCACGTGTGTCGGACTTGTAATTTACAACTCAAGTCAGGAGTGTTTCAAGTTTCAACGTTACAGGAACTCAAGGTTAATAACACGACCGTTTTCGACATTTTAAAGGCCCTGAGCAAAATATAATTTTTAGGCCCTTAAAATGTAAAATTACATTTTATTACATTTTGGTAGTTGTAAATTTATTTATCAATACTTTAATTAGTACAATTATTTTTATCAATATATTAAAACATTGCTAAATTTTATAATTTTGTGGAACCAAAAACTATCAATCATGAATTTCAAATTAAATAGTCATTCCTTTTAAGTTTAAACTTTAAACCACTATTATCACTTATCTTAATTGAATTAATAATAAAAGTAGTAAATTAAAAATTATCAAGAGAAATTATATTGCTCACCTAGAATAATTTATACTAGTATATCCAAATCATTAATACAAGCTGATTAATACAAATTTATTAGCCACTTTACATAATTATTTTTTAAAAATAGATTGAAAGCGAATACATTAAATTTTAACACTCTCCCTATCCAGTTAGTTTTGCTACACAATACACAAAAATCCTCATTTTAATTTTAACCATATAGCAAAAAATATAAGGCCCTTCATAAATCGGGGCCTTGAGCGGGAGCTCATGGTGCTCCCCCTAGTAGCCGGCCTTGGTTAAGAACTGATGATCTAAAAGAACAATTTCAGATGACATAAATTAATAACTAATAAAACATAACTAATCCAAGAAATAAGTAATATCAAACATGAGCAAACAAAAACTTTTCGATCAATACGAAACGAAAAAACGCTTTTAGAAGTCCTCGTAAAATGTCCTGCATCGAATTTCCTCTGCCACTACTGAAGACGAGATGCCATGAAATTGTTTCCCGAGAAATGACGCATAACCATATCTCTCCTTAGACAACAGACGCAATGTTTGTCATAACCTCATCTTGACCTCCCAGAGTTTGACAGGAGTCACCTACTGAATTAGCATTTTTAGAGCCGTCTGCTTCCTCATAAGAAGCTTCGTGAACTCCAAGGGCAGCACGACCAGAGGGATCAAGATTTTTTGACCATGACGCATCCCATTCCACTGCTTTTGCAGTACTGCAAGCAACACTAGGACCACCTGGAACTGTTTGTCTAGCAGCATTCTGATCAAACAGGATCATCAAGGGAACAATTAGAAGGAAATATATGTGCTACAACAATGAGAATAATCGATTCAAAAAACTCGAGTAAAGCAACTATCATCCTTCAACACACTTCTCAGTTCTCACTATAAACACCCATTTTACCTTTTAAAGGCCATTTTGGACTTAATTTTCTCATTCACCCTTACCTCAATTACACTTCATACCCTACATCCTATGGCAGCTCGACTTTTTCATAGAATAAAGAAAAGCTTAGGTAGGGTCCGTTCCAGCAACCTACCAAGGCGAGGGTGTGCCTCTGGGACTAGCGTCCAAAAGTAACAACATATTGTTCCACCAATACAGCCCTCAAATCGGCAGTGGGGCTCAAAGTCACAACCTTCTCAGGGGTAGTAACTGTTCCTAACAAACTGAGCCAGTAAGTATCGGTGGCAAGTGACATAATGATACACTATAATAGATCAAAGAAAATAAAATAAAATAAACGCTCAACTAAAGGCCCCAACTACAACTATTTAAAACAGGAAACTACCCACCGAAACACTTTTCTAAAATTCATCGAATTAAATCTCCTTAAAACGCTAAATACACCATGAAGTCATGCTTCTATATTTCAATTACAGGAAAAAAATCTTCTACCAAACTAAAATAATATTCTTCTATTAAGATTTGCCCAAAACTTTCAGATCAAAAAAGCTTCAGAATAATAGAAAATCCTGGAAAAGCAACATGGTTTATACTTGAAAATAAGACAGAAACAAAATTAAGATAAGCGGCAAATGTACATACAACACATGAAGTAGAAAACAGAAAAAAGTTGACAATGACCAGATACAAGTTAGCTACTACAATGAAACATTTGTGTGACTAACCTTTGGAAAGAATTTTTCAAAAATAGCCCGGTAGTAGTATCCTTCTTTTGTAGTCGGAGTATTTTCAGGATAAACAAAACTAGCGTTTACTAACATTGAATCTGTAACCTGAAAATTTTCAACATCAAAGGTCACACGTAGCTTGTAAGGCTAAAGATATCGTTCAGAGAAGCCAGGGCTCAAAAATATGAAACTGAAGGCTTTAATGACCATAACCAAATCTCATACATGTTTGCAAGCATGATCCTTCAAACCATCAATCCAACTGTATCCCACTCCATCACTGAACTGTTCTTTCTGCCGATACAGTATGTGCTAAAGCCAAAAATACAAGAAAACTATCATTGTCAAAATTGTAACCCATAGCAGGAAATATCATAATTTTGCACAAAAGATAACACTTGCAACAGGAAATAGATGTCCCACTTACTCTAAAAAAAAAGGGAAAATTGAATATATTGCATACCTTGGGTAGATAAGGCTTCTTATCATCGTCAAAAGCATTGCGCAAAACCCATTTCTCAATCCTACCTTGATCACGTTTAATCTGCAGGTTTTAAAAACAAATATTATCTACTCAGTCCACCCTTGAGGAAATTTCAGCAATAATGATCAGACATGAAAACTTTATTCTAAAACATTCCATCCTACACTTAAGACAGTGGACTTTGATGAAGCAAGTGATAAATTTACATGAGCCAAAAACATGATTTACTTATTTCCCAATATCTACAAAAATCTTCTAACCCAAAGAATTAATGGACATATTTCATAATAAAAACTATAATAAAGGAAAAAGTTGCTTTTATAATAGAATCTTACACATGGAAGAATTTTAGCCAAAAGCTTTCAACATTTCTTTATAGCAGCAAAGCTTGCAACATTTTCCATTTCGGGGAATTGTAACATTAGTAGCAAAATTTCTATTTTAGGTATCTTATTCAACTTACTTTTTCGCCTTTTCCTCTCTTACCAGTTACATTTGTCTATTCTCTCAAAGATGTATATTTTATAGTTACTTTGATTTCATATTGCAGTGGACTACAATAAAATGATTTTTTAAATCATGTATGTTTCTTATTTATGTGAGTTTGTTAATGATGTTTGCTATCAAAATTCAAGAATCGATCGGACACATCTCTTTGTAATTAAAAGGGCGTACATTCAACCCCAAACCCTGTCTCGGTGGGAGCCACTTAACGGGGTAGGTGTAATGGAATGTTGGTGTTTTAGTAACATGTCACTTACTCTTCACATTTTCTCCCATTCTCTTCTTAGTTTCCAGTTATTGCACTAGATTTCTCTATCTCTTTCTAACTTTCCAAATATTAGCACCAACCATTTTACATTTGTCTGTAACTAACGTAAAATAAATAGAGGAAGTAATACTTTGTAGGGAAACTTCTAGGTTAGAGTATGTTGACAAGCTAGTTTTCAAAATGCTCCCAACCAACCCCCATCATCACCTTTTCCCTCCTTGACATCAGAAGTCAAAACAACAAAACTGAGTGGTGATTTAACATCAAACTATAATTATATCGAAAGCCAAAACTCTAGCAACAAAATTGATGTTGACATTTTCTTGAATGAAATTGTTGAAAGTAGTGTTTGGAATACTCATTAAAAACATCAAATACCATTTTCCACTCGGGATCAATACTCATAGCAATATTGATAAAATCTTTATCCAAGAAGGGAACACGTGCTTCAACACCCCAGGCTGATGTTGCTTTGTTGGCCCTCAGGCAATCATACTGATGAAGAGCTTTGATCTGAACAATACAGATGACAAACACAATGAAAAAGATAAAGTGAAGAGTATTGTTTCCTATGAAAAAACATTTGTATCCATGGAGTACCTTTCTACATGTTTCCTCGTGAAATTCCTTCTTGTCAGGTGCCTTGTGAAAATACAAGTAACCACCAAAAATTTCATCAGATCCCTCACCAGAAAGAACCATCTTTACTCCAAGAGCTTTTATTTTGCGAGACATCAGAAACATTGGGGTGCTTGCTCTAATTGTTGTAACATCATAGGTTTCAATATGATAAATCACTTCTTCAAGTGCATCAAGGCCTTCCTAAATTTGAGGTCAAAAATCACCTTTAAAAGTCTGATGTATTTAAAGCTAAATTTCATTGGAATTCTGTCTGATTCAAGTGATCATACGAAAAGTACCTGGACTGTGAAATATAACTCATGATGACGAGTCCCAAGATAATCAGCAACTTCTCTTGCAGCTCTGAGATCTGGAGAACCCTAAGCAGCAAATGGTGAGTTTAGTTCGAGGTCCCAAATCGACTCGGAATAAAGGATAACATAAATGCTCCATCTGGATACGTGAAAAGACAAATGAGCACAACACTAGATGTACATATAGCCAATCATGAATATCTCCCACCAAGAAAAATATCTTTGTCACCAAACATTATCATTTTTACAGTTGTAACTTGCATGTCAACGTGATATAATGATTAGATTTCAAAACTAATCATAAAAGAAATTGTAATGCTAGATATGATCATTCATATCATAGATAAGAATTGTTATCAAACTTTGTCTTCCCTATCCAAATGAGGGAGACAATCAAATTTAACTCTCAAGAATCTAGATCAAGATTATGAGGGATATGATTCCAATAGCTTTGCTCAACATGGAGAGGGATGGGCTAGAGGGGCATTGATTCTAGAGCTCAACAAATCCAAAACACAAGAAAAATAATTATGTCTTGAGCAATATAAATGAAGAGAAGATAAAATCAAAATCTTCAGAGACGTTTATATGTAGTTTGGATTAAGCAAAAAGTTTTAGAAAGATGATGTTATGATATGTAGTTCAAAATGGATTCTCACCCTCAATCCAATGCAAAAGGAGTGCAGTTGTGAGCCCCATTGGTATGCTCCTTCTGTTTCTTCCAAGTGACGAGATGCCACAGCAGCAACAAGAGATGAATCAAGTCCACCCGATAGAAGAACACCAAAAGGGACATCTGTCATCAATCTCTTAACCACAGACTACAGAGCGTTTTTAACAACATATTACAAAGATAAAATGTAAATTAATTATAACAGGTTTTGTGAGCTCATAACAAACTTAATGAGAAGAATATTATTTAATACAAAGTTATTATCAACACATATCAAAAAACTATTTATTCAAATAGTATAAATGAGGTATGACTTAATCAAAATGAATGACCAGATAATGGCCAATTAACACTGCTAACATACCCTTTCAAAAGCTTCACGTAAAACCTTTGGGTCATATGGAGTTGAAGGTAGCTTCTCAGAGAACCATGGCGGATTGTACCACCTTCTAAGCCCACCTGTGATAAGTTAAACATGATATGATATGGCAATAAAAGAAGCACACAAATTCCTAAAACGTAGCCCAAAGTCCATGAACTATTAAGCATACCTTGTTTGCTTGAATATATGTGTCCAGGAGGAAAAGTGATGAATCGTTCGCAATCATCACTTAAGGCCTTCATCTCTGAAGCAAACCAAATTGATCCTGCAAAACAACATATTTACTGTGTAATGTATGCAAAACACAAAACTATAATCAAATCATTAACAAGTAAATTAAGAATACAGGGCATATGAAAGAAAGTATGGAATTATAAATATACAGAAACAATCAATTTTATGTACATATAATTCAAAATTGGGAACAAAGCAGGAAAAAAAAAATTACTCTAAAAAATATGTACACGTCAAATCTATTGAAAGCAAAAAAGAATGTAGGATAATTCTTCACTATGCTAGAACATGAACCAAGCGTAACCACTTTGTATTTGTATTCTATAATTCTAAGCAACTTAGTTTCTCTCTCAAAGAAAAGCATAACAAAGATTATTGCATGAAATAAAAATTTGGACAGCTGGATCCATAGTGCGAAAACAAGGCCGCATCATATCATATCAGCCATGTTATAAAAGTTTTCAAATTTACCGAACCGATATTACCTGCTGTTAAAGGTGCAAAAACTATATTTTAGGCTAGTCAAGGGATACCTCACAATTTCAAAGATATTTGGTAATACGACAACCACATCACTTCCGTCACCTCATCACTTTGTCGTTACCGCAATCGTGACTGTTACTACAATTTTGCACTATGGTTGAACTAGATCATCAGGCACAAGCCAAAAATGTATCAACACAACACACCAACACAAAAACGGCACAAATTTCAAACAAAATATGCCAATTTGATCAGCCTGGCATAATTAGATACTATTATATCAGACTTTAAAAAACATAAAGATTAAATGCAATTCCACATACCATCCGGACCCCAACCCATGTACAGTGGGGTGATACCAATACCATCACGAGAAGCAATGAAGCTTTTGTCACGTGTATCAAGAAGTACAAAGGAGAACATCCCATCCAGCATATCCACAAAGTCCTCTCCATACTCTTCATACTAGTATTATAGATGTCAACCAAAAAAATTTTCACATGTACTTTGTTGCATAGGTATGAGCGTATGGTGAAGAATGAAAAAGAATACCGTATAATATTAAGGAACTTACAAGGTGAGCAATCACTTCACAATCACTACCAGTACGAAATTGGTGTGACTTCAACTTCTCTCTTAACTGTTTGTGGTTATAGATCTCTCCATTGACCTGAAACCATGAGGTCAAAGTAAGAAATAAGAGATTAACATACGAAGGGAATCCATACTTAGTTGTGTAGTGAAACTAAGAATAAATCACAGTTCCAACAGAGACAGTTGTTTCAAAAGTTTTAAAAAAACCAAATCCCTAAATTACATAAATTAATCAATTCCAGTGCTATTACATCAAAAACAAAGTGCGGAAAGAAATTTACTGTAACAATAATAGTCTTGTCCTCATTATAAAGAGGTTGATCTCCTGAAGTAGGATCAACAATAGCTAATCTCTGATGAGCAAGATAACAATTCTCAAAACAGTGTAGACCACTCCAGTCAGGGCCTCTATGACGTAACCTATCATCCAATAGAAGATCACCAATCACACAACACTCAAACAAATGAAATATAAGCCTGTGATAGGCGAACATGCTACATTTATCTATAATAGATACAATGATAAATACCTTGAAGTCCAACACATATATTTTATAGTCGATTAATATTTAGTAACCCCCTTATACAGCAGCAGCCAATCTCAATATAGGCTCACAAAGTCACAAGTTAAGGCCTTACAATAAGTAACCTCTCCCTTGTAACACAATCCGAATTAGCCTTATATAACAATGTCAGCTTCAATCACAACAAACACTCTCTTCCCCTTCAAGATCTTTACACACTAGAAAAGTTTGACCATAAAGACTCAACCAGATATCAGTTTGGGAGTTCTCAATAAGGGTCGAAACCCTTAGTTACCTCTTTTTTGGTATCTACTCCCTCTATTGTCCTTTGATGCTCCCATCTACTTTTTGCACAGTTTTCAAAGCAAGTATTTAAGGTTCACTAAGTGGCTCCCACCTAGAGTGGGGTTTGAGAGTCAGATGTACAAAACCTTACCCATGTTGGTAATAAAACTAACAAAAAAGGTTATTTTCGATTCCCCTTAGGTAGATAACATCATGTGCAAATTCACATGATTACGAAGTGTACATGACCTAATGAGTCATCTTACTATAATTCATTATTATCGAAAAAAACTATAAATCTTTAGCCTCATCGAAATAATGGACATTTTATAAAATAATATAAAAAGTATATAAGAAGATTACATGAATCGAGACGAATCTAATAAGATCTTACACACATAAATTTTAACCAGTGGTAATCTATGAAAAATTATATACAAGTTTCTCTATCATTATATAGAATATACTTAATAAACATCAAAGAGAAAGGAGGGAGTATCATTTTCATCAAAATATACTTCTAGTAATTACATTGCATGTAAGTCAAGTCGAAACAATCTACTCAACAAGTGCGTTTTTTTTGTCCATTCAAAATCATCCATAACCATTGCAACCATCGGCAAAGCTACATTAAGGTTGCGGGCTTGGTTCAAACACACGGTCATTTGTATTTTCAACTTGGTCACCTTAATAATTTTAAAATAGGATATATGGACAGATTAAATATCACAAAATCAAAGAAATTTAAGTAAGCAAAGTAGTATAAAAAAGCTTGACGTCTACCTCTAATTCTTTTTGTAATAAGTTTCTTAAGTTGTTATTTTAATAGAACTTTTGTATTTCAAGAAACTTACGCAATACTTATCGACATCTTTACAAGCTCTCTACCTTCCAAGTTCCAACGCTCAAATTAAAAACTATTCCATTTATAAACAGAAAATTAGACTTTAAACTTAGTTTTGATCAACAAATATGCTAATGTATTGGTCATTTGACTATATTTGTGTTGCTATTGTATCGATCATCCAGCTATAACTTTTTCCTAGTGTATCGGTCATCTGAAAATGAGTTTTTAATAGTGTATAAGTCGTCCGACAATAATTTACTTGCTAGTGTATCTGTCATCCAACTATACTTTTTTGCAAGTGTATCTTCTATTCCCTCTCCCCCACAACACAGTTGAAATACTTAGGTTCACCTTAGATTGCAACTTGCGTCAAAATTTGTAGTGATACGGTTTCACTGTGAGCTACTCAGCCTGTGGGCTTTGAGTTTGCCCCCTTTGTTTGAGAAAAGGTGTACATAACAAAAGAAAAATGAGCAAAGTCACATAGGAAACAACATCAATACCAAAAGTCCCAAAAAAAATTGGGATAGGAACCATAAATTAATTCGAATGGCTGTTCTTTAAAAAACTTAATATCCATTCATTCTAATTACAATGATGAATAATAACGAAAATGTTCATCTAATCCACTTCCCATAAAAAGTGGGTTAGATGAACATTTTCGTTATTATTCATGATTGTAATCGGAATGAATGGATCATAAGTTTTGACATTAGCATAAAACATCCAACATCAATTCCAATCCTTACCCATTGCACCTCTATTTACAGGTACAAATACAAAGAACACAAATTACAAATTCAAATCCATTCCTTTGTCAATTGTCATTATAAGGAAAACAAGAATCAACGAATCATATAAAATCAGTAATCTTTAAATATGAGTATTCTTAAAAAAAATACGCCAAATTCATGTCAAAACAAGAGAATAGTAACAATTAACAAATTTTGACTTACAAATCATATATAAAAAAATCCATTAAAGACTTGTGGTTCATAAATTACCTCCTGGAGAGTTCGATGATTCTAGACCGCTTAGCTTGGGACGTATCAAGACATCCAAATACCGCAAGAATTCCACACATGTTGAGTTGAATCAGACAAAAAAAAAAAAGTGAAATGAGAAGTAGGTGAAGTTAATAAAGCTGCAACAACGGTAGAGAAGAGAGATATAAGCGCGCCAATCGGAGTCCTTTATGCTTATTGGAATCACAAAGATTCTACTTTTTCTAAAAACAAATTAGGGTTTTTAGTAACTGTATCTGATTCGTTTTTTCATGGGGCCTGCCTTTTCTTTAAAAATGAGTACTCATGAGTAGACCTGGGAAAACGGTCGGTCGGACGGGTTACGGGTCGGGTCGCTTTCGGTTGGGTTATTTTCGGGTTGGGCCACTTTCGAGTCGGGTCATTTTCAGGTCGGGTCACTCTCAGTTCCGGGTCGGTCGGTTTGACCCAATGGGTTATGAATTATGAAAATTTAAAAAATGATTTTCTTTATTTTATTATTTATGAAACTTTTTTAATAAAAAAACTATTTCTCATCCCTATGATATTAATCCACATATCAATTAACACAATATTAAAGCCTTATATGTGATTGAATTCAAGTTATACAAAATCAGTAATTGCGACGCTCGTTGTCTAAACTTTAAATCTATATGTATAGTTGGATTTGTAAGATACGGGTCATATTAGAGAAACCATATGTGCGATTTTCTAAAACTAGTTGGTATGTCGGGTTCATCTAAGTGTAAAGAAAATAAGGGAATTAATACTTATTTTGAAAGACTTGTAATATACGTGCTTCATGAAAGTTATTGCGTTTATTAAAGTTATAACGTTAGATAAAAATGACGTTAAATATCTTCTCATTTTCTCATAATTTTTTTTTTTTTGCAATTTTCATGTTGGAAAGATATACAAATAACTAAGTACTTATTTCGATTTATAAGATACACGTTTTATAATCTAGGGTAGCGACATTTCTTTTCTGAAAAGCTCATTCAAATGTGCAAAACGTTCTTATAAATTATATCGATTTGCTTACTGAAATGTAGAAGAATAAAAAACTCATTTGATTATTTAACAAGATATATGTAATCAATTAAGATGATTATAACGTCCTTTTTTTAAAGAAAAATAATTACGATGGATAAAAAGATGTTAAATGCGTATTTTTTGATATCTATTAAAGAGTTTTAGGGTTCAAATGATATAGTCAATATGTTGAGATACGTCAAAAACAAAAAATTTATTTGAAATGAATTCTAACATTGAGATTAGTCTAAAAATTGACATTAGACCTGTCAAAACGGGTCGGTCGGGTCGGTTGTCGGTCGGCTCATTTTTGGTCGGGTAATTATCGGGTCGGTCATGTTTCGGGTTAAGTCGCTTTCGGATCGGTCGGGTTCGGGTTTCGACGGGTCGGGTTCCGGGTTCATTTTCGGGTCGGATCAAATTTTCCCAAGTCTAATTATAAACAATACAAAAACAAGTATTAAATTACATACTTATCACTCTCAATTATTGCTAAACATGCATCAATTATTCGCTTATCTTGTTAACATCAAAATATAAAAGAACAAAAATGAACAACATAACAACATAAAAACAATACTTATCACTGTCAATTATTAACAAATATGTATCAATTATTCACTTAACTCGTTTATTTTAATGATGATAACTATTTATACAAACAACAAAGTGAACTACATAAACAACATACATTTCAATGCTTATCACTATCAATTATTACTAAAAATGCATCAATTATGAACTTATCTCGTTTATGTTATGATGTTAACTATATCAATTGTAAGAAAAATAAATGACCTAATTTTTAGATCTATAACATATATATTTCATACTAACCCTAACAATTATGAAAATCAAATGCAAAAATGAAAAACAGAACAAGAAAAAAACTGAAAAAAGCACAAAAAAATGAAAATAATGAAGAACAACATCCTTTTCAAAAAAAAAATGAAGAACAACATAAAAAACGTAGAGAATAAAACGACCACAAAAAAATACACAAGCATTATCAATTACAAAAGAACAAGGAAGAAGACGTTACCAGTAGAAACAATGGATGAAACAACTGATGCAAATGAAGAAGGATGCACGGATGAAAATGGAGCAAGGAAGAAGAAAAATGGAAAGTTTTGATTAAAATGATTGTAAAAAGAAACTGAAAATGGAGCAAGGAAAAAGAAATGACAGTTTGATTAGAAAGATTTGAAAAAATGGAGCAAAAGAGGAAGTTAAATGAATTTCCAAAAAAAAAAGAAAAAAAAGGAAACTTAAAGGGAAAGTCGGGTACGTGCAACACACGCGCCCTATATTGGGCCGGCCCAATAGCCGTCTCATTCTAAGACCGTCTCGTGCAAGTTTTTGTGAAGAATTTTTGTCCATCACTACTCAAATTAGATGAAAACCGGCCCCCCTTTTTTTGGCCCGTTAACAAACTTTACCTTTATTTTTTTGTACTCGTGCTCTGAATTGGGTGTTGCTTTAAAATTGAAGCCAACAGCTAAAGTCTAAAAACTCCATTACCATCAAATTCATTCAATTACCCTTCTTTTCTCTCTAATGGCAACAAGAGAGAAAGAAGAAGGAGCTCCCAAAAAAGTATGGCTTTACTCAGCTTTACTAACTCTTCAGTACGGTTCTCAGCCTTTGATCTCTAAGCGTTTCACCAGGTTTCTTCTTTTCTTTCTTTTGCTTTTAATTCTGCCTTCAACGTTGCTGGGTATACATTCATCATCTTCGATTTTTTTTCTTTATACTTGTTTTAATTTTGACAATACAGTGTTGATTTTGTAAACTTTGTTTATTAGAATCTAATTATTGCTTAATTGATATCTTTACTAATACTTTGGTACAATTGTCGCCTAATTATGCTACAATAAATTATAGTTACTCGATAGATTTTTTCTCAGATTATTGGTTGGTGTATTATAGCTGCTGCACTCGTTTCTGAAGCTTTTTACTTAAATTAGGTGAATTATTATAAGGTTTAATCATGATCTATATAAATACAATTTCAATTAAGAAAATCAATTTCAAATTTCAACGATTATCTGCATATAATCAATTCACACCCCCTCCATTCATATATATTATCATATTTTGCTTGCAAATTTATTTGACTCTGTTAAGTACATATTAACAAATAAAAAAAATCAATTTCAATGATCATCATAGATTATACAATTAAGAAAATCAAGTTTTTTGATCATCTAAAAGTATACAATTTCAATAATGTAAATCAATGTGAATGAATATTTACATATATTCACCTCCTCTATTTATTCATATTATCGTATGCTCTTACACATTTTAGTCCTTCGAGTCACTCTTCATTTTATTATTATGCTAGCTTCTCAAAGTTCCAACCTTTCACTTTTCTAACTGATGTATATGTTCATTTAGTTTTTAATATATTTGTCTTCAAGATCTTTCCTTATGTCTTTCCATCCAAATTGGGATAACTATTCACTTATCTTAACCTACACTTCTTAGTTACTCCCATGTTTCTACAATGATCTTATGATTTTGTCCTACTAGCTAATGATAGATCTTGTAGTATATTCTCTTTATCTCAGCGACACTTTGGGTTTCAAATATCCATTTGAGCCACCCACATTTATGTTTTACTTTTAATCTATTTCCATTCTTGTGAAACTTTGATCTTAGCTTCTTGAAATGCTCAATTGGAAGAAGCTCTTTGATACCTAACTTTACCACACCTAACTATGATCTTAGTTTCAAAAGGTGCGTTTGGACTTTGGACACAAGAAAGAATGCCTTTTCATGTTCAAACTAGGTGCAGTATAAAAAGCGCACATACGTGTTTCTGTCGATACCTTTTAAGTTAAAAAAAATCCAAAATATTACAATGTGTTCGATATGCACTTCTTTCTCCTTAGCGCACCAGGGTTTGTCTTTGGCGCACCAAGGCAAGAGATGGTCCCTTACCCGTTACTGAGCCTTGGGCTTTCTATAATTAAAGTTATGATCATTGGTGATACATATACTCTACACCTCTATTATGAATTATAAATTCATATAAACATTCTATATAATCACTCTTTGTAATGAGATGTTGATTTTGTAAATTAATATGGCTATGTTTCAGTATGACTAAGATCATTACCAAATAGTTCAAAGGAAAGAGTTTTAGGCAAAATTTAGGGGATTGAAATTGTTTGAGGTCATTCATACGACTCTCTCCTTTTTGGTCTCTTGAAATTCTTTTCCTCATACTTTTTCCCGTCTCCTTATGTTGACATGTGGTAATTGGGTTTTTTTTTTGTCATTTACTTTTGTTTTTGCACATATATTTTCTGAGATAAAAATTGGAACAAAATTTTTAAGGTTTAGTCCACATTTGAATCTTTTTCTATTGTGTAAATTCTTACGGTTTGGGTGTACAGGATTTTTTTAACTTGTTACTAGAGAGGAGATTGATAATTTTAAGATTAAATATTAGTTTATGTCAAAATTTAATTAGGAACACATTCAATTATACTATGCTATTATGCTGATAGAAGTATTCTTATAGGCTTTTGGTAAACAAGGTAGACTTTGATTTCAATTTTAGTTATGGAATTCTGTTTTGGAATTAGAAAATATGTGATTTATTTCCAAAACATTCGTTGGGAAATATTAGGAAGTCAAAATCTAGAATTTCGAATTCAATCCTGGTTTATGGGAAGAAGTAAATTTTCGAATATTTTAGCACAAACTTTATGACATTTACCAAAATTGAATTGTTTTTGACACAAGTTAATTATATAATTCAGTTGAAATGAAACATCAGCTATAGTGATTCCTACACGGTCCAGTATGGAATGATAATCAAGACTATCCGAGTACACAATATTAAAATTTTGTAACTTACCTTCTTTGTGGAATAACCTGAAGTTGAGCGATAAAGGGAACTTATGACTTCTCACCATTTTCTGAATTTTGAAAAAAGAACTATTGACTTAAAATTTTAGTCACCAAAAGAGTTTCTTTTATTTGGATATGATGTGACTATGCGAGTACACAATATTAAAATTTGTATCTTATCTATATAGAATGATCTGAAGTTGAGCAATAAAGGTTGGTTGTGGCTTTTCATCATTGTTTGAAACTTTAAGCAATAGAATTATTCAAGTAGATGGGCTTTCTTTAAGCCCATCTTCACTGCTCTCTCTTCCTCTTATGCAGCCTCAATGCCAACTCATTTAATATAGCTATTTGATCTTTTCATATTTCTTCACTTGTATCACTTTTGAATGTTAAATTTCTCTTGTAGACGAGAGGTGATCGTGACTTCTTCAGTTTTGGCATGTGAAGTTGCGAAGGTGATTTTATTGTTGTGTTTTCAACATTTGTTCATGAGATTTTACACATTTTATGATCTTGATATATTTACCTTTCAGGTTATATGTGCTATTTCAGTTCTCATATTTGATGGCAGTTTTACAAAATTATGCAAAGACTGGTCTTTGCTCAAGGCATTGACCTTTTCAGGACTTCCAGCTGCAATATATGCACTGCAGAATAGTTTGCTTCAGATATCTTACAAAAATCTTGACTCGCTTACATTTTCAATGCTGAATCAAACAAAGTTATTTTTTACAGCATTCTTTGGGTTTATGATATTAAGGTATGCACTTAGTAAGCATTCATGCCTATTAATTCTTCTGAAATTTGCGGAGGGCGGAAATTGATTCACTATTGACTTTTTTTTTAGTGATTGTGAAACTGTTTTGTTGGGGAGGGGATAGACTTGTTTTACATTTCAACTTTTTGTCTCAATCATGCCTTAAGCTTATAGGGAGGCTTTGTGCTACTTCAAGTAGCCTCTGTTGTGTATGTTCTCTATTTCTGGTATGCCTATAACACCTTTACGTGAACTATGGAGTGCATCAATCAAATGGCTATCTGAGTCCCTTAATAGTGTTAATAAATGTTTCTTGGTAAAACGAATTGGTAATAGATTTAATATTTGTTATTTACAAACTTATTTTCACTTGTTTCACTTAGGGACTAAGGGTTGATAAGGGTCAATAAGTCAGATTAGTTTTCATAAGGGTATCTCAATTTCAATCCACTAGTAGGTACCAACACATTTGAAACAAATAAGGCCATTAAGCTGCTCATAGATCCTAATAAGGTATTGTTTGAAGATTTTACACATAGACTTGGCTTTTGTAGGGGGTTTTTGTTCATTCTCGGTCTAATTTGGACTTCATAGTGTCATTTGGTGTTTTAATGTTGGAGGATTCTATTTGGCCCAAGTACTCTTGTTCCTACTAATCATTTGGTTGCTTGTGGCTACAAGAATACATTTTGGGGGTGTTTAGCATAAGGGAATGGGAATTGTGAGACTTATGTTGAGACTTCAAAGTGAGATTTAAGATAAAATGTCTCATGTCTTTGTTTGGTAAAGGATGAGACTAGATTAAAAATTGGTTGAAAAAATCTCAAATTTACTATTTAACCCTCACTTTTTCTTTTTCTCGTTAATTTAATTAATGGCAATATTGTCTTTTTATTCTTATCCCATGTCCCAACCTCAATTACCTCCCTCCCCCAAGGACATTTTTCATGGGACTTTACCATTGATTCCCATTCCCCAACCTCCTCAACAAAAAAAAAAAAAATTTCCCAATCCCTGCTTTCAAACAAAGACATTTAAAGTCTCAACAAAAAAAATTCCCATTCCCTCCCCCAAATCCTTCATGCCAAACACCTTTGAATAATTTTGTTAGACAAGTATTATATCACCTTGGCCCTTCGGATCGCCGGTGACTACTCATGAAGACTATAGACTGGCCCCACAGACCAACACAAGTCTTTCCAGCGCACTTTGGACTCACACGTGCTCGCTCGGGACAACTTCCCAGGAGGTCACCCATCCTAAGATTGCTCCCCACCAAGCACGCTTAACTGTGGAGTTCTTAGCATATGGGCTCCCATGAAAAGAAGATGCACCTTGTTGATATGAGTAGTCTATCAATCTCTTTTCAAACTAAATCTGGGGTATCACAAGTATCGTATTAAATATTCATGGCATGCTTGTCCATGTCTAAGCATGACTTTTTCTTGATAAAATTTCATCTCGTTTGTTAACACTTGCAATGGTAGATAATTGAGTGTTAAGACTCCAAGTGCTAATAGCTTTGAAATATTCTTACGGAATAATTACCTACAATAATCCAACCTTTCTCTGGTTTCCCTACAATAATCTCATCTTTTGATCAATCATGAATAATTCCAACTTTGGAAAGTCTTTACCTATAACATAACTATCATTTTTTTAACCCACTATAGTAGGTAAAACACCAAAATAATAAAAAAGTTAAAAAAGGCTTCTCTCTTTTCAGCCATGATCATCACCATTCTGCCTGCGTGTCGCACCGCCATTCGCCTCCCTTTCCATAACCATTACCTTCACGGTTAACCTAGTCGCAACACCATCATCTGCCTCCCTTTCTGACATCATTACCTCCACTGCTGACCTAGCCGTAACACCGCCCTCCCCCTCCATCACTGTAAAGTAGGATAGTTTTTATGATGTGGCTGCCACATAGGCTCCCAAAAAAGAGAAGAAGCTAAGGAAGGAGGAAAGTGAGGATGAAGATATGGGTTTCTCTCTCTTTGATTAGAGAGTTACTATCTTCTTGTAGTGTCTGTTTTAGATTCTCTATCTAGAATTAGGATTGTTTTATAGAATTGTGTTTTGATGTCTAATTTATTTGATGATAATGCAATTTTCAAATATCAAATAAAAGCTTTGTTCGTGGGGAAGGAGGTGATCAAATACTCAAGATGATACTGGAAGCCATGGTGTCAAAACTTGGCCGAGTTGACTCGGATTTTCAGTCAATCGTTCCAAGAACTCGAGTTTTGTAACGGTGTATGTAATAATGGCGTTCCGCCGTGCTTATTGGCCATTTTGACCGTTATGAACCGGACTTGATAGTAAATCTATGCGATTAAGGGCGAGTTTTGGTGAGTATGGATATTTTTGACAAGATTGAACCCAAAAACAAAAGAACCGGACTATGAAGCCTTGAAATTGAAGGATGATGGTCAACTCACCATTGATGAAGAGAACTTCTTAAACGTTGGAGTTGATGGAGTTTAAGTCTTCTTGATAAATTTTAATCACTTCTCACCTCATGATCTCCTCTTTGGAAAATCTAAATTTAATATCACTTCTCAAAAATTTTACTTTTACAGTGTCGCAATTTAAAACTTGTAGAAGTAACAGTTGCAATAATTACTATTAATAGAGATAAAAAGATAGGATAGGAACAGGAAAAGTCATATGGGTAAAGTAACTGAGATTGTGGGGTGTGGGAGGCGTGTAAGTTTAGGAGCAATTATTATTAAAGTTTTTTAATTATGTTTTAATTGTTAGTCATATACTCCCTCAATTCCTTTTTGTTTCTCCAATTTACCTTTTGCACACATTTTTTAGCAAATTTTAAGGCTTAATATCTCTAAGTACGAATCATAAAAAATTATAAAAAATATATATCAAAAACACTTAAAATCAAGACAAATCTAACAAGATCTCACATGAATATATTTTATCTTCAATATATACTTCAAAAATCTAATTTAAATTTCTCTCTCTTAAAGTGGACAAACTTAAAGTGAACAAATAAAAAAGAACGAAGGGAGTATAATTGTTGGTCTATGTGTTAATTATTAATAAAGATTTTTTTTACTGTATATATGTGTTAATTGTTGTATTTTATATTCAATCACAAATCAATTAGTATTTTAAGATAAATGACAAAAATTTTAAATATAAATTACTAAAAAATCATTTCAAAAGTGAATTTAGAAACATATAATCCTGCATAACAATCGCGACCCGTTCAGTGATTATCGGATTTTTCGTTTCCGTGATCCGCGATTGAGACTGCGATCGCGACCGCGATTTTGCACCATGCTGGAATGCTGGAAGCCACCATTGTTCTGTTATGGGCTGTTAGGCAGCAAAGAGAGGGGTAGACATAATATTTTTATTTTTTATTTTTTTACTTTTTGAAATTTAATTTTAACTTTTATTGAAGTATAACAACTAGTATAGAAGGTTATGGATTACCATGGATCAATCCTAGCAAACACCCCAAAAAGTTGAAATTATTCATGATTAATAAAAAATGAGATTATTGTAGGGAAATCAGAGAAAGGTCGAATTATTGTGGGTAATTTTTCCTATTTTTAATTCTACTATCATGAAGATACTTCATCCAATATTTTTATAATATTTGGTTATATCTAATCCCATTCTACCACTAGTTCAGTGGCAGATTGAGAAATTCATGTTAAGCGTGTTAATATTAAAATAACGAATGGGTGAAATTTCCTTTTTTATGTTTAAAAAGGAATAAAAAAGTTTAATAATTTTTTTGAGGAGCTAGCCGACACTCCAAGTTTTCATTTGAGCGTATCATTAATTGATTGCATTGTAGAGTATACAAAAGTACGAGTAATGTTCCTCTAGTTTATGTTCCTCTAGTTTAGCATTTAATTCCTCTGAAATAGCACAAAAATTAAATATAAAGGCCCAATTTGATAGCTTTGTGGATTAAATTAAAGTGATTTTTGTTTCTAAAAGTGTCTAGTTATTTGGGCATATTTTTGATTATTTTCTTGCAATTAGTAGTTTTTCTGGGCGAATGTGATATGTGAGAATGGTTCTGCACCACTACGACATAGAACAAGTGCAAGATATAGTAAGTTTGGTGGAAGCATTTTTGAATGGTTAACATCGAATATGTTTATGTTAATCTCTTTCTTGTGATTCTTACTACTAAATTTTGCTTTAAGAAACTTGATCTGGATGGGTAAAACACTCGCATTTGGTCCCCAAAAGAAAGTTTTTTGTTTTGAGTTTGAGAGGATTGCGCATTTGGGTTTCCTTCAAATTTGTTTAGGAATTCGTTTTCTGGGGAGCTTTAATCGTTGTTTTGTTGTGTTTATTTGATCATTCTAGTGTGCTTGATCAATTGTGGGAAGTTGAGTTAAATTTAAAATGTGCGACCTTGAATAACGAAGAAGCATGTGAGTAGTAATTTGTCTTTAGTTGAAGTTAGGTAACTAGGCACTACATTAATACACTAGTGGAGCAGCAAGGAGGATCGCGATTTAGTAAACTAATATTTGGTGACTATTAGGAAGTGGTAGAAAAGTTCAATCAAAAATCGGAAAATAACATTTAGTGAAAAGCAAGTGCGTTATACTTAATGAGTCAGCTATTGACAAAGACGATGGGAAAATTCCAATCAAGCGGTAGAACATTTGGATGCAAATTTGGGCTAAGGGTGTCTATAATGCGAGTCTAGTAATGAGTCTTAATTATGAGTCTTGCATGCAGTCTTAATAATTTAAAACAATTGCAAGACTCTTGAAGTTGGGCAAGTTTCAAAATTTTTTCCCTTAGCCAATGTTGACCTATCAAATCATTGTGCAAGTATATTATAAAAATGTGTCATATAAAATGGATATGTGAATAAAACTTGTACAAGTATAAAGCCGAGTTTGAAGTGAATCTAGGGATAAAGTGTAAAAGCGGGAAGAGTCTTGTATGGATTCGAATAATAACAAAGTAGATAAAAGTTATTTTGAAGATTGAGGGTTTGAGTTTGAGAATATTCACACCCTAAGCGTTGTTTAGTTGTGTGAGTTGCGATGGCAGTATAACAACACATGTTTGTATATGGTGTATGCAAGCCAATCTTTATCATATATGGATTACGCTAGATGGTTTGATGGATAGAGACATGAAATTCTTGAGTCTTGACAAGTAGTTGATATTCCCAACGGTGCTATAAGTTTTTTTCAAACCATGATATTTTGATAGCTAGATTGACGCATCATGGTATAGATTCCATATTCACATGGTCGGCACCGAAACGGGGGTTGCTGATGAAATTTGATTGTCCTCATGAGATTAAAAATCAAAGACAAAACCGTGATGAAATTGTCGATACAATTGTTGAACCAAGTTTAGAAGTTGTTCTTAAGGTTTGGAGATATTGTGCAAAGAATTATTGAAATGGTAGTGTAATATGATGATCTTGGTCCAATTTTGATGTGTATGCAAAGGAAGATGTAGTCTAAATCCTCTTATTGAGAAAATTCATCCAAAGTTGAAGATCTTTGATACTTTTTTTAAGCCTTAAGTTCTTGTATTCAGTGATATTTTTTTGATGTTGAGGAATCATCTAAAGCTACAAAATTAAGAGAGCTTGAAAACTATGTTGAAGATTTGAACATGAGCTTTTAATATGAAGTTCTTAACATTTTCTTTTTTTGCAAGAAAAGGATTTTATCATATTTCTCTGATGGATCACCTTGACATATTCAAAGCGATTTTTATTTCTAAGAGGGCTATATGAAAATCTTCTGAGGATTCATCTATAGATCTTTCTCGAGTCAAGGGCTCTTTGGTCTCACTCTCCTTTATGGGTATGAAATTCCACCTTCCTTCCCTCCCTCCCCAGACCTTGATCAATGATCTTATGAGCGGGATACACTAGCTATGATGATGACTATATGGAATTTGAGCGGAGTTTGACTATTTTTCCAATGTTCTGGATATGGCTAATTTAAAAGCTTAACATAGCAATATCGCATAGCCTTATAGCAAATACATGGTTTGAATGAGCATATGTAGTGTGAAGCTAGCCGAAAAGTAGGCGGGCGATGACTCAACACATATACAAGAACTTGCACGTGATTTTGCGAGTCATAATTAGGTTTGTTTTGTAGTCGTGATGTAGTAAGGGAGTTTTCCGTACTTTGTTTTTACTTCCTTTGTGCTCGTTTTAGCTACCTACGATCAATCTGCTTAAGTGTTATACTTTAATTAGATGCAATAGTCTTAAGAAATTTCAGAAATGCGAATTCTATATAAGTTGAAATATTATTTATATATAAATCTCAGTTTATTAAAACTAAAATAGTATCAACTGGCTATATATAATTCAAAATTTTAAGGTTGAGAAAAGTTTATTGTGTTTTGTAAGAGATACATACAAACCGAAAAGTCAAGAGTTTCTTGCTTTCGAAACTGAGCGAAGGATGAAATATTTCGAGTTCAATCAATTCCTTTGAATGCTAGGTGCAGATGTAACATTTAAAGCTAAACAATATCATCTTTGAACTCTCTTTTACCATTTGCTTTTGTTGAATCCAAATGTTCTCAACAAACTATGTGGATTGTCATAGTCAACCGGTGCATATTGTCATATCTTCCACAAATTTTAAGTTTTATGACCTCTTTACTTGTAATAATTTGGTCATCTTCGGCTACCTCATCTTCTTCTAAGCTCTTAAAAGGTCCAATTTTCTAAATACTGAATTGTTTGATCTTCTCTGCCAATGCATGCCATCATTGAAAGTTTTCTCTCATTTTGTCTTCAAAATCTGCAACTTGAATCCTCGAGTATTTCGGATAAAATTAGAAATTCCACTTTATCATATACAGGCAGAAACAATCGGTTCAACAAATCGGAGCTCTATTTCTTTTGATAGTTGCTGCTGTACTTCTAAGTATAGGTGAAGGCACTAGCAAAGGTTCGAAGAGCCGAAATCCTGAAGAAGTGCTATTTTACGGGATTGTTCCTGTCTTGGTTGCCTCTGTGCTTTCAGGTCTAGCTTCTGCTTTGTGTCAATGGGCTTCTCAGGTATCTTAAACTTTTCTCTCATTGCAAATATTTACTTTTGTCAAATATGATATTTCTTTACTCTCGTTCTAAATGTCGTAGGTCAAGAAACACTCCTCATACTTGATGACTATTGAAATGTCAATTTTTGGAAGCATGTGCCTGTTGGCCAGTTTGTCCCAATCCCCTGATGGAGATGCTATGAGAAAGCATGGATTCTTTTACGCATGGACTCCTTTAACTTTGGTAAATCCTTTTATCCTTCGCATCCGTATATGTGTTAATATGCTACTGAATGCTGGTGTGTAAAGTTTGTAGTTGATGTTGTTTTGGGCTGGTATTCTGATTTCAGATTAGGTATGTAAAATGATATGATAGTTATTTGACTTCTTTTATATTGTTGATTTCTGAGACATTCTGGTATATAAGCATGTGATCTAGATATTCACTTGTACTTGACGGAGATCTATCAAATTTTGAAGCTATCGATCTATGTTAGATGGTCTAGTTACTTGGAATCCATCAAATTCCATAAATTCATTGCATAGATCAACCTGTATTTAAAAGCTCTTTAGTACAAAATTCTAAATCTATTAGTTTTTGGTAGTTCATTTGCCATCGGTGTAAGTATATGGAGCAGTTATGATAATATGGGGATGTGCTATGTTATGATTAGTCAAGTAACTCGCCAATGTTACGAATTCCGTACTGGATTTGCTAGAGTGAATAGATGAACTGCAGAGTCCTGCGTGTCTAAAGTACTGGTCAAAGTATTTCCTCATGCTACATTTTTGCTATTTCATTCTTTTGCTATATGTTGAATGTTGATTGCCACTGCCTCCCACCATGTCTTCAAGGATAGTAAGATTGTCCTTGTAATTCCTATCCCTCTGTCCATTTGTGGCAAGCCTTAAGGTTGAGCCTAGATGCAGAAAGATCTGCCTTAATGCAACTGGATTGGCTTACGGCAAATCTGTGCTATCCTCACTCTCAAGTTTTCATTTTTATTGGAGAGTGAGGATGAGTAGAATTTGAATCTTATTCTGTTGCATGAACGGCATTCTTGATGTTATTTAAGCTAAGATCTTAATGGCACAGTATATTTGTGGACTCGGCATATGTATTTTGAAAGTTTTTCTCTACTTTTTACAGATCCCTGTTGTAGCAAATGCTCTTGGTGGGATTCTTGTCGGTCTTGTGACAACTTATGCTGGTGGTGTCAGGAAGGTAAGTTTTCTTAGAAAGAAATACTTATTTGTATTATTGTTTTAGTAATTATCATATTTATGAATGATTTTTTTTATTATAGGGTATCGATCCTAGAACTTTGTCTAGGAAACGTAGTAATTACTCAATTTTAGACAAAATCCGATTCTCTTTTTTATGATTGTTGTTATTGGAAACTACCTCTTTGTTTTTACAAGGGTAAGGTTTGTTCCTTTGATCCTCACCCCTGTCTTTGTGAAAGTCTCTGTGGGACCCATTTATTGGCGTTGGGATAGCCCTAGAATTTGTTTAGTTAAGAGTTTAAGACACAGAAAATTTGGTTGATATAATCCTTCCCAGATTTGGAGTTGGCCTCGAGTTGTTTGTGACTTAATTTAAAAGGTATTGAAATGTTATTATGAGGGGAATTTATCTTGGGTATTATCAATATATATATATATATATATATTGATTATCCAGCATTTAGCTTCCTGTTTTTAAGTCGGCGTGTCTTAATAGCCAAATCTCAACATGAAACCTCTTTTTCAGATGGTTGTGCTTTGGCTTTCTGTATTTTAGCGGCAAGTGCGTTTAGAAACCACATTAATGTTTTACAATCGAACACGTGCTTGATCGTATGTTTGCAGGGTTTTGTCATTGTGTCTGCACTACTTGTGACAGCCTTGTTGCAGTTCATTTTTGATGGGAAACCACCTTCACCATATTGCCTTGTGGCTCTTCCACTTGTGATTACTAGCATCTCAATATATCAGAAATACCCTTACCGCGTCAAAAGGAAGGAAGCTTAGACCATAATCATAACAGGTCGGAGAAGTTCATTTTTGTCGGTCTTCTTGCCTCACTCGCATATGGTAGGTCTGTTAAGAGTTTGCACCTGCTAACTAGGGTATTTATCTAGTGGGCATGAGTTGTCATAGGTTAAAAACCGAGGTGTTGGCTCTTCGTTTCTTTTCTTTTACACTTACTCGTTAACTATTGAAGTATTCATCTAGCGAGCTATTAATGCTCGCCTATTATTGAAAGATGAATATCCTCCCATGCGCAAGAATATAGAGTAGAGGAACTTTTCTTAACGTTTTGATGTGTTCAATTTCTAGACTTCATATGGAAATGGGAACAAAAGATTTGTAACTAGTAATTAATCTATAAGTGAATTGATGGTGTTCAATTTCTGTTCAAGTTTTTTTTTTGAGCGGTTCTGTTAAGTTTTTTAAGTAATCATATCAACTAAAGAAGCTCCTTTCTCCTATACTAATCAAATGCTTTATTTATTTTAGCATTATTTATCATTCACTTTTAATTTGTGTTTAATTTTCAATATATAAGTTATAGTATAGTCAAGTGAAATCTTATTTGATTTGTCTCGATGTAAAACTTATTTATATGAACTTTTTTATAATTTTTAACCAAACACTTAGTTCACTAATTTAGCTATTTTCAAATACATTCTCTCCCTATTTATCATGGCTGAAGATTTTTAAATTTTGTTAGTTAGTGAATTATTATTATTTGAAGTGATATAATATGTAAGATATACTACACGATAAATAAATTATGTTTCATGTTTTTAAAGTATTAATAAATTTTGTTAGTTAGTGAATTATTATTATTTGAAGTGATATAATATGTAAGATATACTACACATAAATAAATTATGTTTCATGTTTTTAAAGCATTATCTGGAATATTGTACTATGGTCTATGTTTTTGAAGTACCATTTAAAATATAGTACTATTGTTCATACATTAGCGTATCGATATATACTTTAAAATATATAATAATTTTGAAATTATCTTTTGAAATATGTACTATATTTCATACATCAACCCTATTTATTGCATAATGTATCACAACATCTCGATATAATTGTTTGTCTTAATCATTAATAATTACTATGATTAATTTATGTGACAATGACAATTATGACTAATGTACAAATATGTTTTGACTAGATGTGTTTTTTTTTTCTTTGGCAAAGTAAATATTATAAAATACCAGAGAAAAAGTAGCCGAAGCTTACATCAAGGGTTCAACAGACTGAGAGGACTAACCAACCTTAGCTTCTAAGGGACAGGCCCCTCGTCATTCGCTAGGTCGGGAAAGCCAACTCCAAAAATAGAAAATGTCTCCTAGGCTATACTTGATGCTATATCCCAAAAGGATTTTACATTGACAATTTAATTCAGACTATAACTGTGCAAAAATTAGAAGTTATACATTCAAGGTTCAAAAAAACTTGTTCAATCCAGTAGATCAGCAGCTCCATTTTGAAGGAAACAGACAGCAACTTGATTCAGTTCTTTGGGGCAGCCACAATTCCAAGCCTCCAACGCATCACTATTTGCAGGAGATCGAGATCCGAACAATCTCAAAACCAACTCAGTTATTCCACCATAGAACAAACAGGGGGAGAGCTCTAAACAGGACATTGCTACGTATAAATTTTCTAGCAATTCCAACTTCACTAACCAGCAGCTAGTACTTCTTTAGCAAGTCCTGCCTGGGTCTTATGTCGAGGTTCCAGCCCAAGACAAGTCTGCCACAACGGGACCAGCAGCAGGCAGAGGAGGGGGGGAACACAATCACCCACAATGGTTGCACCATCACAGCTACGAGCCAATACTATCTCCTACTAGCAACTGGCGTCCCCAAGAGCAAGCCCTTAGGGGCATTTAGGAACACCTCTAAGACATAAACCAAAAAAGAAAGGAGTAGCAATAAAAGCTTGCTATCCTCCAACCCAAACAGATTCATCAACCATTGCCTATTGGCCCTAGAGAGGGGCTTCACGCCCCTAAATGACCAGATAACCAGCCAAAGCGATATCAAAGTATAATCCATTCCAGAACAGATGAAGGAAACTAGCTACCAGTACCCAACTTCTTGAGCAGCAACTAGTCTCCCTCGGACAGGAGTTCGATTCATAACACTCAAAGAGAGGAATATCAATCCAAATTGATATCTTCAAATACATAACTGCATTGTGCAGTTCAAAGACAGAGAGACAGAGGAGTTACCTCACTTGACTATAGCCTGGATGATAGATTTTCCAGTGAAATGGGTCAAAACATCGACTAGGGACTTCGATTTTCCATTGTTATGTTCACTAAACAAAATCGGTTCCCAGTTAATCGATTTTCATACCAAAACTGGGCACTCCATTAGTTTTAGGCTCTTGAGACTACTCAAACACTGAGAGCAGACACCAAGAACCGGACATGCTTCGAATCCTAAAACACACTTTGAGAACAACCAAGATGCTAACCTAATTTCGAATTCATCGAAATCTATGAGCGTGATTTGAACGAAACGAAATTAGGGTTTAAATCTTCAATCCGCAGGATTTGGGATTCAGAATAGCCATAAAACGCGTCTGAGATGATAATTCCTCCCTTAAAAGGGAAGCAAATCCATCAATTCAGGCCAGAGACATAGGATTTTGAGATTTAGGGTTTACCTGGGTTTCAAAAAAACTCGAACAAAAACGCTGATTTAGGGACCAAGAAGTTGGTTCGAATAATCAGTGAGGGGTTGACATTAGGCCTAGCACGCCGGTGGTCTATTCCTCCTCGGTGGTCGGCCTCGCCGCCTATTTGCCATGGCAGGGGCAAATGAAATCGCCCTACAGGGGAGGTTTTTAGAGAGAAGGTAGAGAGAGAGGCGGCTCCAAAACTTTTTATTGTTATTATTATTATTATTACCAGATGTGTTTTAATCAAATGATAAAAATGATTTTGGCAATTGTAAGTGATTGTAAATATTTGTTTATTTTTTCGTGCATATATATATTTTAATATTGTTGTATAATGAACTATTTATTCAATTTGGTAATTATATTAACGTAACAAATACAAAAATTAAATAATTAGCCTTAAAATCGTTATCATTGTTCATATTAGTAAATAGTATAGCATTTGTGCTTTACATGGGAATCTATATGGTTTAAGATTAAAATAGTGCCTTTGGACATCAACTTTTTTTTTTATAGATTTATGGATCAAAAACGTAATAAAAGGTGATCCATATTAATTTCATACTTTTGCGTTATTAATTATAAAAAATTCCCAAGAATAATTCAACCATTGTTCGATTTTCCTATAATAATCTCAACTTTTGATTAACCATGAATAATACCAATTAACATATGTGTTTTCCACCAACATCCCAAATTACCTAAAACTTGTTAAACAAGTCACTTAGAGAAAAAAAAAATAAAAATAAAAACTAAAAATAAATTTCCCCCACCATTGCCACCCTCGTACTCTCCCACCCCCAACACCACCCTAAATCAACCACCCTCTTCTCCTCTCTATTTGCCGCCGACCACCCCCTCCAAATCCCCCTCAAGGTCAAGTCAATTTTCCACCATGTCCATTAAAGTGCAAAATTAGTGGAATCCATTCAATGGGTTGGAGATAAAGTGTTCTTAGGTTGAAGATGAAGAGGAGAGAGAAAATAAAGATGAAGTTAGTAAAGGTGTATGAAGGTTGAAGATGAAGCTAAGCTAAAGCCATTAAAGTTAGGTTGTTAAGTTGAAAGATGAAGAACAGAGAGAGAATGAAATCAATGAAGACATTAAAGTGTTATGAAGTTTGAAGATGGAGATGAAGGTGAAATTGGTGCAGGCAGTGGGGGAGGGGCTAACGTCAGAAGGAAAGAGGCCGGGAGCTCAGGTGGTTGGAAAGAAAGGGAGAGGTGGTGGTGGGGGGTTGGTGGCAGTAGGAAGTGACTGATTTTGGTTTTTTTTTATATATATATTTTTTTATCAAATTACCTACAATAGTAAGTTCATTTACCTGTTTGGATGTTAGAAGAAAATACCTCTATTAGTTTGTATAATTCATGGTTAATCAAAAGTTGAGATTACTGTAGAAAAATCGAACAAAATTGAATTATTCTAGGCAATTTTTCCTATTAATTAAACTTATTCACTTATATCTCAAACTTCCATTCATTGATCAAACTAATAAGTATTTGACTTAAATTTATCTAAAATCTAAATTTGTCCTAATCTCAAACTTTTGTTTTATTGACTAGGTTATAAGGACATTTTTATTTAATACAAAATGTGATACCCCGGATTTAGCTTCAAAAAAGATTGACAGACTACTCATATTAACAAAATGCATTTTAATTTAACTTCACAGTTAACCGTACTTAGTGGGGAGCAATCTTAGGATGAGTGACTTTGAAGTTTTTCCGGTTGCGCATGAGTGAGACCAAAGTGCGCTGAAAAGTCGCATATTGGTTTGTGGGGCCAGTCTGTAGCCTCCCTGAGTAGTCACTGGCAGTCCTATGGACTAGGGTGTTACAAATGGTACAAAACAACCTTATGATTGTGACTGATCATGTGTTCAGTGCACCTAGCGGGGAAAAATATCTTGAAACTACTGTCCATCGAGGACGTTGTATTCCTAAGTGGGGTGAGTGTGATACCCCATATTTAGCTTTAAAAAGGATTGATAGACTACTTATATCAACAAGGTGCATCTTCTTTTCTAGGGAGCCCATTTGGTCAGAACTCTACAATTAAATGTGCTTGGTGGGGAGCAATCTTAAGATGGGGGACCTGATGGGAAGTTTTTACCGGGTGCGCACGAGTGAGGCCAAAGTGCAATGAAAACACGTGTGTTGGTCTGTGGAACTAGTCTTAAAGTCTCCATAAGTAGTCAAAATTTTGAGAGAAGCAGTTTCTTATTGAGACCGTCCATATGGGGCAATCCAAAAGCCAAAAATTAAAAAATAAAAATGGCCATTCTTCAAGATAGTAAAGATAAAAAAAATCAGTTTTAACCTCAAAGGTATTAATTTCATCTTAAAGTAAATCGTAAATAGATTAAATAAAATAATTTTTTTTTTAAATTTTGACCTTACTATTCAGTTTCTACATAAATATGGTTCGTTTATCATAATTTTAAAATTCTCTTTTGATAATTCATAATGGAGGTAATAAAATGACATTATTCTACAGCTGACTTTCAAGCAACAATGAATGGTCAATTACAATATCAATAATAGTGTTAAAACATTGCACATTACAAGTATTCTTATTTGATATGACATGATGGTTCTAATGGAGCACAAAGTACTTGTACTCTTTAATCATCGATTAATAATAGTGGTATTGATCTTCTCCCATTAGCTTCTGTTCATAAAGGACTTGAAAATAAAGTTATAAGTGTATTGTTTGCTTTACCCTGGATGTGAATGCAGAGAAAGAGTCGATCTTGAGTTATGTTTGTCAATTGATTCAATGAATGCACCTGGAAATGATCAAGAGTTTATGACTACTTTGTTGTAAAGAATTTCACTTTTGATAAAAAAATGATTAATTCAGATTTTAAAGTAATCAATTATGATCAGTTATAAGTTATATAAAAAAAATAAATTTTGACCTTAAAGATATATATGATAACCTTAAATAGATCAAGCATTAAGCGCATATTGAGAAAAACTATAATTTAGCTGATTGGGATATTTGTCTCATATTAAGACCGTCGCTCCCAATAACGAATGTTAATTAAAGCGGAAATGAGTGATTCTTAGATTTGGATCCAAACCTAAATTCCAAGAGTCTAAATAATAAATTTGGTCCCTTACAAGAACGAAAGAAAAAAACTTCTATTAATAAAAAAAAATTCAAAATTAAGTGTCGGAATAAAGAATTTCCAAAATAAGCGTCTTTATATCAAACCCAAGGTAAGACATTCACGCTGTTAGTAACAAGGGCCGATTGTTGAGTTGACTTTTGACTCAGTTACGTAATCATCTCTATTACTAATAGCGAACAATGTCTTATCTCATGTTTTAGGTGAAATACGACACTTATTTTCGGACATATTTTGTTTGGACGCTTACTTCTAGAATTTTTATTATGAATTCTTTTTCTCTTTTTTCCCCTTAAAATAGGGTATAGTGTTGAGTATTTAGAGCATGTAGGACATATCCAAAGGCTTAAGGCATGTACATGTACATAGACTAAGCATAAACGTAACAACAAACCAAAAATGGGCTTGCTCGGATGCTTGCTCGTTCGAGAAACATGGTGCTCGTTCGAGCACTTCCTTGCTCATTCGAGCACATGCTCGTAGGTTAGCCAGTTTGGTTTAGAACCTTCTGTTTGATGTTTTTGGTGTTTGCTCGTTCGAGCAATTTGGGTGCTCGTTCGAGCACTTTCGAAATATCGAGGCAGAAACTTTCTGGAAGCTGTTTTGGGACATGCTCGTTTGAGCACTAATCATGCTCGTTCGAGCACATTGAAACATAATGTTTGTTCGTGAAACTAAGCTATGTTTCATGGAGTAAAGTGTTCAGTGGCGGATGTATGTACAGGACCCCCGGGCACGTGCCCCAGGCACTTTTTAAAAAAAAAAATTAAAACAAATTGAAAAAATTGATTCTGGGTGTGTTGTCGAGCTTCATTTGTGAAGTAACAATACCCAATTTCAATATTCCTCCCGCTCTCACTCTAACAAACCCAAACACTATCTAAAAGAGAAACCCTCATCGGCACCGACCACCACCACGGCTCCACCTCCACTGCCGCACCGCGCCACTGCCGGCTGTCCTATAGGCTGTAGGTGGTTTTGGTTGGTCTTCACTCAAACCCTAATCCCTAAAAATCAAATATTTGATTTTGTTGAAGGTATTCTCAATCTATTCTATTTTAAATCTTAATTTTAATCTTGTTCTAATCTTAGTGTTAATCTTAAATTCTTAATCTTATTGACTTGTTTTGTTTTAACCTTGAATTTTGAATTTTGCTTGAAATTAGAAGTTAGAATGTTGTTTCTTGAATTTTTTTTGTTTATGTTGTTTATGTATTGTGTAATTGAAAATTTTGTTAATGTTAAATTGAATTTTTTTTTTGTTTATGTTGTTTATTTTGTTTGTGTATTGTGTGATTGATCTACAATTAGGCCACGCCTGGAGTAATGCAGTATTGGAGCAAAGTTTTCTAAGTGTGATTGATCTTGTTCTAAGTTTTTCTAAATAAAGGGTTAAATTTTGTGGAGCAAAGTTTCTCTAGAGAGTGTAGTAATGGAGTAATGCTCATTCTACATAAATTTGACATTTTTCATCCAATAAAAATTTATCTTATTGCACATCTTAACCAAATTATTAAAAAATAAAACCCATTATTTATCTTTTATGATTCACTTGAACATTGTAATTAACTTGCTGTATTTTATAAATTCAAATTGATTATGAACAATTATGGTAGAAGGACATTACGAGAATCAAGATGACATTGACCTGGGAAGAGAGAAATGCAAAAATGCTTAATTATTAATCAAGTAAATATTTCTCTAGGTCCTTATGGGGTAAACATCTACTCCTGTTTTAGAGGTACTAATTCACTCAAGTACTAATTACTATAATTCCAGACACATTAAACTAAGGTAATTTTTCCCTTTTTATTATTTACTTCCCTTTTACCCTCATTCCAGGCAAGCCATTACAAGAACTTGACAACCAATTCAGTGAGAAAATCAAAGAATTGCTTATTTGTATGGCTTGTTTTAGTCCTAGTGATGGATTCTCCTCTTTTGATACAAAACAATTGTTGGTCTGCTTTTACATTTTAAATTTGAACGTTTGTAGTTTGTTCGTTACCTTTTTATGTTAATTTGGATTTGTCTTGTACTATTGGTATAATTGCGCTTCTACAACTCATTTTGTCGAAATCAAAATTTCGTCCATTCGTTGGTGCCCGGGGGGACATCAAACCCTGGATCCACCACTGAAAGTGTTGTTATGAATAAATGTTTTACATCATTCATTGATGTATGGTATTGGATGAATCTATATGTCACTTCAACTCTATAAATAAGAGTGAGTGCATGAAAACCATTTGACATCTTAGAGAATTCCTTTTCTATAATCTTTCTCTCATTCTCTTGAAAAATAAAAGAGAGTGATCAGCTCTTTTATTGTTTTTCTGATTTCGATCTCTAAAAAAACACAAAGTCGTTTAGTTCAATCGGTTCGTACTAATCGGTTGATGTGATTGATTGTATCTCTTTGTAAATTTCCAGTCTCATAACCCAAGTACCTTTGTGGGGGGGGGGGAGGAAATATCACAAAAGAAAAGCTTGTAGATGCCTTCAATCTATATCAAGATTTCTAGTGACGTCCTCGTCGCAAACTAATCTTCATTACGGTGTTGTTCATTTCATAGTTTATTCAAAGTAAGGAGTCCATTGCCATACACAAAGGTTCGCATTATTGTTTCTAACTTCATGAAATTTGATATTGCCATACACTAATCTTCATTGCCATATACAAAGGTTCGCATTATTGCCATACACAAAGGTTCGCAAACTAATCTTTTTTGATATGTTCTTTGATCACGGCAAGCGTTAAGGATGTCACATCAAACTTCATGAAATTTGGACAAGTTTTTGATATGGATTTTTTGATGATGGCAAATGAAATATTTATCTTTATGAGTATATTTAATAAGAAGTATCATGGAAAACAAGTAAGTTCTCTTTCATGTAATTTATTTAATGATAAATTATGTTTGGTGTTTTTGTGTTTAAAATTGTGAGAAAGTATTTAAATACAATTAAATCTTCTTTTTGGATGATCATATACATGTGTTCAAATTTTAATTTGAAGTAACGCATGCGGGTAAAAGTATTTTACAAAGATATAGTTTAGAGAAGTGGGTATGTGTTAATTTTGATGATGAAAATCATAAAGTGCTATTTCTTAATAATGTAAATAAGAAAAGTGAATAGAAATTTATTCATGTGATGATAGAATTTAGAAAATGGGCATGGAAAACCCAAACAAGGAGGAGAAGAAGTAGTCCACTCATTAACCCAAAAAACGTTCACTACTAAAACCAATTGGTGATAGTAGGAGTTACTCCTTTAGTATATAAAGTGATGCATACTCTTCTCTTTCTCCGATGTGGGACAACTCATATGTGGGTAACACATGGACACTTCAACACTCCCCCTCACATGTGAGTGTCCTTAGAATTTTAGCCCACCAGAAGGGTTACAAACCTATTGGGAACATCCAATTAAAGACCCCTTAACCAGTGGTAAGATTAAATACCCAGTATAAAGGCCCAACAACAAATCGAGCTCTGATACCATGATAGAATTTAGAAAATGGGCCTGGGCAACCCAAACAAGGAGGAGAAAAAGTAGTCCACTCATTAACCCAAAGAAGGTTCACTACTAAAACCAATTGGTAATAGTAGGAGTTACTCCTTTAGTATATAAAGTGATGCATACTATTCTCTTTCTCCGATGTGGGACAACTCACATGTGGGTAACACATGGACACTTCAACATGTGATCATCATGATTAAAAGGGCAATGAAATTTTGTAGTATGGAATAAGAGTACTACAATGGTTAAGATTTATATATTATATATAAATTAAAATTGCCAAGTATACATAAAAGTATGTGTTAATCAAATTTTATTTGATTAAAGGCTGATTTTGTTCAAGTTTTTAATGGAATATTTCATAGAGAATGTTCAAGAAAATTGATTAATTATATGTTTAAAGTATTAAGTTCATGTTGTACACTTGATGGAATTAATTATTCATGAGGAATGTTTAAAGAAAGTGATTAATTTTATTTTATTATGTTTATTATTGATGATTTGTCGTGTAGCATAAAAATCAAGTGAATGGAATATTTTTATGCAGAAATTGATTAAATTAATCAAATTGGTGGTTAATTTTTCGTGCACCATTTTTTTTTTCTTTTTGGAT
The DNA here is from genome assembly GCA_019425755.1 of Amaranthus cruentus. Classification (NCBI taxonomy): domain Eukaryota; kingdom Viridiplantae; phylum Streptophyta; class Magnoliopsida; order Caryophyllales; family Amaranthaceae; genus Amaranthus; species Amaranthus cruentus. Next base: position 11,787,016 of record CM033453.1, on the reverse strand, counting down.
GATTTGTTTCATGATCTCTTGGCATGTAGTATTAACTATGATATATTATTAAGATGTCTTATATGTTATGACATGTTGGATTATAATGAACATTTTATTTTTATTTTATTGAAATCCATGTTTCGTATAATTTATATATGATTGTTGATATTTTATATTATGTAACCATAATTTTGGTTAGTTATGGTAGTTATTTTGTAATAACTACATATAAGTAATTGATATTTTAATTGACTTTTGTCAAGTATCTCATATGATGAGACAAGAAATTAAAGTGACATATAATTTTTATTTACCCAAGTTGATCATAGAAAATAAAAGGGTAATGATTTATTTTGACATACTCAAATGAGTTATGATATTATTCAAGTCAATCTAGTTATTTAATAACAAAGATTAAGGGGTAGAATTTATATGTCATATGGATATACATATTTGTGTATATTAAACATATTAATTTTAAGTTAATATGGATGGACAATTATTTATAATAATTAAATTTAATTATTATGTATAATTCAACAATGTTGAAATTATTATTAAGTGGTTATTTTTGTCATTACTTTGCATAGACGATTTTGCAAATTATGTTTTATGGTGATTAAAATTCAGTAAAGTTTATAAATCAAATTATTATTACTAGTTTGTAATAATATTTTGGTGTGTTTATTTGATCCATATAAGGAAATTGGATAGTATATAATTTATATATAAATTATATGTGAAAACTTGATTCATTTTAATAACTAAAAAAGGCGTTATAAGTATCTACTTATAAAGTTGTGTCCTTTAAGACATGAAATTATCATGTGATATGATAATGTATTTTATGCGTAAAGCATAAAATCTATATTATGGTACATAAATTCCATAATATTTATTAATTGATTTATTATTACTAGTTTGTAATAATGTAAGTAAATTACTCAAGTTATGCATATTTTTATGTATGAAATTCAATTTTGAATTGAATTACAAAGAATTGACATTTATTTTTAGTAATTGAATGTTTACAAATGGAGGAGGTAAATTTAAAAAACTTCCAAATGTAAACTAATAAAGATAATATTTATCCATAAACATTTGTCTTAGTTTTAGACAAAGAGATTAAATTATCTCCAGTTTGAGATATTTAATAAAAGATCATTTTTAAAGAAAATGCACACTAAGAAAACTTGATGCATATATTACTTCTAGTGTTTCATATTTCTTAAATATGGAAGGAGACTCATTGAATTCTATTGATGCAATCAAGAAAATGAAGATTGATGAACTATTGATAAGTTCAAGGCCCATTTAGTAGCACAAGGCTATAGACAAAAGCACGGTATCAATCACTTCGATACATATGCACCAGTTGCAAGAACCACCATTCGGTTGTTGGTAGCGTTAGCTTCGATTCAAAAATCTAGAGATCTATCAAATGGAAGTGAAAACTATGTCTTTGTATGGTGAACTAGATGAAAAAGTTTACATGAAACAACCCGATGGGTTCGTTTTGAAAAGACATGAAAACAAGGTGTGTAAATTGTTAAGTCATTATACGGACTAAAACAAGCACCGAAGCAATGGGATCAAAAGTTTGATGAAATATTTGTCCTTTGGATTCAAATTGAATCAAGACGATAAATGCATTTATAGCAAGTTTAATGGGCAAGGCAACAGAGTCATTATATGTCTCTACATTGATGATATGCTCATATTTGGTACTGATTTAGTACAGGTTCAAGAGACAAAAGAGTTTTTGTCAAGTTCATTCCAAATTAAGGACATGGGGGAGGCCAATGTGATCTTAGGGATAAAGATCATAAGAGATGGCAATGGAATCAAGTTAAGTCAAGCTCATTACATTGAGAAAGTACTTAAAAGATTCAACATGTTCGAGAACAACTCCAATCTCGATCCCTATGGGTCCATATATCAAACAACATAAACATGAAAAGGAACCAGTTTCGCAATTAGCGTATTCTGAGGTTATTGGATCGCTAATGTATGTGCGATGACTTGGACGAGACTGGATATTGCCTTTGATACTCTCTTAATCGCTATTCACGAACAAATATTGCCTTTGATACTCTCTTAATCGCTATTCAAGTATTTTAATACTCTCTTAATCGCATCATAAGTATTTTAATGTAAACTTCCATTTGATAGATCTCTAGATTTTTGATACTCTCTTAATCGCTTTCTTATGGTGAAATTCTTTTTGGATTTTGTAAGCAACAAGTTTTGATGACCCATCGTTGCTTTGGACCGTGAATAGCGAGGTAGTCGTCATTTAAAGTTCTCAAGGCCCTGAGTTGAAGACCTTTTGGTGGAGTTGAAGAGCTTTTGGTGAATATCGATTTGCGTGGATATTTTATACGTAGTGAGAACCTACCTATATAAGTTTGAAGTTTGGCCGCTTCAAGTAGTCAAGATTAACGTATAGACTATGATAAACTTATGAATAGATATGGACACGACCATTATAATGTGTCAAAGAAATGACAATGTGTTATTTGTTCTATGTGTACTTCATCTTCAAATGGTCAAATATGTTATATGATTCAAATCCGCAAGGATATCATTATATCACGATCGTTTGTCAAGTGTGTTGTACTAGGTGTTAACATATCCAAAGGCTTAAGGAATGTAAATGGACATAGACTAAGCATAAACGTAACAACAAACCAAAAATGGGCTTGCTCGGATGCTTGCTCGTTCGAGCAACATGGTGCTCGTTCAAGCACTTCCTTGCTCGTTTGAGCACATGCTCGTACGTCAGCCAGTTTGGTTCAGAACCTTCTGTTTGTTGTTTTTGGTGTTTGCTTTGAGCACTTTCGAAATATCGAGGCAGAAACTTTCTGGAAGCTGTTTTGGGACATGCTCGTTCAAGCACTAATCATGCTCGTTCGAGCACATTGAAACAAAATATTTGTTCGTGAAACTAAGCTATGTTTCCTGGAGTAAAGTGTTGTTATGAATAAATGTTTCATATCATTAATTGATGTATGGTTTTGGATTAATCCATATCTCACTTCAACTCTATAAATAAGAGTGAGGGCATGAAAATCATTTGACATCTTAGAGAATTCTTTTTCTATCATCTTTCTCTCATTCTCTTGAAAAATAAAAGAGATTGATCAACTCTTTTATTATTGTTTTTCTGATTTCGATCTCTACAAAAACACAAAGTCCTTTAGTTCAATTGGTTCGTACTAATCGGTTGATGTGATTGATTGTATCTCTTTGTGAATTTCCGGTCTCATAAAGTACTTTTGTGGGGGAAATATCACAAAAGGAAAGCTTGTAGACACCTTCAATCTATATCAAGATTTCTGGTGACGTCCTCGTCGCAAACTAATCTTCATTACGATGTTGTTCATTTCATGGTTTATTCAAAGCAAGGAGTGCCATACACAAAGGTTGGCATTATATGATCCAGATAGGAGCTTGGGCTATTGCATGCCCATCACACGGGCCTCCCACTTTAAGGTTTTTTAAAGGTTTTTTAGGTGACTTTAAACATTTCGGGTTTAATTACTAATCAACATTCAACACATATTCAAGAATTGTGAATTAGTCGTTGGTCTAGTGATAAAAGCTTCTCCTTTTATCATATGACAAAAGTTCATTTCTCCTAGGAAGCTCTTTGATAGGATTTAGAAAATGGGCCTGGGCAACCCAAACAAGGAGGAGAAGAATTAGCCCACTCATAAACCCAAAGGAGGTTCACTACTAAAACCAATTGGTAATAGTAGGAGTTACTCCTTAAGTATATAAAGTGATGCATACTCTTCTCTTTCTCCGATGTGGGACAACTCACATGTGGGTAACACATGGGCACTTCAACACTCCCCCTCACATGTGAGTGTCCTTAGAATTTTAGCCCACCAGAAGGGTTACAAACCTATTGGGAATGAACATCCAATTAAAGGTCCCTTAACCAGTGGTAGAATTAAATGCCCAGTATAAAGGCCCAACAACAAACCGAGCTCTGATACCATGATAAGATTTAGAAAATGGGCCTGGGCAACCCAAACAAGGAGGAGAAGAAGTAGCCCACTCATAAACCCAAAGGAGGTTCACTACTAAAACCAATTGGTAATAGTAGGAGTTACTCCTTGAGTATATAAAGTGATGCATACTCTTCTCTTTCTTCGATGTGGGACAACTCACATGTGGGTAACACATGGACACTTCAACACTCTTCAATCTTAACGGGATGAAAAAAGTAATTGTCAAATGGAATGGTTTTAGGGTGACACATCTTTATTAGGCACATCTAAGGACATTTATGGTCACTAAGTTATTACTTATAATCTTAAAATAATCAATTATAATTTTAAAATAAATAATTATAATCTTAAACTAACTTGAATCCCGTGCCAAGCATGAATAATTTAAAAATAATTAAATAATTTCTTAAATATAAACAAAATTACTTTACATGTATTAATTCGTTATTTATTAAATATAATAAATATAGAGAAAATAATACTTGACGTGTAAGAGAAATTAAACGTATCACTTTACATTTCCTTATGCATGTAATATCGAGTATTATATTATAGTAACCACAATTTAATCTTTTGAATAATCGAGTATTATATTATAGTAACCACAATTTAATCTTTTGAATATCTATTTCTATGTGTAATTTTGTATATATAATGTAAATATATCATTTTTTATATCTTAATTTTTTAAACTCATTAGTGCTTTTGTATATTTTTAATGACTTAAGGAAATATATTTTATAAATGATTTTTTTAATAGATGTAATAGTGTACGAAGTAAAATTTTGTTGTTTGAGTAATTAAATGAAACGTATGTACGACGATTGAGAATTCTTACACCTTTTGAAGATTTAAATTATTTAATATGACATTATATAGTGCAACAACATTCAACATTTCTTTTTATATAAAAAAACACATAATTTTTTTTATTTGAATCACGTATCTTGCAATATTAATAAAAGAGTTGGAAAATGACAAATGACAAACTCTTAAAGTTTTTTCAAATGAATTTATTAAATAGGTTAGAATTGATTACTTGACACTTTATTATCCTAAATTAACATGATATTTTTCATTACCTTATTAGCTAATATTTTTCATAATATGAAAGTCAAGCTTTATATTTTTCTATAATTTCCTTACCTTATTAGCTGATATTTTTCCTTTTATATTCTTATATTAGTTTTACAATATTCTTTTAAATTATTTGATTGCTTGATATTCTAGTATGGTATACGTCTAATTATGAATTTGATTTTATTAACTGAATTTAGTATACAATTGACAATTATAACCTGATCAATTAGGTGGAAAAATTTTCAACCATAATTTGACACATGTCAATAAGATAATATATTTTGTTTCTCTTTTAGTATGTTAGTATAAAAGTATACCATATAATAAGTTAAAATTATCGTTTGACACAACTATAACTCTAAAACTTATAACACAATTAAGTGTCAAATTAAAGAACCTAATAAATATTTAAGTAATGTTATTTTATTTTTTGATGTAAACATAAATTAATGGTATAGAATAAAATTGTATTTTCTTTATATAAAAAAAGGATTAGTGATACAATTTTTTTCATGTGATCTAGTAAATCAATACGGTTGTGGAATTAATGGCTCTATCAAACTTTACACTAATTTAATATAATATCTTAATATTTTCAACTCATTAGGGGTTTTGTGTATTTTTGATGACATAAGGTAAGATATTTCACAAATGATATTATCAATAGATGTAGTAGTGCAGAAAAATTTTGCTAATTGAATAATTAAATGAAATTTATGTATGACGATTGAGAATTTTAACATCTTTCGAAGATATAAATTATATAATATGACAATATATATACTATGACAACATTCAACATTTCTTTTTTATATGAAAAACACATTTTTTTAAAATTTGAATCACTAATCATACAATATAATAAAAGAGTTGAAAAATAGCAAATAGCAAACTCTTAAACAATGTCAAATAAAACTAATTTCATAGATTTCTTTAATTAACATGACACTTTTCTTTATCTAATCAGCTACTATTTTTTAAATTACAATATACAAGTCAAGCTTTAATATTCTTCCATTATTTCCTTACCTAATTAGTTGAGAACTTTAACACCTTTCTAAGATATAAATTATTTAATATGACAATATATATACCGTGACAACATTAACAATTTCTTTTTTATATGAAATTTTTTTAAAAAATTTGATTCACTAATCATACAATATTTTAAAATAGTTAAAAAATAACAAATAGCAAACTCTTAAATGTCAAATGAAATTGACTTTTCTAAAAATACCTAAAGAATAAAGAATGATTTTAATTATAATTACCCAATTTAGCCAAATGTTTTTTTTTTGATGTAAACTTAAATTAATGGTAGAATAAAATTGTATTTTCTTTATATAAAAAAAGGATTAGTGATACAATTTTTCCAAGTGATCTAGTAAATCAGTAAGGTTGTGGAATTAAAAGCTCTATCAAAGTTTACACTAATTTAATATAATATCTTAATTTTTTCAAATCATTAGGGGTTTTGTGTATTTTTGATGACATAAGGTAAGATATTTCACAAATGATATTATCGATAGATGTAGTAGTGCAGGAAAATTTTGCTAATTGAATAATTAAATGAAACTTATGTATGACGATTGAGAATTTTAACACATTTCGAAGATATAAATTATATAATATGACAATATATATACCATGACAACATTCAACATTCCTTTTTTATATGAAAAACACATTTTTTTTAAATTTGAATCACTAATCATACAATATAATAAAAGAGTTGAAAAATGGCAAATAGCAAACTCTGAAACAATGTCAAATAAAACTAATTTCATAGATTTCTTTAATTAACATGACACTTTTCTTTATCTAATTAGCTACTATTTTTTAAATTACAATATACAAGTCAAGCTTTAATATTCTTCCATTATTTCCTTACCTAATTAGTTGAGAATTTTAACACCTTCTAAGATATAAATTATTTAATATGACAATATATATATTGTGACAACATTAACAATTTCTTTTTTATATGAAATTTTTTAAAAAAATTTGATTCACTAATCATACAATATTTTAAAATAGTTAAAAAATAACAAATAGCAAACTCTTTAAATGTCAAATGAAATTGACTTTTCTAAAAATACCTAAAGAATAAAGAATGATTTTAATTATAATTACCCAATTTAGCCAAATGTTTATTTTTTTTGATGTAAACTTAAATTAATGGTAGAATAAAATTGTATTTTCTTTATATAAAAAAAGGATTAGTGATACAATTTTTTTTCAGGTGATCTAGTAAATAAGTAAGGTTGTGCAATTAAAAGCTCTATCAAAATTTACACTAATTTAATATAATATCTTAATTTTTTCAAATCATTAGGGGTTTTGTGTATTTTTGATGACATAAGGTAAGATATTTCACAAATGATATTATCGATAGATGTAGTAGTGCAGGAAAATTTTGCTAATTGAATAATTAAATGAAACTTATGTATGACGATTGAGAATTTTAACACCTTTCGAAGATATGAATTATATAATATGACAATATATATACCATGACAACATTCAACATTCCTTTTTTATATGAAAAACACATTTTTTTAAAATTTGAATCTCTAATCATACAATATAATAAAAGAGTTGAAAAATGGCAAATAGAAAACTCTGAAACATTGTCAAATAAAACTAATTTCATAGATTTCTTTAATTAACATGACACTTTTCTTTATCTAATTAGCTACTATTTTTTAAATTACAATATACAAGTCAAGCTTTAATATTCTTCCATTATTTCCTTACCTAATTAGTTGAGAACTTTAACACCTTTCTACGATATAAATTATTTAATATGACAATATATATACCGTGACAACATTAGCAATTTCTTTTTTATATGAAATTTTTTAAAAAAATTTGATTCATTAATCATACAGTATTTTAAAATAGTTAAAAAATAACAAATAGCAAACTCTTAAATGTCAAATGAAATTGACTTTTCTAAAAATACCTAAAGAATAAAGAATGATTTTAATTATAATTACCCAATTTAGCCAAATGTTTATTCTTTTTTGATGTAAACTTAAATTAATGGTAGAATAAAATTGTATTTTCTTTATATAAAAAAAGGATTAGTGATACAATTTTTTTCAGGTGATCTAGTAAATCAGTAAGGTTGTGGAATTAAAAGCTCTATCAAAATTTACACTAATTTAATATAATATCTTAATTTTTTCAAATCATTAGGGGTTTTGTGTATTTTTGATGACATAAGGTAAGATATTTCACAAATGATATTATCGATAGATGTAGTAATGCAGGAAAATTTTGCTAATTGAAAAATTAAATGAAACTTATGTATGACGATTGAGAATTTTAACACCTTTCGAAGATATAAATTATATAATATGACAATATATATACCGTGACAACACTTTTTTATATGAAAAACACTTTTTTTTTTAATTTTAATTACTAATCATACAATATAATAAAAGAGTTGAAAAATAACAAATAACAAACTCTTAAACATTATCGAATAAAACTAATTTCATATGTTTCTTTTTCACATTATATTTTTTCTTTTTCCAATTAGCTACTACTCCCTCCTATTCACCTTAGGTGTTCCATTTACTTTGGGTCACTATTTATCTATCACTCTTAAATTGCATTTTATTATTAATCTATAAGTTAAAACATAGTCATGTGAGATCTTATTTGATTTGTTTGGATGTAAAGATTATTAATATCAACTTTTTATAATATTTAATTATACATAACTCGATATACTAAGGATCAAATAAGTGCATTGGATAGAGTGTATAAAGTTAATGGGACACTTAAGATGAATAGGAGGAAATATTTTTTAAATTAAAATATTAAAGTCAAGCTTTAATATTCTTCTATTATTTCCTTACCTAATTAGCTGAGAATTTTAACACCTTTCGAAGACATAAAATATTTAATATAACAATATATATACCGTAACAACATTTAGCATTTTTTTATATGAAATTTGTTTTTTAATTTGAACCACTGATCATATTGTAACACCCCTAATTTTTACACTAATAAAATAATAAATACAATGAGACTTAAATAATACCTCACAGCAGCGGAAGGTACAAACAGGGTGTCTGCCACACTTAGAAAGTGTAAGACATCAAGAACAATATCTAAAACTAATATAGTTTTAAGTAAAATAAATATTCTAATTATAATTTATTAAAATACACTAATGAAGTACGATCTACGTCGCCCAACCCTTATGCATAAAAAACGTCAAATAACTTGTCATACCCTGTGGAAAACAAAAACACGAGCCACAACTCAGTGAATAGTTACTCTAACATGTCAAACTATTTATACTTGAAAACATTTGACTTTTAAAATATATATCATTATCATTTTCGAAATCCACAAAATCTTAAAGTACTTATATATTTTATATAAATCATTTTAACACTCATATCATATAAAATACTTGCGTTATCACATTATAAAATATAAATAATACTCATACAGTATAAAACACTTGAATTGTCATACTTTGTAAATAATCAGATAAAACACTTGAATAGTCATACTTTGATAAAATTTATTCACAATATACATTTATATAATGTTTCAAAAATAACACATCCCCTTTCATGGACTCCTCCCAAAAGGCCGATCCACCAGACACCTTAGTGAGGTAATTTGCTTTTAGCAATATAAACACATGACACGTTTAGGTGCACCAAGGGTTAACCTACCCTACACAGTCCGAGGCAAAACAATTTTATATATTTACACGATTAAATTATTTATAAATTTGCATACCACACTTTTGGAACTAAACTCACGTTTTTGTTTGTTGAAATTAAAATACGAAACAGATATCATAGCTTTAATATGTTATCATGGCTCTTAGAACTTGGTTCCATAAAACAATTATATATAAAACCAACTTATGCACCAAAACAATGTTGTAATCCATTCAATTTGCATATGCACCAAAACTGCTAAGATAACTCCCCATAACATAGTCTTTTTAAAATATTCAGAAACTAAGAAGATATAAATTTTGAAATCAAAAGTATGAGCAAAAAGGTCGGAAGAAAATCAAAGTATAGCCTCAATTTATATACTGTTGATAATATGCCTCGAACTCGGGTTCAAGGGCGTCACGGGACGCGAAGATTATCACGACCCGACCCGCGAAGGAGTGAAGGAAAGTTTCTATTTCTGGGAGAAGGCAGTCGTGAGCCGCGAATGGGTGTACGGGCCGTGAACTCGCGGGTCACGAGGAGCTGTGCGGGTCGCGAAAATGCATCAGAAAGTTTCAGTCTTGGTTTTTGACATACTCGCGAGCCGCGACCATATGTACGGCCCGCGACCTGCTGGGCGAATTTTCCGGATCTCGGTTTTCCGCACATTCTTGACGGTTACTTTATTTTTGGGCCTGTTTCTTTGTAATTCTTAACCTAATTTCTTATTATTTAGTGGTATACTATATAAAGGCCTCTTGTAATTATAATTAGGGCATGCAACACAAAGTGAGGAAAAACTAAGAAAAAAAGCTTGAAGAGCCATTGTTGTGGCTTCTTGTTCATCTTGTAATCTCTCGTTTTATAGTGAAAAGTTTATTCTCGGTGCCGGTGGATGTAGCTATCACATTGATAGTGAACCACGTTAAATTTCTTATGTCTTTTCTTATTGTTTGCTTTGAATCTTTATTGTTCTGTTATTGTTTTTCGATCTTGGCTTCCGCTGTCACACAACAATTGGTATTAGAGCTCAGGTTTAATCCTAGGAAGAGTTTTTTTTTGGGGAAACAATGGTAGGAGATTCTACAATAAGGATTGAGAAATTTAATGGGAAGAATAGCTTTGGGCTATGGCAGATTAAGATGAAGGCGTTATTAAAGCAGTTGCAGATTTGGCGTCCGTTGATCCCGAAGAGTGCGGCGTCGACATCGGGATCTGGAGACGGATGGACTGATGAACAATTAGTAGTGATGGAAGAGAAGGCTCATTCTACCATCTTACTAAGTCTTGATGATCATATCATCACAGAGGTTGCTGATCAGGAGACGGCCGCAGAATTATGGTTAAAACTAGAGTTATTATACATGACAAAATCATTAACCAACAAATTGTTACTGAAACAGCGGTTATTTAGCCTCAGGATGCAGTCAGGTATGCCATTATGAAATCATCTAGAAAATCTTAATTCTATTTTATTGGATGTGCGTAATTTAGATGTTAAGATTGATGATGAGGATGCAGCTTTAATATTGCTTGTTTCTCAACCGAATAGTTATGGAAACTTTGTGGAGTCTTTTGTGGTTGGCAAAGACTCGTTGACCCTAGAGGAAGTGAAGGCAGCACTTTATACTAGGGAGTTGCGTCAAAAAGCGACGGGTGATAATAATGATTATGGCAGTGGGTTAGTTGTTAGGTCGGGTAAAAATTCTAGAAAGAAAAATGGGTCTAACAACAGTAACGGTGCTAGTACAGATGGGTCTAGCAACACTAGGACCATAATATGTTATCACTGTAGGGAACCGGGACATTTTAGGACTAAATGTCCAGAATTAAAGAATAAACCTCAGGCTACAGTAGTCGAAAGTAAACAGAATAACAGCTATGATTCGGAGGAAGACTTAGCATTGATTAGTTGTGTGGAGTCTAATGATTTGTTTGATAGTTGGATTCTTGATTCTGGTAGTTCGTTCCATATGAGTCCTCGTCGGGATTGGTTTGATACTTATGAGTCTTGTTTTGGGGGTTCGGTTACGATTGCTAACGGTACTCCATGTGAAGTAATAGGTATTGGTTCCATTAGACTTCGGACTAGAGATGGAAGAAGGGTTACTTTGACTAAGGTGAGGCATGTTCCTGCATTGGGGAAGAACTTGATATCGCTTGGGACCTTAGATGATTTGTGGTTCAAGGGTGAGTTTAGCAATGGGGAAGTGAGTGTCTTTAAGGGTTCGAATTTGATACTTAAGGGTGTCAAGGTGAAGTCCATGTATGTCTTTCAGGGCGTTATGCTGCTTAGTTCTGCTGTTAGTGCTTCTATTAGTCACCAGGAGATGACGGTTTATGATAGGCATGGTCATATGGGTGAGAGTAGAGTGCTGGAATTGTCCATTGGGAATCGTCTTACATGTGTCAAGGATGCCTACCTTGAGGAAGACAAGCATTGGGTGTTTGGGTTTAAACACGGGTGTGAGCTTAGCATTGACGCTCATGATCACTTGTATGGTAAGATGGTTAGTTGGCTACATTTGGATAGTTCATTTTGTGGATTTGTTATGTTCTGTGTTTTAGGTATTTTGTGGCATCATACCTACGGGATAACACCATTGCAGAACGGTGTTACAGAAATAGCGAATCGAACCTTGTTAGGGAGAGTCTTATGCATGCTCTCTAGTACTTGGTTGTTGAGTAGATACTGGATTAGTTTGTTCGATCGGGGTATACACACGGGATTAGAGGTGACCAGTATGTGTGTGATGTGGCTCAGTTGGGTATCGTGATATCTCATATTTGGAGTCTTGTTAGGGCTTTGGTGTGCTGTGGTGTATTTTGCAACTGCAGGCTATGGTGATAGTGTTACCGAGTTTGAGGTGGAGTATGAGGTTAACCCCTCATCCATTTCTGTTCGACCCTGGATCGTTGGTGTTGATGCTACCCCAGGTATCTCTCTGATTATTGTTTTGGTTGCTGTAAGTGTGGTAGGTTATGCGTTGTATCTTGTGGGTATAACAAGGTTGGTAGCCGTTTTTGTGGAGTCACTTGGACCTCCAACTTATGAGCATGTTGTAGAGTATAGTGAGCGGGCGCAGTGGTTTGCTATAACTTTACGGGTATGGGAACTGTTGTATAGGCTGGTAGTGTTACTTAGCTCAATTATATCACTTCATTTTGAGCCTAAGTCGGTCTACATGTCTAGAGTTATGGTTCGGTGTTTGAAGTATGCTGTGATGTGTACTTGTTTTGCGCATGCTAGAAGTGTCATTTGCAGGTTTGTGGCTCAACCTGGGTGGGGGCACTGGCAGGTAGACATTTGTTCTCTATACGGTTTGCTTGGATCAGCTGTTGTGTTTCTTATGTACGAGAATGATGTGAGGTGCTTAGTTACATCGGTTGAAGCTTGGGTTGTGTTCGCTGAGTTTGATTGTGTTGTGATCTCGGTGATGGTTCTTTGCGATCAACCTTGGTTAGCTTTTGTGTACTACGATTATGTATTTAATGATCAAGTACTTGATGTTTGGGAAAAGCACGGTGTGGTCAGATTTCATTCGAAATGCATGTACATGAAGATAGAGGTAAAGAAGGTAGGATGGTCTGACAGTCCTAGTAGATTCTTTACTATGCCGGATTCAGTGGTATAAGCCCTTAAGGGCGGTGTGAGGGAGCTCACAGGTGGAGGTGTGCACAACCTCAAGGTGGAGCTTGCCTCATGGACTCGTGATGCAGGTGGAGCATTATGAGTGACTTATGATGCTAGTTGAGCATTATGAGTGGTTATACTTGGAAACGAGTATGTGATGGGTCTTAGTTGGAGACTTATCGTGATGGGTTTTGGTTGAAGACTTATCGGGATGTGTGGCTTTAGCAGAAGCTTTGCATCGGTTTTGGCTTGAGAATGGTTTTGTTCACTATGGTTTGATGAGGTAGTGGTTAACTACGAGTTCTCGTCAAGGTGGAGATTGTTGATAATATGCCTCGAACTCGGGTTCAAGGGCGTCACGGGACGCGAAGATTATCACGACCCGCGAAGGAGTGAAGGAAAGTTTCTGTTTCTGGGAGAAGGCAGTCGCGAGCCGCGAATGGGTGTACTGGCCGCGAACTCGCGGGTCACGAGGAGCTGTGGGGGTCGCGAAAATGCATCAGAAAGTTTCAGTCTTGGTTTTTGACATACTCGCGAGCCGCGACCATATGTACGGCCCGCGACCTGCTGGGCGAATTTTCCGGATCTCGGTTTTCCGCACGTTCTTGACGGTTACTTTATTTTTGGGCCGGTTTCTTTGTAATTCTTAACCTAATTTCTTATTATTTAGTGGTATATTATATAAAGGCCTCTTGTAATTAGAATTAGGGCATGCAACACAAAGTGAGGAAAAACTAAGAGAAAAAGCTTGAAGAGCCATTGTTGTGGCTTCTTGTTCATCTTGTAATCTCCCGTTTTATAGTGAAAAGTTTATTCTCGGTGCCGGTGGATGTAGCTATTACATTGATAGTGAACCACGTTAAATTTCTTGTGTCTTTTCTTATTGTTTGCTTTGAATCTTTATTGTTCCATTATTGTTTTTCGATCTTGGCTTCCGCTGTCGCACGACATATACAATTATAAAAACTTATAAATGCCATGAAACTAGCTTTGACGCCATTGTTACGTAAATGTAAATTTCGAAATCTCTAACCAAGATGACAAATATGGAGTTTTAATTTACAAGGGTTAGACATAACTACTCACATTGTTTAAGGAACGAGATCGAACGGAAAAAGAGAACGTAATAAGACCTCCGGATCAACGTTGATGATCGACCTTCGATGCTATACTTACTGATTTTTTAGACTACCTTTACTACTAATAAAATGAAGAGGATAAATGTTGTGTTTGATGAATATTTCACTTGCCATAGAAAGGGTATATATAGGAGAAGAAGGGGTATATGAGAGCATAAGTGAAGAATGAGTCTTAAATTTTCATTGATGATGAGTATTATATATAAAGTACAGAAGTTAGGCAGTTGATTTATAGGTTAGAAGCATTTGAGTATTAATGGTGTAACTAGAAGAAGATTAATAGTTGCAACTTGCAACCATTAGATATCGTTGCATTATCAGATTATTATTGTTTGAACCACGTTAGATGTGTTAAGCACTTTATAATGATTTTCCATGTCATTGAAAAGTTTCTGCTGTCTATATTTGTTTTGGTGGTGATCTAGGACTAGTGAATGGAGTAATGGAATATATCACTTGGTGAGAATGATGTAACAAAGAAGATTGTTTGTAGATGGTAACTACAAGAGTCAAAACTTTTTTGTAGACTCTGAATCTATTTTTTTGGAATTCAGGCTTTGGCTTCCGCATTGTTGTTGTTGATTTTCTAGTTAATGGAACTATGCGTAAGACATAAGGTTAGCATATTCTTAAATTTCTTTGTGATGCTTAACTGAAAATGGTGCGTATCAGATACATGAATGAATAACAAAATAAGTTGCTGGACACTATACTATTTTACACTATTGTATTTTAAAACTCCATATTCAGACTTTTGGATTCTTTTTTCTTCTTTTCTCATGTGCACAATACTCTGTAGACGTATTGTTTCCTTTGGCTTTGTTCACTCCCATAAATGAGATTTTAATTCTTTCCGGTGATGGGCTCATGGATTGTGACTGTTGTGAAGTGAAACCATTTTGGTGATAGCCAGAGGGGTCATTGAGGGTGTGCGAGGTGATCAACCGCACATGACCCCCTATTTCTCCCGTATATGAAAAGGTTAATAAAAAAAGAAATATGTTATGTTTATTAATAAAATTAATATATTTACTGTAAATAAGGCGTAAAATTAAAGTTTTGAACCGGGCCCCAAAATTTTTCAAGACGACTCTGGTGATAGCTATGCTGATTGCTGATTATATCTTGATTTTGGCAACCACTTTCACATTGGAACTGTCTTAATGATTTCTTAGGGAATGGATTGTCTTCTTCTTATGTGAGGTGTGCTGCCACCTTGGTTTTGTGTTTCATGTTCTTCATTGTCTGCCTCAACCTTTTCGTTGAAAAAGGATATATTTTTAATCTTTTTCCAACTAAAAATCCAGTTTGAATTACTCCGTTGCTTATTGACCTGCTTTATATACTCTGTTTGTAGCTCAGTGTAGTCTCTCTGCAACTCTAACATCTTTTCTTTCACCTTCTCAAGCTCAGTTCTTAAAGTATTCATCTCTTTCTTTGTAGATGACCAGCTTTCATCGTCTTCATGTGTATTACCTCCAATTGTTTCTTCCTTGCTTTGCATTGCACTCCTCATCTTCACTTGTTCCGAGAAGAGCACCTGTTAAATATGTGCATTGGTACATATGTTTCCTGTCTTAACTAAAGCTTTTAACCTTTATAATAACTAAACAGCTGAATGGGTCACTTGTTTTTTAAAGTTTTCTTCTGCTAGCATCTTAAGTGTATACATGGCTGTTAGTGTGATCTTGTAGCTTTCTTTTGGATCCTTGCTGTGGGTTGAAGGGATGGAATTAGAACACCGGCAGTTTGGCACTATTGTTGTATGTGATATTCATTGGATATTTTGGGTTTTTTTGGAGGGGCAAAAACAAGATTTCATGCAGGCATTGCCCCTGATTTTCGTTGCTGATACATCATGTGGGCTGACCCTGTTCAGCTGATGATAATGCATGATGGATGGTTGTTATTTACAAAATGTGTGACAATTCTGCATACCTATTTTTGAATTTTTATTTTGGGTATAAATTCTTCAGTGTAGTGTAAAGGGTAGACTAACTGGACGAGAAGTAATATAACCTGTATAACAATTTTTAAAGGCAGACGATCATTCTGTGCAACATGCATGCAAGCATCAAGTGATAGCTTCTGGCAATCCATGATCCTGCACAGCCTTCTTCGCTCTTGCTCTGAAATTGAAGGGTGGGTCTGATGCAATGATTGTATAAGTTGACATAAAAAATGCTACTCATTGAATATTATCCATTAGTAGTGGCTGCAATGCTTACCTTTAGATATGTATCAATTGCTCTATATAGACCATCATGGCATAGTCTGGCATTCACTGGCAATGCTTCGGCGATGACTTGAAACTTAGATATGGTGAGATTTGGATCTGTTGCAATTTCTGCCAAGTAGTTGTCTAGGAGCTTGCTGACTTCCAGATATTCGTGTGTCATTTGCTGCTGCTGCTGTTCTTGGTGTTCGTGCATTAGGAAGTATTCCACTATTCTCTGCACACTGTCTATGTTGTGCATTGTTTTTTCTTCTGATGAACTGTGCCAAAGATTCATATAATTATGATAGGCATTTGCATATATCAATTTAGATGGTTCTCTAATAATGCAAGGTAAATCAGTAGAGAATCATTAAGCTGTTTAGGCTCATTTGTAGTGAGTTGAAACAATATGTATGTGTGCACGTAGCTATTTTCCATAAGATTTGACTTAAATGTCTTGAGTATACTTGTACCGCTTTGTGCAAATTAGAATTTGAGTTTTTTTTTTTTGGCAAAGTGTGTTGTGTGTACAATATTTTTCCTTTTCAAGTGTACCATATTCCATTATGGAAAATTTCTAATAAGTGCATCATTATTTATATGGATACACTATGAAGTGTAAAAGATTATATACTCAATATAGAATGGTAGTGAACTCACTTTATAAGCTTCCCTCGGTCTCTGTGACCGCATCTTGGAATAAGGAGATCTTGCACATTGGCATCTTGCAAGACTAACCCTACTCTTTTCTCTAGCTCTGATAGCAAAGCTGGTGATGCAGAGTACATCATAGCCATCTTCAACATCCATAGCAAGAATTTACAGGAAACAGCTTCCTTCTGTGGGGGAAGCATACTGATGAGGCTTTCTATGATCATCTTTTGTTCCTTATTTTGGCCAATTTCACCTTCTTGGTTCGTCCAACTGCAGATACTGAAGTGCATCTCTTTTTTTCCATGCCACTTCCTTTTTTGCCCATCTACCTTCCCTTCCATGCTTGGCAGCCATTTTTCTGCATAATGCTTGATACAGGAACCTATAGTCTCTGGTTTGGTTCCTTTTGATTTCATCGCTGCTATTATTCGACCAAAGTGATCAATGCGTAAGGTTGCTACATCATCAAACCACCAAGCTTCATCATCAATTTGCTCGTCCTTGTCTTGAAAAGCTTTCCAAGAAATCGAATCACAACATCTTCTTACAATCTGAAGGTTTTCTGCCCAGGGAGATAGATTTTCACAAGCTCTTAGAACTGTAATTGAGTCTCTCCATGAAGCTAGTACGATGAACATTAAAAAGGCTTCTGTTTTAGATATTAGATTTCCATCTTCATATTCTTCTGTCATTTCTAGAAATTCTGATGCGCACCTCAGAGGAACCACACTTTCAGGGCTCAGATCTATTGGCTCACCATAACAGAATTTCACTACTTCTTCAAAACTTGCTGGTCCACCTGGAAAGTTGTCGAGCTTGATGTTGTGCTCTAAATCTGAGTCATTGGGCTGTAAATCTACTCGGCTTATGTAACCGCTCTTTGTAAGTAGTGTATACTGTTACATGACAAAACTATTGAGGTAAGAGAAAACATGGTAGTAGAAAATCAAATTCAGAAATTTTATCAGATTTAGAGGACCACTTTGTTGGGTTTGGCAAAAAACTAGCACCTATTTTCTTAGCATGGAGACATAGTATGAACTTTTACTTGTTTTGAATTTTTTCTGCCTTTCATGATCTCCTATTTCTAGCGATTTCTACATAAGTGTAATCCCTGCCACGGGTTTTTGTGTCTTTAAGTTGCTGATAAGATAGTTAGCAAGAGAAATTTCTGCAATACTTTTTCTAAGTTCAAGATTATCATTACTGTTATATAATGATCATTACAGGCTTAGAATGGTTAATTTATGATATTGGAGATGAAGAATGGAAGATGTGGGTGATTAGTAGTGGAAATTACTCTTATTTTGATGTCTACATTTATTTTGTTGCATAAAGCCATAAACTAATTTTCATATAGTTTTCTAATTAATTGAATAGTTTACCTTGTGCAGATGGAAAGTGATTTCTTCTATTTGAATTGATAGATCAGTTGGCATATCAGAAATAACAAACCTGCATATAACAATAATCATATGCATGAGTTGAAAGGAGTCGATGAAACGAAAAATCATGGTTCGTGGAAAAGAAAGACTGCAAATTGTGGAAAAAAAAGGCATGTGTAGAATTTCTTTATATGCACAACATTTCGGTTTTTGGGTATAATTTCTTGTTTTCTTTACCATGAATTATCCTTTTTCTCGAAGTTGCAAGCTACGTTGATTTGAGTGGGAAGTAAAATATTTTCAGGAATTTGGTGTTCGTCATCGACGTTTCTCTCCTGGCTTTCTGCTTCAGCTGCAGATACAGGTACAGGCTTCTTCATGGTTATCTTTTCCCACAGAAGGAATAAGGTACAATATGTTATGTTCTCTTCTTATTGAATGAGATTCCAGGGGTGGGGCAGGGGTATACTAAATGTATGACATATTAGTTTGTGGTTTCTAGACGGGTAGACAAGTTGAGGGTAGTTGTATGACTTGTATATATCATCGTTATATATATATATATACATATATATGTCAGACATTGTATCATAATCTGATAGTAACAGAAATTTTGAATGTCTGTATTTTTTGTGATTTAAGAATTTATCACATTACAGGCTATAAATATAATCGAGTTTATACTTAGTACACTGATTGTCGTTTATAACACACATAATCCCTATCGCATTACACTACAGCATCGTGGATTAGATGTCGATTGGTACTAGCATTAATAGCACATACTTGTATTATATTCTTAACCTCTTGTTATAAGGGGTTATTTTCATTTTATGTTGTAATCTTTTGCATTTATTGGTCTTGGTAAGATGGATTTGTTTGTTCCAAGTTTCGGT
The DNA here is from genome assembly GCA_019425755.1 of Amaranthus cruentus. NCBI lineage: Eukaryota > Viridiplantae > Streptophyta > Magnoliopsida > Caryophyllales > Amaranthaceae > Amaranthus > Amaranthus cruentus. The sequence continues at coordinate 11,767,306 of CM033453.1, read as the reverse complement.
GTCTGCAATGTTGTAATGAATGCGACTCACTGAGTCTCAGAGCAATGAGATTCTGCGGGTTGTTGCTGCAACGTGGTTTTGAGTTGAATGTTTTTGAGTTAGTGAGCTTGTGGCTGAGTTCACTATGAATATGACATAGGTAGATTTGGCATGTGGTTGTGGAGAAAGTGGAATGCATAAAAGATGCATCTGCATGACCTTTGTGTACCTATCCCTCTTATGTAATTGTCTTGTACTCATTAAAAAGCTTTTCTTTTTTATGCTAAAAGGTGATCAAGTTAGGACTTTATTTCCTTGGCTTTCTTGGTGACATGGATTTAAGGAGATTACTTGTCAGTTTGATTGTTATTTTTTTGTGATATATATTCATGATAATGTTAATATGGGTTTTAATTAATGTCGTGATAATATGAATTTTAATTAAATGACCCAACATAGCCTAAATGGACTAAAACCTAGATTCCCTACCTCTCACTAGATTAGTCACTAATGGTTTCTAATCCGAAAATTTGAAATAGATAAGATTCTTAATAAAAAAAAACATGCAATAAGATTCAAATCAAACTAATTCCTCATTATGTTATGTTATAAAAAAATATTTATTTTAAGGAAACTTGTATTTTTTAAAATAGTGTTGATTGTATTTTAGATTTTAATTAATAATCTATGTATTGTTATATATTATGATTAACAGCTCGTCTTAAATGTGAGCGTCTTATATGAGACCAGCTCACAATGAGACAAATTCATATAATTATTCTATTTTTCTAATTGATCACTTTAACGCACTAAATATACATGGGGCAACTCAATAGATATGGTCTCACGGATGAGATTGTCTAATTCAAGAAATTTTGTATTATTAATATAATCTAGTTCTGTCCTAATGCAAAGCAAGATTCAAGAAAATGCACGAAAATAAGCTTACACCTGTTTTGAACTTGGATAAGAATATTGATAATTTCGACCCATCGATATGGATTTGGGTCCTCCCCTAGTATATGGATTCAGGTCCACTTGGATCCATTCTACATCTGACTCATTGCAATCTTTACAAAAGCCTATGAGGCCTTTTTGCAAAACCAATAATACAATTATTATTTCTCTAAAGTAAATATTGTAATATAGATTAAGAAATAATAATGCAAATACAAATTATAATTGAGAATTTGTATTTATCACTTTGTTGATAAAAATAAAACTTACAAATTACACTAAAAACAAACTTAAAGATTATTTTGTAATGATAACCGTTACCCGGAAGCTTGATACTTGTTGTAGGCGCGTGATCACTTTCCTTTTGTGATATTTCCCCCATAAAGGTAATTGAGTTTGAACTTGAAAATTCACAACAAGATACAAACAACACAACACACCCTTAGTACTTATGATATGTCACTTAACAACAAAGTGTTTAGAGAATTATAGATTTAGAAGCTCTTAACAAAGTTAATTACTCTCTTGAAAAGAACACAAGCAAATAAGAAGAATAAGAATGAGTATTCAGAAATTAGGTGTGTTTTTTACTCATCCCCAAACCTCTATTTATACTACAAGAGAACACCAAAGAGTCATAGTACAATAATCACCATTGATGACCAATATTAATGGTCTCACAATCAATACCATTAAAACATGGTATTCATGAGCATTATTCTCCTTCATTATGCCTTTGTAACTCCAAAAATGAAATGGAACAATTAAGAGAATCTAATGTAATCAACACAAAGGAAACGTAATGACTCAATAGTCATATTAAAGGAAAAAGCCGAGTCGGCTTTTGCCCCCAAGACTAGAAAAGCCAACTCTACTTTAGCTGCTGGACAAAACCAAATTTCCAGTACCTAAAGCCAAGTCGGCTTTAGGCCCAAAAACAAGAAAGCCGAGTCGGCTTTTCTTACTGACTCGGTTTTCTAAATGTTCTTTTGCCTTTTCCTTTGAACCTCTTTTGGACCTTGTATTTTAATACACATTGTCCCACTACTTTAGTAGTACTTGATGATTATATAACTAGGATTATTAGACATTAAATGTTCAACAATCCTCCCCCATTTAGGGTATAGTATGTCTCTCATTTACAAAACAAATTTTTATTATTCCATTTCATGCATAAACGCTAATATTCCTACGGATTAAATTAACGCCTAGTACAACATACTTCATAAGTGATCGAGCCAGAATTGATATCCATACGGATTTGAATCAAATGATCCTTCCAACCACTTGAAGATGAAGTATACACAAAATCAAGAACACAAAGTCATTAACCTGACACATTTTAAGGTCGTGTCCGTATCTTATTCATAAGTTTATCATAGTTGGTATGCTAATCTTGACTACTTGAAGTGGCCACACTTCAAACTTATGTAGGTAGGTTCTCATTATGTATAAGACATATCCCCGTGAAACGGATACAAAACAAACAGCTCTTCAACTCTTGATCTTGAGAACTTTCAATGGACGACTACCTCATTCATCATGGTCCAAAGCAACGATGGGTCATTAGAACTTGTTGCTTACAACAATAAAAAGGACTTTTACCACATTGAGTTCAAGACACGATGTTACTCATGTGTGAATTGAGCTTTTCCAAATGACTTTATTGACATAATCCGATTGCAATTGACGCTTGCTCAATTGAATCCCTACTCATAGCATTCATAAACGAATCAGCCACATTGAACTTAGTGTTCACATAGTCAAACGTTATGACCCCGTTAGTGATAAGTCCTTGCACCAAGCTGTGCCTGAGAGCAATATAACGAGACTTACCATTATACACTTGACTATAAGCCCTACCTAAAGCTGTCATGAAATCCGCATGAATCGTCACTCGTGAAATTGGCTTAGGTAACAAAGGTATCTCAAATATGAGATTCCTTAACCACTCTACTTCACTAGATGCTGAAGCAAGAGCTATGCTATGAATTCCACAGACATTGTCGAATCAGTTATACATGTTTGTTTCTTAGAGGACCATGAGATGACATATAACAACTTGACTTATCGGTTGACCAATTAAGACAGGTCGTCACGGGGTTTACTAACCCAAAGAACTCAAATCTCGATTCTTAACTCAAAAAAAGGGTCACGAGGTCTAAAATACAACTGTAATGACCAAAGTTGTTAAAATCGTGATTCTGCTTAGAATCGTCTAGAGAGGTAAAATCGAATCGTAGAATCGTACAATTCTACAAATAAACTTAAAAATATTAAAAATATCTAGTTTCTTATCATTATTATCCAATTCAAAATTTTAAATTTATGAATTAAAGTTTCTTTGACTTTATTTCTAAGAATATAACGAAAATTTGTCAATAATTAGTTTAAATCTTCATACGGATTAAGAAATTTGTTTTTTTAAAAGTTTTCATGATGGAAAATTTGAAATTTATGTGTACATGTGAAAGAGATTAGTAAAATATGATACATAAGAAAAATAAAAAATAATTCATATTATATTAGTAGAATCGGATCGTTAAATCGTAGAATCGTAGAATCTTGTTATGATTCTACCTCTCAAAATTTCATTCCAACTAGAATCGTAAGATTCTACAACTTTAAGATTCTACCTGCGATTCAAATCGCTCGCTTGTTTTTGGATCATAAAATCGTAGAATCGTAGATTAGAATCGCGATTTTAACAACCATGGTAATGACTAGTTTATATCAGAGCAACCCTGCGACGGTGGCTGAATGTGTGTTCAGTGCACCTAACGGGGGAAAAGATCCTGAAATGACAGTCCAACGAGGACGTTGTATTCCTAAGCGGGGGTAAGTGTGATACCCCAGATTTAGCTTGAAAAGGGATTGATAGAGTACTCATGTCAACAAGGTGTATTTGCTTTTCTAGGGAGCCCATTTGCTAAAAACTCCACAGTTAAGTGTGCTTAGTGTGGAGTAATCTTAGGATGGGTGACCTCCTGGGATTTTTTCCGGGTGCGCACGAGTGAGGCCAAAGTGCACTGGAAAGACTTGTGTTGGTCTGTGGGGCCAGTCTACAGTTTCCATGAGTAGTCACCGGTTGTCCGTTGGGCCGGGGTGTTACATGACACCTCACCCATAAACAAACACTCAACCACTTGTAGAAGAATTATCCTCTTTATTAGTGATCCAACTAGCATCGGAATACCCTTCCAAGATAGGAGGTTCACCGCTATATGCTATACCATAATCTTTGGTGCGCAATAAGTTTCTTAATACTCTCCTTATCCCATCCAACTATGGGGACCCGGGTTGCTTGTAAACCTACGAAGTTTACCAACTGCAAAAGCTATGTCTGGCCTTGTATAGATCATGGGATATATCAAAGATCCAATGACCTTTGAATATTCCAATTATGAAATTGGTTGACCGGTATGTTTAGAAAATTTCCTACCTGGTTCCATGGGAGTAGAGATCGGTGCTTTACCAAGGATACTAAACCGCTTAAGTATTTTCTCAACATAGTGAGATTGACTTAACTTGATTTGGTTACCTTCATCTGAAAGGATCTAGACAAAAAGTGTTTTGTCTCTTGAACTTGTATTATACTAGTACCAAAAATGAGCATGTCATCTACATATAGACAAATGATAACCCCATTGCCATGGCTATCAAATTTTCTATAAACGCACTTATCGGCTTTATTCAATTTGAATCCAACGGACAAAATTGTTTCATCAAATTTTTGATGCCATTACTTAGGTGCTTGTTCATGTCCATATAAAGATTTAACAAGTTTACACACCTTTTGCTCTTGTTCTTCCAAAATGAACCCTTCGCGTTGTTTCATATAAACTTCCTAATCTAATTCCCCATATAGAAATGCGGTTTTAACATCCATTTGATGTATCTCTAGATGATAAACTGTAGTGAAAGCTACCAATAACCGAATAGTAGTTATTCTTGCACCCGGTGCATATGTACCCAAATGATCGATACCAAGCTTTTGTCTAAAGCCTTCTGCCACTAAACGGGCCTTAAACTTGTCAATGGTACTATCAATCTTGATTTTCTTTCAAAAAATCCACTTGCAACCTATTGGTTTACAAGTAGGAGGAAAATCCACTAACACCCAAGTGTTATTTCACATGATGGAATGCATCTTATCATCAATAGCCTATTTCCAAAAAGCGCTATCATGTGATGCCCAAACATCGCTATAAGTCAATGAGTCACCTTTCACATTGAATAAATATGGAACATTAGAAGAAATATCGCTTTTAGTACCTTCAACGAAATATACTTCGAAATCCGGTCAAAAGCTTTTAACTTTCCGTTATCTCTTACTCCGTTTAGGAGTAGGACCAACAATTTGTTGTCCATCTAGTTGTTGATTTTCATCATCATCTAGAAGTGAACCTTGTTGATTATTATCAACGTCTTTATTGGTACAAACTTGTATATTTCTTTGTCTACTCAATGATGAAATTCTATTTTCATCAAAAATTGTATCTTTTGACTCAATAATCGAAAGAATCGACATATAGTCATTTTGTTCTATAACATAGAACCTATAAGTTTTGCTATGAATAGCATAACTTATAAATTCCATTCTATTCCTCATTCACCGAGTTTCTTTCTTTTGTTGTCGGGCAATCTCGCAATGGCCCTACAATCCCAAACCTTAAGATAACTTAAGTTTGGTTTTCTTTTGTACCAAAGCTCATAAGGAGTCTCCTTATTTGTTCTCATTGGAACCCTGTCAACATTTCTTCACCCCAAAATCCATCACTCAAGCCCGAGTAGGATAACATGGAATTAACCATGTCTTGTAGAGTACGGTTTTTCCTCTCTGCCACACCATTTGATTGTGGTGTGTATCCGGCGGTTGTTTCATGTATAATACCCATTGAATAATCATAATATTCACCTCTTTTATCAGTTCTTAATCTTTTAAGTTTACTACTAATTTTTATTTCTACTTCATTTTTGTCAATCTTAAGTAATTAAGAGCCCATCTTTTGTACGTAAAAGGTACACATGACAAAACTTGGAAAAATCATCAATAAAGTTATGACATATTTCTTATATCCCAATGATGGTGTACTATGAAAGTCACAAAGATCACTATGTATCAATTCCAATATTTCAGATTTTCGTTCAACACTTTTAAGGAAAATTCGCCAAGAATAATCTTAACTATCACCCGTTGGCCAAAAATAATCCCAACTAACGATTATTTTTTAATAATCCTAACTAGTCATCGAATTTGCTCAAAACAGTCCCACTCCCTCCATGACCGGCTGCAGCAGGTATTTAGTGAATAATTTTTTTTTACCGTTTTTTAACTCAACTTCATCAAATAAGCACAATTACCCTTTGATCTTCAAAAGGAATTACCCTTGCAATTTAAAAAAAACCCATTTACACTCTTCCTTCCTCCATTGATGAGCCTTTAACCTAACTTCTCAAAACTTACATTCGAACCTTAGAATAGCTGATTGAAGGAGAGGAAAGCATCTGAAGGTGAGCAAGTTCATACGCAAATCCCTACATTCCAATTTCGCTTCCAGACCATGGTAATGTCGATTTTCCCTTACTTTTTTAATTTAAGTTTTTCTTGTAAATTGTTGGTTTTAGATGATAGTAGTTGTTGATTTTGCCCTTTTTTTCGATTTAGGCCGGTGTATTTGACAAATTTACTGCAAAGTTTTGGTTTGGGGGTAAATTTATATGGAAAAACAATGGTTTAGATTATGTTGGTGGTGAATGTTATACCATAGAAATTGATGCTGACCTAATTTCGTGGTTTGATTTGGATGATCTAGTAATGAGTAAGATTGGGGTTGATTATGAACATTCTTTATTTTTTATGAACCCAAGTTGTATTCAATTTCAAGAAGGTTTGAAAAGGGCTAATAGTGATGAAAGTGTAATGGAAATGGTAAAGCTAGGTCATCTTCTTATTAATGGAGGAAGAATGAATGAAGAAGAAGATGGAGTATAATGAAGATGAAGGGCATCTTCTTATTTGATGAAGGTGAGTTTAAAAAAATAGGTAAAAAAATTAATCACAAAATACCTGCTACAGCCGGTCATGGAGGGAGTGGGACTGTTTTGAACAAATTCGATGAAAAGTTAGGATTATTAAAAAATAATCGATAGTTGGGATTATTTTTGGCCAACGAGTGATAGTTGGGATTATTCTTGGCAAATTTTCCCACTTTTAAATGGTGATCTTGTGATCTTATTTAACATGCACGTTTTGCAATTTTTAGACATTTTAACACACATAAGAATTAAGTCATGTTTTGACATAAAAACAATTTTATGAAAATTAACATGTCTTAGTCTAATATGCCACAAATAATGTAAATCTTCCTTTTCATTACTTGAATTATGTGAAACATTACATATAGCATTCTTATTTAATTCCAAAGACAACTTAAACAAACTATTACATAAATAAGCACGTCCTACAAATAAGTTATTTTTTGAGATAATACACCTATCGGCTTCAAATAGTAATTTGTAGCCCAATCGATTCAATATTGGACTCGAGACAAGATTTCTACTAATTTCGGGTGCATAATAAACATCCCTTAAAACTAAGAGATTCCACGAAGTGAACAACAGCTCAATTTGTCCTTTGCCTTAGACCATGATAGTTGCGTTGTTTCCCATAAAGAGTTGCTCCCCATCAACCACATTGTGAAAGGTTTTGAACCATTTTGTAGAGTTACATACATGTCTCGAAGCCCCGAATCGATCTACCAAAACAAAGTATCATCCTACACAACATTTAAATTAATATTCATTGAAAAAAATTCAATGGAGAATTTTTATCAAAAATTGCATGATTACCTTGAGTATAAGGGTCTTTGCTTGTAGAAGCTTGACCACTCCCCTTTGCCTTCTTTTGCTTGTTCTTGAAAACAAAGCAATTTTTCTTTCGGTATCCGGACTTTTCACATTCCCAACATATCTTTTCACCAACATTAGAGATAGCGGCCTTCCCCTTTAAAGAATTAACCTTCTTCCTTTTCTCACCGAAATGGGATGATTTCCCTTCCGCAACCATATTAATGGTACCAACATTAGGATTTTCATCCTTTGATTTTCTTGAATCCTTATGCTAGACTCAACAACAATATGTTGTCTAAGATCGGAGACTGAAATCTCCTCTCTTTTATGCTTTAAAGTATGTCTAAAATCACTCCAAAAAGGAGGAAATTTGTCTACAATGCTTGAAACAATAAAAACTTTATCCATTTCAATTTTATGTAATTTCATATTATCATGCATTCTTTGTAATTCATGGAATTGATCAATTACGGGGCGATTTTCAACTATCGTATAAGAATCAAAATTACTTACAAGAAACTTTTTAGAGCAAGCATCCTCCACCATGTATTTGGTCTTTAATGTATCCCATAATTCCTTAGCTGACTCATGGTATTGGTAGATGTCAAAAAATGAATCTTGCATTCCATATAGAATATGTCCTCGGCAAATAAAATCATAATTTTTCCACTTACTCCTTTTTTTTTATTGCTCAAGAGTTTCATCTTCCGTCTCCTCCGATTTGGGGGTACTTATCACGTAAGCCACGTTCAAAGTAGTTAGGAGGAACATCATCTTCTTTTGTCAACGTCAAAAATTGATACCAACAAACTTTCCTAACTTACTAATATATAAACATGAAAGCAGGTTATGTAACATGCATTGTTAACCAAACATACTAAAGTTCTAAGTTTTCCTTTGATCTTCGCTTCCACTTTTATTTATGAATTCAATTGGGTATTATACTCATACTGTTCTCCAAAAAAAATTCATGGTTTAAAACTTTTATGTCCTTTTCGGGTCACCCAAGTACCTGCTGGTTGGGAATATATATGAGACAACTAATCTTAAGGTAACCTCCTTCCTACAACGTTGCATGTCTTATTTAGATTGTCATAGGTAAATTATGCATACTTCAATGGTAGCCGCATAATGGCCTTTAGCCAGCAAATATAAACATCCTTAACCCCCTTGGATAACTGCAAATGCCCTTTTTGTCAACCCATTTATGTAGACTTACATCGTTCCAATATTGATCCCTTTTGGGGTACTTTTAAAATCATATTATAATGAACTTGTATTGTACTACTACCTTCAATATTAGACGACAAAAGGATATGATAATTAAGGTTTTGGAAAACCTTTTTCTAAGCCCACTAGGCCACTACTATAAATACAGTGTAATATACTATCAAAGGTACGTAAACTATTAGCCTTCTAAGCACTCATATTTCAAGCAATTACTACATTCACAAAGCAAGGATCTAACATCCAAAAACAAGCCCTAATACTTCTTCTTTAGAGCGAAAGGCCACTGTGCACTCTACGAGAAAGGTTAGGCAACCTTACATAAAGACTTAGTGACTGTGCACTCTACGAGAAAGGTTAGGCAACCTTACATAAAGACTTAGTGACTTTATCATCGGAGGAGGTCCCTCCGAGCACTCCTCCTCAGGTTCAAGTCCATGACATTCTAGATAGGAACCAAAAACCTTAACAACAGTTAATAATCATGAATTAAAACAATGGTGGTGATGGGCAGTAATAACGGTGCTGGGTAAGAAAGTTAGGTCTAAGGTTAATTATGAATTAGTTTAATTTTTATTTAATAATTAAAATAATAATTATAATTGATTTTAATAACAATAGATTGATTTTAACAGTCAAGCTGGTGTATTATATTGCGTTAATATTTGTCTTTTACAAATCATAATATAGTGTTAGCTAGTTTCCCAAAAGAATTTATTCTTTGTTTTTTGTGACAACACATTTATATTTATAGATAGTTTTTTAAAAAATTCTAATTTAAATATAAAGTTTTATAATTTTTTACTAAATATATTTATAGATATTAAAACTCAAATTATATATTTTTTTTGTTTCTTAAAGTTGTCCTCATTTGTCATCTTGAGTTGTTTCTATAAAGAATCTTTTGACTAATGTTACAAATCCTTATTTTAATATTATAATTAGGAGTGTTCACCAATCCAAACCCGGACCGGACCGGATCGAAACCGGTTGGACCGGAAGACCGGAATCATCTCAACTATACATTTTATTTTAATATATACATTGTAACATTTTAAAAGCTATTAAGGATTATAATAGTTTATAATAATAATGCTTATAGTCATTATATATCTTCTACTAACTTTATTTTAATATTTTAATATTACTTCTGATACACAAAAGTTTACTATAAACTCTATAAAAACCATTTTATAATAGTTAGGATTCCTTACACTAGCTTTCTTTTATTAATATTGTTTTTTAGATTTATGCTCCCCACTGTTCGTTCATAAAATTTACTCCCTCTAATTTAAACTATTGTCTCATTTTCTTATTGGGTAAATTCACCTCAAGTCTATTTTTAGTCGTAATTTTTATACCTAAATACCCCATGTTCACACAAGTAATGAGAAAAATACCCTTAGTTTTACTACTTACAATACCCCAACTATCACATTTACAATTAGTTTAATTTAATCGATTAAAATACGCCAACTACTACCTTTTTGGTGGACCCCATCCCACTATTAATATCCGTGCCCAACCAAATGGGACAATAGATGTGAATTGGAGGGAGTATTATTCAATAAAAGATTCTAATTTTTATAATTTACGTAAAAGTCTCTTGTAAAAACGTTTTTAAAAAATAGAAAAGCTAAAACTTGGCCAAACACTGTGTTTCTGAGAAATTGAAACAGTTTTGAAAAAAAGCTAAAAACAGCTCCTACAAGGGTCAAGAAGAGAAGCTACAAATTGTAACTTCTGCTCCTAACTTCTCAAAGAGCTTCATACTTTTCTCATTTTATGGTAAAAAAATTCTTATATTTTCCCCAATTAACTATGAATTTTTTTTATTACTTTTATTTTTCTTTTTCATATTTTCTTCCAAAATTCAAAAATTTTTACTTCATTTGTTATCACAACCAACATCCCAATTATTTTTTTATTGAATATTATGCGATCAAATTACATCAAAATTTCATAAAAGTTTTATCTTTAAATTTATTAACATATTTAAATATGTTTTTCTATATAGTAAATTGTCAAAATTGGGATTTATTTTTATTTTCAATTACTTAATTTTGTGTATTTGATTTTTTTCTCTAACATTATAATGATTATTTTTTAGTGTATGCTATATGTTTTAGGGTGTTTTCTTAAAATTGATGCTTTGTGACTCGACTATTTTTTATTGTATGTTATATGTTTTTCCATCATATAACAACCACTAACGTTAAATAAACATAAGAAAAAAAGCCAAACACACAAATTGTATTTGTTTTCCAAAAACTCTTTTAAAAACATGAGGCCAAATACATCTGTTTACAAAAAGTGTTTCTCTAGAAACAGTTTCTACAAAATTAGTTTTAGGAAACAAAAGTTGATTTCCAAAAGTTAGGCCAAACATACCCTAAGTACTACCTCCTATTCATAGAGAATGAGACATTTGTTTTTTGACACTATTTACTCATTACTTTTAATTTGTATTTTATTCTTAATTTATAGATTAGAACTTAGTCAAATGAGATCTTGTTTGATTTGTCTCAATGCAAATATTATTAATATTCACTTTTTATAATATTTCGGTATGTATAATACGAGACATTAAATATTGAATAAGTGTATTGGATAGTGTGAAAAAACAAATGTCTAATTCTCTATAATTAAGAGGGAGTATTAAACTGTGTAAAATGCAAATTTAACCAGCAGAATTAGGAAGAAAAAAGTTCAACGTGTTATAAAGACGGTCATAAAAATGAAATGTAAAGAAAACTTTTGGTTCCGTACTTCCGTTAATTGGCGCTTTCCTATCTCTCGACGCAACTTGTTTTATAAGGCCCCCGTTGAAACGATCTTTTCTTTTCTTAAAAACATAACGTGTATTTCCCTCTCTGTTCTCTCACACGACTTTCATGGCAATATAGATACAGATCTACCGACGTAGTCACAGTTCACCCAAATATTATACAAGATCATTCAACTTTTAGTTAATCGGAGAACAATTAATGGCGGTTGTATCACCATTAGCAAAATACAAACTCGTTTTCTTAGGCGATCAATCCGTCGGCAAAACTAGCATCATCACTCGTTTTATGTACGATAAATTCGATGCCACATATCAGGTAATTTTCTTCTTTTCTCTATTTTCTTTCCTCCATTTTAATTCATAGTCATTTTCATCAAATCATGATGATAGAAATTTGAATTGCATTTTGCCTGGAGTTTTTTTTATTGTTTATTTGTAATCTATAATTTAGGTTGTTCTTTGTGATCGAGGTTGAGCGTTATATTTTTTTTTCATTTTTGAATTTTGTGTGATTATGAGATTTGAATGGTTTGCTGAATTCCGTTAAACAATTAGAGCTGTAGATTATTGCAAGTTTGAAAATGTTAGTTTGTCTATTGTTTTTTTTTTTTTTGAAAATTGCTTAATTATGTTTTTTATGTATTTTATTTTTCGATTTTTGATTGATCGAACTTAATTGTAATGTGCCTAACTTGCCTTGTTAGGCTATTTGACATTACAATTTAACCTGAAACTTAAAGTTTTCCAGCAAAAAAACGATTATTTTTACTCTGTTACAATGTATAGGTTGAATAGCTTTTAAAATGTTTTAATTTTAGAAATTAGCCAAGATAATTTAATTTTTAATTGATTTCGCTGTACTTCTATTATAAATCATCTCAACTATTATACTTCTCTTTTACCTAAACAATTGCTAGCCGTTTGGTAACAGATTGTATCTGGTAAAATGTTTGTCTACTGTTCAATCCTTTCTTTTTCGTCGTGTTCCTTTCTCCTCTATTTTCTTTTCTTCTACTGTAAAATTTTTTCTATTGCTTTCTTCTTTTATTCTTCTACAGTGGCAACAATGAACACTGCTAGAATTCGATCAAGTAGGTTTGTTTTAAATTAGTGAACGTAAATAATTTTGTTGAATTACTCGAGTCCTGCAGAGAATTCTATTATCAGCAATATGAGGCGCAACTTACAGATACGATGGGCTGCGGGCAATCTTAGTTTTTAATATTTCAGCAACATGATTTGAGTGATAGTTTTCATGATAGTAGAATTGGCACCATAGAATAAAAACAAGAGCATCACATCGCACCAGCCGCTTGTAAAGGTTTTCAAAACAAAAGAACCGATATTTCCTGCGTTTTATAGGTGTAAAAAACCGCGTTTTGGGCCGCATTAAGGGATATCTTATGGTTTTGACCGATATTTACACGATATGATAACCGCGTCACTCGCGTTACCGCATCAGCCTTCCCGCGATCGCAACTGTTACCGCGCATTTTTACATTGGCACATTAATATGATGCTAGCAATTGTAGTATAGGTTATTCAGATATTGCATTATTTAGTCTTTGTCATTTAGCGTTAACTGTTCAGAATTTAGTCTTAGAATATTGAGTAAGTGGGTCTTAGGAAGTTATTAGAATAGTGAGTTGTCCCCCTTCTTGGAATTGGAAGATGAGCACATCCTTAGATGAATCATGTCGAATAGTAGAAAAAAAAAGGTAAGGAATAACCAACTCCTTTTATTCGATATTCGACTTCAAGATTAGCAGATAAAAAATTGATATACAAATGCAATTGAACAAGACTTTTTCATCGTCTAAGCGATCAAAAAAAAAGTCGTAGACTTATGCAATCACACAAAATTAGTTGAGTTAGTCTTTCCCTTAAGACTTTAGTAAATTATTTCATATAAAACTTGGCATTGTCTTTTTTAGATTCATATAAACTGCAGCAAGAAGCACAAAGTGATTTAACCTTGTTCTTCAAGAAGGGTGATATGACAATTGACAAAAGATAACAAAAGGACAAGTTTGATTTCAGTTGGTTGAGTATGTGTTTTTGGTGTGTGATTGTCTGAATATGGTGACTGGTGAGGACGAAAAAAGGGGCTCGAGTGACTTGCATCTTCGAAATCTTATTGAGGGAGTTGGATCCTGACATCCTGTAAATAAATTGTTAAAAGAATGCGTTACCTCTTTGAGTGTATTTGTCTTTGGACAACGAGATTTTTGATCCTGTTGATACTAGATCCTCAAATTCGCATTTTTTTCCTATCGGGTCTACGTGTGGATGATTGCATGAAAACTAAAAGTATGTTTGAATAATGTTATAAGAAAGAAGAAAGATTAGAGGGAATGAGAGGCAAGATTAATGTTTTTTCTTATCTTTCCAATGTTGAAAGGATTAGGACTTCTTCCTAGCTTCAATTCCCTTCTCTTTTGGTATGTAAATGATGGAATTAATACCTTCATTTTTCTCATTCAAAAATAGCATAAAGGCAGTATTTAAAATTCCTAATCAGTTATGTTCAAATTTATAGCTAACAGGCCATCAGAACATATATGTCAAACAAAAGAGTCATTGAAGGGAAATCAAGGTTTTGATGCTATGTAACATGTTATTTGAAATTCATAGGAAAAAATTTTCTCGGTAGAATACATGATTTGTTTTCATCAAATGGTTGAAGGATTAATTCAGCTTTTTGTGAGTTTGGATTGACTTGACTCATCATTCCTTGTGTTTAAATATATATATTTCTTTTGTCATATTGGAATTGGTCCATCCAATATGTAGTATTCATCAGAGGTCTTCTTAATATTAAGCAGACAAATTCATAGGTGGGAAATCGGGTTCCATTAAATAAGAATTATGGTCATATATCTTATTGTGTAACTCTACCAACTTGATAGGTTTCATCATCATGATAATTGACAAGTTTATGCAATATCTTCTTTTGTTTGGTTCTTACCTCCTAGATTTATTTATCTGGTGAATATTAAAAAAGAAAAATTACCGTTTTATTACTTTTCTTGCAGTAATAACAACTTTTTATTAAAGCCTGAATAACATCAGTTTATGGGGTTTTTTTCCAGGAATAATACTAATTTTGGTTTATTAACTAATTTAACAATTTTTCATTTATCATATAATCTCTTATAGTTTGATTTTTAACATGTAAGGGATGTTCTTGGAAAACACCCCTAAATTGATATTATTCATAGTTAATTAAAAATTATTATTATTGTCGTTCAAAAAAAATTATTATTATTGCAGGAAAATATGATAATGGCCATATTATTACTAATAACTTTTACTATTAAAAATAAGGAAATATTTGGTTTGACAAGTTACTTTGTTTATTGTGAACTTGATTCAGGCTACTATTGGAATTGACTTCTTGTCAAAAACCATGTATCTTGAAGATCGAACTGTGCGCTTGCAACTCTGGTAAGACATATGTATGTTTTTAAGTTAAAGCAATGATGAAATTAGGCTCAACTTCTTAAATAATCTCAACTTTGACAGCATACAAAAGACAACAGGTTTATCAACCAGTGACTAAAAAAGTCGAGTTTATCAAAATTGTGTTGGTCTTATAGACGTAATTGACATGATTTTGTCCTATATACCTATGCTTGTCGTATCTCAAATTTTGAAGTGGGTGCTTCAGGGATACAGCTGGACAGGAAAGATTTCGGAGTCTCATACCCAGCTATATCAGAGACTCTTCAGTTGCTGTAATAGTTTATGACGTTGCCAGTAAGTTTACTGCTCTCAAACTTGATATTAGTTTGTCTTGTTAAGGTCTGAAATAATGTTTTTCGGATAAACAAAAACTTTAATTGATAAACATTAACCAAAACATGTTTGATGTCTTTATAATTACATACATAAAGTTATCAGGATCTACCTAGGATCGTTGAGCGGGTAGGATCGAAATCAGTGAAACCGGATAGGATCGTGTGATCCTACAATTATGCATTAATGTGCTTTGGATTAATAATTCTAAATTAATTTTTTTTTAAGTTTTACGGTGTAAGTAAAAACTTATTAGACTTTATTTATTAAATTTGAAAAAGAATACTTTTAATAATCATTTTAAACTGCAAATTAAGAAAAACTTAAATTTTATAAAGGTATCGATATAATTATTTTAACTATATATATATATAATTTATACATCAAGTAAAACCTAAATTGTATGAAAATATTTACCCATGTAAGATCGGATAGTTGGCTCGTAGAATTGTAGAATCGTGTTATTATTCTACCACTGAAACTATTGAGCTAAGTAGGATAACACGATACTACCGCATTAAGATCCTACCTATGTTCGAATCCGTCACTTATTTTGTATCGTAGAATCGTAAAATCGTAAATTAAAATAGAGATTCCGATAACTATGTGTATACACAAAAATAAACAATTTAAATACATTCTTCTACATGTTTAGTTTCTATAGATTGAGTATGACTAACACTCTTGGTTTGAGGAAGAGGTGTTTAGTCAATGGATCTTTGATATTTGCATCATTATGAACCTTACAAACTTTAAAATCCTATCTCTCAACGATTTCTCGAATGAGGTGATATTCCCTAAGTACGTGCTTGAACTTCTAGTGAGATTTGAGCTTCTTAGATTGAGAAATTGCACCTTCATTATCACACTACTATAATGTCATTCTTAATATAATGAACTACACCTAGCTTACTAATAAACTTTTTAATCCAAACAACTTCCTTTGCAACATTTGTTATTGCAATGTACTCAGTTATTTCTTGCTTAGAACTTTGTCAACTCATTGTACTTTTATTGAGTCAAAAAACTGAAACCAAAATGAGATGAGAAGTCATCTTTGTCACTTTGGAAGCTCGTATTTGTTTAACCTATAACAACTAACTCATCTTGTCCACTATAAATTAAAATATAATCCTTAGTTCTTCGAAAGTACTTAAGAATATTCTTTACTATTATCTAGCTAGTGCGCTTCAACTGAATTTGTTTGATATCTAATACAATTTTTCAATCATGTGCAACATCTGAATGAGTACAAATCGTGGCCTACAAGATAGAGCTATCCGCAGATGTGTATGGAGTTGAACTAATGCATTTAGCCTCATCAGTGCTTGAAGGGCCCTAAGTCTTGCTAAGAGATATATCATGATGCATAGGAATAAAATCTCCTTTAGAGTTATACATGCTCACCTTAGTAAGAACCTTATCCAAATTTTTTTTAACCAAGTCCTATCATCCTTTTAGATTCATCTCTACAGGTCCTTATTCCGAATATGTACTCTACCTCTCCAAGATCCTTTATAGAGAAATTATCTTTATCATTTCCTATGAGAAATATGTCATCCACATACAGGACAAAGAAAGTTATGCTACTCCCATTAGTTTATTATATACAAAAGATTCCTCTTTATTTCTAAGAACGCCAAATGATTTGATAGTCTCATCAAATGTGAGTTTCCAACTCCTGGATGCCATCTTCAGTCCATAAATGGACCTCTAAAGCATACAAACCTTTTCTCAATTGATTGGATCTTCAAAAGCTTTAGGTTGTATCATGTACACATTGTTTTTCAAGAACCCATTGAAGAAAACAACTTTGACATCCATCTGTCATATCTCATAATCATGATATGAATCACGATAAGTATCCTTATGAATTTAAGCCTTGTTACTATTGAAATTGTGGTCCTGCTCACCTAATCATGTACACACGTGGAGGAGAATATTCAGAGCCGAAATTTCTTCATTCATGGCATGTAACCAATTTGGATCATGACAAGCATCACGAAAGGACATAGGGTCAGTACAGGAGCTGAGTTTGGTGATAAAGCTGGAGAATTGAGTGTTGATAGTAGCATAAGCTAAGTTGGAGATTGGGTGCACATAATCTTGTAGCCAGGAAGGGGTTTGATGAGGTCGTGAGGACCGTCTAACAGGTGGTGATGAAGGAGGGGGTGGTGGGGAGGCAGGAGGTGAAGGTGGTTGAATAGGTGCTGTGAAGGTTTCTGACTCTTTATCAGAAGAGTCTTGCTAGGTAGTATGAATAGTTGCTGGTATATGAGTATCAGGTGAAGGTGGGATTAGGTGAGCTAATTGGTCAACAGTGAGTTGATAAGGAAATACATTTTCATACCACTTCACATCTCTAGAGACAAACACCTTTTTGGTAAGCAAATTAAGGAGCCTGTACCCCTTTTGAAGAGTTGGATAGCCCAGGAATACACATGGAACTCCTCTTGCTTCAAGTTTATCACCTGTGGTGTCGGGGTTATAAGCAAATGCAAGGCACCCAAGAACTCTTAAGGTGTCACACACGGGTTTTTTGTTGTGCAAGAGTTCAAAGGGAGTTTTGTTGTTCAACACAGTGGAGGGAAGTCTATTAATCAAAAAAGCAGCTGTTACGACACAGTCCCCCCAATAACACTTAGGAAGACCCGCTTGAAATCTTAAGCACCGAGCCATTTCAAGCACATTGCGATGTTTTCGTTCACCCTTCCATTTTGTTGTGCTCTATCAACACAAGTGGTTTGGTGGATTATACCCAATGAATCATACAATTCTCTACATTGCCAATCTCCAAATTCTAAGGCATTATCCAATCTCATAATCTTCACTTTTTTGTTAAATTGTGTAAGGGACAGGTTGATAAAGGTTTGGAGGGCTGAAAAAACGTCGGATTTATGCACCAACAAAGTAACCCATGTAGTTCGTGTGTGGTCATCCACAATAGTGAGAAAAAAACGATGTTTCACTCTAGTTTGCACTCGATATGGCCCCCATATGTCAATGTGAAGAAGTTCAAAGGGTTGAAGAGAATGAGAAATGCTAGTGGGGAAGGGTTGTTTTGTGAATTTTCCCATAGGGCATGTAGTGCAAATGCTCTCTGTCGTTTTATAGGTTGGTGAATCAAACCCCAGGAGTTTGAGTTTGGCTATAGGTGCATGACCCAGCCTGAGATGCCAAGTAGTGATAGCATTTGTTTTATCAGCTGTTATATTTCCTTGTCTAACACTCACTGTGTTGATACTTGTGTTCACTTTTCCCTTTTCAGCATTATTTTGCACCAAGTAGTACAACCCATTTCTACACTCTCCAACGCCGATGACTCTACGATCATCAGTTTTAACAATAGTGTAATAATTAGCATAGAAATCCACTTGGCATGTATTCGAGGCAGTGAGTTTATTGACAGATAGAAGGTTGTGTTTAAAGTCTGGAACAATCAGCACATTTTTCAAGGTCAAATCATTGTTGAGTTTTTAAGTCTCCATAATGTGTGATATGTGAAGTGGCCCCATTAGGTAAGTTTATTTTTAAATTGTGATGAACATCAGTAAGATTGGCACACAGGTTAATATTGCTTGTCATATGATCGGATGCTCCTGAGTCAATAATCCAATAAGAGTTTTCAATCCCAACATTGAGACATGTAACCATACCTGCAAATCCACCAAATGAGGTGTCCACTTCATCCTCCGTTTCTGACCCAGCTGATTGTTTCATTTTGGTGGGGAGACTTCTCAACAAGGATTCCATTTGTTGTATTATGATCTCAGGACTGTTCCGACTTGTGCTTCCATGGGCTGTTGTTGCCATCCTTGGATAGCTTCTCCCTTTGCTCCATTGAGAGCTATTGTTTCTGTTAAAATTTCCACCATATGTTGCTTCCCTTCCTTTTTGCTTATTTTTGGGATGCCATTTGGGATAGCCCACCACAGTCCAGCATCTCTCCTTTGAATGTCATCTCACTCCACATGCACTACATATCTCAACTCCACTATTTTCTTTGCTAAACATAGTAGATGATTCAAGATGAGTTTTTCCTGGATTGAGAACATTCCTTTGAGATTCTTCCTGTTGAATAACACTACACGCTGATTCAACAGAAGGTAAGGGGATCATCATAAGCAGCTGACTTCTTTGAGCATTGTAGCCTTCATTAATGCCATTTAAAAACTGAAATAGCCTCCGTTCCTCTTTCTGCTTCTCCAAAGCTTCTACAAACCTGGTAATGTCTTCTCCCCCAGTGATAATCTGAGGCAATTGATCCAGGGACTCCAGCTCTTCCCATATACCCCTCATTTGAGTATAGTACTCATTCACTGACCTATTGTTTTGTCTGTGATTATAAAGGTCTCTATTGAGCTTATACTTGAGAGAACCATTGGACATAGAGTATCGTTTTTCAAGGTACTCCCATATTTCTTTTGCGGTAAGCATGTACATTATTGTTTGCTTGATAGAATCAGTCACTGAACCCATGATCCATCCTATCACCGTATCATTGGATGTGTCCCAAAGTTCTCCTTTAACTCTATCTGCTTCATCTTTAACAACTTGGCCATTAATGAAGCCGAGTTTTCTCTTCGATGAGAGAGCAATCTCCATAGACCTTCTCCATCTCCTATAATCTGCTATACCAGTGAGTTTATCTACACTTACTGAGTTCGGCCCATCAGAGCCATGGAGGTATAACGGGTGCTGTGGATTCATTTTTTCCATTTGTGACATTGTAGCAGTGCAAGGTTAAGATTTAAGGTTTATTTTTTATTATTTTTTTTTAAAATGAAAAGGATGTAATGTTGCTCAATTATCACAGCCTATGCTCTGATGCCATGAACTGAAATGAATTAGTGCAAAAAACTAAAGCAACAATATGGGAGAAAGCTTTTTCATTAACTGGCTGGTCTCTCTCAGAATACTTACAATGCCCTTAAATAGGCAAAACAGGAAAGCTTGAGCAATAAGAAAAAAAGGAATCAAAAAGGACAAGAGCCCCCAATACATGTAGTAGTGCATGCATACTCTACCAGCTGGATGAGCAGCATTTTAGGACAAAAAGTAGGTGCAGCATTAAAGGACACGTGGAGGAGAATATTCAGAGCAGGACCACATATTCAGGATACATCCATGCATACTCGTTTTGAGCAAATAAGTGTGCCCCGATAAGATTGGGTGCACATAATCTTGTAGCCAGGAAGGGGTTTGATGAGGTCGTGAGGACCGTCTAACAGGTGGTGATGAAGGAGGGGGTGGTGGGGAGGCAGGAGGTGAAGGTGGTTGAATAGGTGCTGTGAAGGTTTCTGACTCTTTATCAGAAGAGTCTTGCTAGGGAGTATGAATAGTTGCTGGTATATGAGTATCAGGTGAAGGTGGGATTAGGTGAGCTAATTGGTCAACAGTGAGTTGATAAGGAAATACATTTTCATACCACTTCACATCTCTAGAGACAAACACCTTTTTGGTAAGCAAATTAAGGAGCCTGTACCCCTTTTGAAGAGTTGGATAGCCCAGGAATACACATGGAACTCCTCTTGCTTCAAGTTTATCACCTGTGGTGTCGGGGTTATAAGCAAATGCAAGGCACCCAAGAACTCTTAAGGTGTCACACACGGGTTTTTTGTTGTGCAAGAGTTCAAAGGGAGTTTTGTTGTTCAACACAGTGGAGGGAAGTCTATTAATCAAAAAAGCAGCTGTTACGACACAGTCCCCCCAATAACACTTAGGAAGACCCGCTTGAAATCTTAAGCACCGAGCCATTTCAAGCACATTGCGATGTTTTCGTTCAGCCCTTCCATTTTGTTGTGCTCTATCAACACAAGTGGTTTGGTGGATTATACCCAATGAATCATACAATTCTCTACATTGCCAATCTCCAAATTCTAAGGCATTATCCAATCTCATAATCTTCACTTTTTTGTTAAATTGTGTAAGGGACAGGTTGATAAAGGTTTGGAGGGCTGAAAAAACGTCGGATTTATGCACCAACAAAGTAACCCATGTAGTTCGTGTGTGGTCATCCACAATAGTGAGAAAAAAACGATGTTTCACTCTAGTTTGCACTCGATATGGCCCCCATATGTCAATGTGAAGAAGTTTAAAGGGTTGAAGAGAATGAGAAAGGCTAGTGGGGAAGGGTTGTTTTGTGAATTTTCCCATAGGGCATGTAGTGCAAATGCTCTCTGTCGTTTTATAGGTTGGTGAATCAAACCCCAGGAGTTTGAGTTTGGCTATAGGTGCATGACCCAGCCTGAGATGCCAAGTAGTGATAGCATTTGTTTTATCAGCTGTTATATTTCCTTGTCTAACACTCACTGTGTTGATACTTGTGTTCACTTTTCCCTTTTCAGCATTATTTTGCACCAAGTAGTACAACCCATTTCTACACTCTCCAACGCCGATGACTCTAAGATCATCAGTTTTAACAATAGTGCAATAATTAGCATAGAAATCCACTTGGCATGTATTCAAGGCAGTGAGTTTATTGACAGATAGAAGGTTGTGTTTAAAGTCTGGAACAATCAGCACATTTTTCAAGGTCAAATCATTGTTGAGTTTTAAGTCTCCATAATGGGTGATATGTGAAGTGGCCCCATTAGGTAAGTTTATTTTTAAATTGTGATGAACATCAGTAAGATTGGCACACAGGTTAATATTGCTTGTCATATGATCAGATGCTTCTGAGTCAATAATCCAATCAGAGTTTTCAATCCCAACATTGAGACATGTAACCATACTTGCAAATCCACCAAATGAGGTGTCCACTTCATCCTCCGTTTCTGACCCAGCTGATTGTTTCATTTTGGTGGGGAGACTTCTCAATAAGGATTCCATTTGTTGCATTGTGATCTCAGGACTGTTTCGACTTGTGCTTCCATGGGCTGTTGCTGCCATCCTTTGATAGCTTCTCCCTTTGCTCCATTGAGAGTTATTGTTTCTGTTAAAATTTCCACCATATGTTGCTTCCCTTCCTTTTTGCTTACTTTTGGGATGCCATTTGGGATAGCCCACCACAGTCCAGCATCTCTCCGTTGAATGTCCTCTCACTCCACATGCACTACATATCTCAACTCCACTATTTTCTTTGCTAAACATAGCAGATGATTCAAGATGAGTTTTTTTTGGATTGAGAACATTCCTTTGAGATTCTTCCTGTTGAACAACACTACACGCTGATTCAACAGAAGGTAAGGGGATCATCATAAGCAGTTGACTTCTTTGAGCACTGTAGCCTTCATCAATGCCATTTAAAAACTGAAATAGCCTCCGTTCCTCTTTCTGCTTCTCCAAAGCTTCTACAAACCTGGTAATGTCTTCTCCCTCAGTGATAATCTGAGGCAATTGATCCAGGGACTCCAGCTCTTCCCATATACCCCTCATTTGAGTATAGTACTCATTCACTGACCTATTGTTTTGTCTGTGATTATAAAGGTCTCTATCGAGCTTATACTTGAGAGAACCATTGGACACAGAGTATCGTTTTTCAAGGTACTCCCATATTTCTATTGCGGTAAGCATGTACATTATTGTTTGCTTGATAGAATCAGTCACTGAACCCATGATCCATCCTATCACCGTATCATTGGATGTGTCCCAAAGTTCTCCTTTAACTCTATCTGCTTCATCTTTAACAACTTGGCCATTAATGAAGCCGAGTTTTCTCTTCGATAAGAGAGCAATCTCCATAGACCTTCTCCATCTCCTATAATCTGCTATACCAGTGAGCTTATCTACACTTACTGAGTTCGGCCCATCAGAGCCATGGAGGTATAACGGGTGCTGTGGATTCATTTTTTCCATTTGTGACATTGTAGCAGTGCAAGGTTAAGATTTAAGTTTTTTTTTTTATTTAATTTTTTATTTATATTTTTTCAAATGAAAAGGATGTAATGTTGCTCAATTATCACAACCTATGCTCTGATACCATGAACAAAAATGAATCAGTGCAAAAAACTAAAGCAACAATATGGAAGAAAGCTTTTTCATTAACTGGTTGGTCTCTCTCATAATACCTACAATGCCCTTAAATAGGCAAAACAGGAAAGCTTGAGCAACAAGAAAAAAAGGAATCAAAAAGGACAAGAGCCCCCAATACATGTAGTAGTGCATGCATACTCTACTAGCTGGATGAGCAGCATTTTAGGACAAAAAGTAGGTGCAGCATTAAAGGACACGTGGAGGAGAATATTCAGAGCAGGACCACATATTCAGGATACATCCATGCATACTCGTTTTGAGCAAATAAGTGTGTCCCGATAATAGAAAAGGTTTCATCATTGTCAATACCATGAACTTGTATATAATCTTTCGCCATTAACCTTACTTTGAAAACACTTATACTTTCCATCTTTGTTAGTTTTCAGCTTGAAAATAAATTTGCATCCAATGGGTCTTATCCCATTTGGCAAATCTAACAAGTCCAATACTTAATTTTCAGACATGGAATCGATTTCTGACCTCATGGCCTCGAGCTATTTCTTGGCGTTACTAATTCTAAAACTTTTATTGTAGTTAGTCGATTTCTATTGTTCCACAATCATTATTTTAGAACTGCTGTCATGCAGAAATCAATATATCTTTCAAACAAGATTGAAGTCCTACTAGACCTACGTAAGGAAAAAAGGAAGTTTCATTGATATTCTCGGAAACATCGCATGGATTATCTGCAAGTCGAACGATAAGAGGTTCATGCATGTAATGCACCCCCTATCCAGCACCTTCATGCTGGGCTGATAAATTATTGCTCTCTCGGATCTCTTTGAGATAAACATTCCTTCCACTTATCATCTTGGAAATAAATTTCTTTTTTCTAAAAGACACCGTTGCAAGAAATAAACTTTTTACTCTCAATTTGTTTGTATGATTAATACCCCTTTACCTCTTTTGATTGGCCCATAAAAAGACACTTATATGATTTAAGTGAAAGCTTATTGGGCTGTAAACATTTTACATATACTTCACACCCTAAATCTTTATATTAAACAACTTAAGAACTTTTCCAGCCCACATCTCATGTGGAATCTTTTCTACAACTATAGTTGGAACTCTGTTAAGTGTAAAATTAGAAGTTTCAAGAATGTATCCTCAAAAATAGGGGAGATCAACAACACTCAACATTGATTGAACTACTTTCTGGAGTTTTCGCTTAGAAACGCCTTTTAGCTGTGGTGTTCCTGGTGGAGTTCTTTGTTAGAGGATTTCACAATCAAATGATTCATAAACTTTTGACTTACGTATTATTGACCACGATCTAATCCTGATGCTTTTATCCTTTTACCCAATTGATTTTTAACTTCATTCTTGAATTATTGGAACTTATCAAATGTTTTCGATTTTCGCTTTATAAGGTAAACATATCCATATTTGATATGATCTGTAAAAGTAATAAAGTAGATAAATCCTCTCCTTACCGATGAACTCATTGGACTGTATACATCAGTATATGTATGAGTGCTAAGAGATCACCGGCCCTTATACTTGATCTAGTGAAAGAACACATTGTCAATTTTCCTATCAACCAAAATTCACATACATCAAATGATTCAAAATCATATAACTTAAGAACTTCATCCATATGAAGTTTCTCAATGTGTTTTGAGCTTATGTGACAGAATCAACAATATCCAAGGTAAGTGGAATTACAATGATTTAACTTTTGTCTTTTGTTATTTAAGTTATAGACTTATGTTTCTCACACTAAAACAATAATAATTGAATCCAACATTTGATAAGTGACTTGATTGCTTGGTAGGGAATGAATACTTCAAATTATTATTTGTCTGTCGATCTCTTCGAGTAACACTAATATAAAAATTCAATTGTAGTATTTCTAACTAGTCTACGTGTATCCCACGTATGGTTGTACGAAAAACGAAAAGAATGATTCGCTCTTTTATTTTTATGGGAGAAATATTAATTTGTGAAATGATTAGATTGAAATTTCTTTTAATTGTATTTCATCAAAACCATAACTCCTTTCTATATAAGATACATTAGATCGCAAATAATAATGCCCTAATTATAGCCTAGTCTAATAATAATATTTGGTCAATTCAATATACTGACGTTTTAGGAATATGAAACTCTACTTATTATCCAATCATATTGACCCAATTATTATATTTTTCTATAGCATGTTAATAGTAATTACTAAAAATCACTATTGTTATTTCCATAATAAATTCCAAGTAATATTTTGTGATTGACAAGATCGTCTTAAGGACAATTCATTCATGTAATACATTTCTTACATTAATCCTTCCTTGAGTATAATCAAGTAGCTTGATTTGTGATGCAGTTAGACAGTCATTTCTCAATACCACAAAGTGGATTGAGGAAGTACGGACAGAACGTGGCAGCGATGTGATTATTGTCCTTGTGGGAAACAAAACTGATTTGGTTGATAAAAGGTGGGATATTATTCATCTTTATCTGTATTACTCACGTGTTACATTAAAATTTCCGCATTATACCAAATTGAGGTAAGAAATTTTAAATGTAGTGTAATAATTTCATAGCAACGAGAGTAAGTTATAAACGGATTTGGTTGATTAAAGACGTGGGATTTTCACTTTTGGCTTTGTACTTTCTCGTAATTAGTACTCCCTCTTATTCATTCAAAGTGTCCCAATTGACTTTTCACCATTTTTAGGTGGTCAAATGGGACTTCATGTGAAAGAGTAAGAGTGTATTGTTTTTAAATTTGATAGGAGTACAGCGGGGTTTAGTATAAAGGTGTGAAAATGTTAAGTTAAGTATTGGTAAAGTTAACATACCAAAAATAGAATTGAGACATGTAAGGTGACTTCACCCAATTAACAAATGAGGCACTTGGAGTGAATGGAGAGAGTGTATTTTTCTCTGTAGTCTATTCTATACTCTGTCATGGTCCAAGCTTGTCCACGGCCCACAATCCGTTTTACATACTCTAGAAGGAGCCATAGGCGGATCCAGGATTCAAAAGTATGGGTAGCATCATTCATGATTCACCAACATGTTGAAATAAATTACGGCTGAGAGTTTTGTTTATAAAATTTATTTCAAAAATATTTCATTGCTCCAAATTACAAGTTACAATTTACAATGAGATTATAAAGTCTAATTATACTTACTTTCTTTGCTCAGACATTTGACAAATAAACAAGCAATACTAATTTTTGCCAATTTCTCTAGAATAATTATATAATATAATATATTTTCCACAATTTGCTAATAATTTGTTCACACGTTTGACAATAAACTTGCAATATAATATATTCTCACAATTGGCAAATTTGTTCTCTGTAATAATAATTTGCTAACTTTTAATTTGAAAACTAAAGATAATAATTTGTCACTTACAATCTTATAGTGATCAAACATTTAAATAATATTAAAAATAACATTATTTAACATCATACATAACTTATAAAAAAGTATTTTAGAAATCAAAAATAAATTAAATATTAGCTATTATATATGCTATTAATAACCAATAATTTACAATTTATTTTTCTTTGTTTTTTAAAATAAAAAAGCGTGCGGTTATCTAATTCACAATTATTATATAATCTCTATTGCTAAACTCTAAAATAATCATTAAAAGAATAAGCCTATAAAAAAATTAAAGATTTTAATTTTTAAGTGATGAAATACTAAATAAATTGAATGAGAGATCAAAATTTTAAAGATAAACTTACAATAAAAACCAAAGAATGTTAGTCCAGTGGACGCAGTGACAGCCGACTGCCGGCACGCAAAATGAAAGCTAGGGAGGTGGCCGCCTGGCCGGACTTATAGTTAGAAGGCAGCTAGGCAAGAATTTGAGATGAAATTCGAAAATGGAGATGAAAGGGAGAAGAGAGAAAGGGGAAGTGTAGCTGGGTTGCCTGGGTAGTGGGTTATGGGCAGGGCCGTAGGGTATAGCTGTGAGAGCAGTATATTATTGGAGTGGAGTAGTACAAGGTAATAATTTTTTTAAAGGAAAAGTATTAATTTTTTTTTAAATATGTGTAGGCCTATGCTACCCTTTGTTACCACATAGGTCCGCCTATGGAAGGAGCATGCAATAGCGAGCATCAACTAAATTCTGTTAGAAGGAAATATTTCTGTTGGGTTAAATGCTAAGTTGTACAATTGTACTTGAGGAAGGGTTCCAGAATATTGTAGTTTTCTTTAAATACAGGAAGGGATATATCTTTTCTTATGTTTGTAGTATTTTGGTGTATCACCTTGTAGGAGTTACTGAGCCACTCGAACAGCTCAGGGGAGGATACTGCTCTCTTATCATTAAACAAGCATTCCACTAATTCTCTCTAATTTCTTTTCTTCTTAAATCTTCTTTCTCTTTTCTATGTACTTGTTTCATTACTGTGAGCAGCTTTTTACCATCATTATAGTGGTATCAGAGCATTAATTCGAAATGCTTCAACACAAATTAACCGCATTGAAATCCTAGAGGAGAATGTATTGGAGCTTCAAACGTCTATTCCATAACTGCAAAATTCTCTGGATACTCGTCTCTCTGAGTATGGGCTGAAATTTTGGAGGATTGTTTCAAGGGGCAAAACGATCTCCAAAAATCGTTTTTGGCATACTTATGATGGAAGTGAAGAACATGGGGGTAAGGATGCAAAGCAAGATCGAGGGGGTTACAACTCCAACAATCAGGGCAAACTGGCGAGAAGGGAGATAGGGAACATTCTAGGTTGTGTGGAGGAAATGGCTTACGGTTAATCAGGAAGGTGATGTGGAGGACTATGAGAGGTGATTCATCCACTTCGCTTCGAACGTCGAGGAAGAATTTAGTAAGGAATTTTTGATAACCCATTTTATTAGGGGGCTGGAGGAAAGAATTCAGGTGGAGTTGCGCCTCATGGAGTCGGTAACTATGGAGGAGGCGTTAGACTAGGCTGTTAAGATTGAAGAGAAGCTTTGGGTAACTAGCATTATAAACATACCAAGTGGGACCCGTGTGATAGACCCAATACCACGTTCCCAAAATAAAACCTACACCTACCACAAAGGAAATCCTAAAAATACCCCTACCCACTCAAATATAAACCCACACTCCTAGAAATTAATCACTTACCATTTTCCTTCCCAGAAAACAAACCATGCAAACCCACGAACCGACAACCCAAATACCCACCGATTAACCGACAAGGAATTTCAAGAGAAAAAATCGAGGGAATTATGCTATAGGTGTGACGAGAAATGGAGGATTGGACATATTTTTTTAAAAAAGAGAGTTAAGTGTCCTAATCACAGGTGAAACCGACATAAGTGAGGACAAGGAGGACAAATTTTGATGTGGAGGAGGAATAGCAGTTAGGGTTGATTGAACAACTAGTGAGTGTCTCGCTGAATTCGGTGATCAGGATAAGAAAGAATTTGGGGAATGAGGGTAATTATTATGATCGATTCGGGTGCAACGCACAATTTCATTTCTCCATCGATTGTAAGCAAACTGGAATTACCTGTGAGCACGACGGAAGAGTTCGGGGTCACTCTAGGCACAGATGATACACATATGGGGAGGGGTAGCTGTCAACAAGTCTCCTTGGATTGGAGGGTAGTAAGCATGATTTTTTGCCTCTACAGCTAGGCCACGCCTACATGATTTTGGGGAATGAATGGTTGGCTAAACTTAGTACCATTTCTACAAATTGGAAGGTGCCTATGATGACTTTCTAGTGGCAAGGACACAAGGTGACATTGAAACGAGACCGGTCACTTGAATGATCATTAATCACTTTAAAGTCAATGATGAAGACGATCCGCAAGGTGGGTAGAGGAGTATTGGTTGAACTAACAAATATCCATAAAAATGAAGAAGCACAGGATATTAGCAGTCCACTTGGGGTCCCCCTGCATTGGAGACAGTAGTGCAACAATTTACTGAGGTCTTTGCTATGCCGTCAGGTCTGCCTCCCAAACGCATTAAGAAACATCAAATTATTTTGAAAGAAGGGTCTAACCCGATAAGTGTAAGGCCGTATAGATACCCACAGATACAAAAGGAGGAGATAAAGCGCTTGGTGACAGACATGTTGCAAGTGGGTATTATTCAACCATCGAGTAGTCCGCTTTCAAGCCATGTGCTGTTAGTCAAGAAAAACGATTGGTCGTGGCAATTTTGTATCCATTATAGGGCTCTTAATAAGGCAACAATAGCTGATAAATATCCGATCCCTGTCATTGAGGATCTTTTAGATGAACTCCATGGGGCAACAATCTTTTCGAAGTTGAATTCTAAATGGGGATACCATCAAATCAGAATACAAGAGGAGGTTGTGAAAAAAACCGCTTTCCGGACTCATGAAGGCCACTATGAGTTCCACGTGATGCCGTTCGGACTCATCAATGCTCCGGCCACTTTTGAATCATTAATGAATGAGGTATTTCGACCATTTTCTTCGTAGATTTGCTCTCGTTTTCTTTGATGATATTTTTGTTTATAGCACCTCTATGGTCGAGCATGAGCAACATTTGCTTTGGTTTTGGAGACTCTACGACCACACCAATTATATGCAAATGCAAAAAAAATGTGAGATTGGTAGGACCCAAGTTGCTTACTTGAGGCATGTGGTATCTGGGGAAGGGGTGGCTGTGGACTTGGAAAATATTAAAGCAATGCAATAGTGGCCTTTTCCAATCAATTTGAAACAACTACGGTGTTTCTTATGTTTGATCGGATATTACTTGTCGTTTTATAAAGAATTATGCTCATTTGGCAGCCCCTTTAACTCAGCAGCTTCGTAAGGACAACTTTCATTAGACTTAAGAAGTGACCATAGCCTATGAAGCCCTCAAGGCTGCCATGTTAACCGCCCCGATTTTAGCCATTCCGGACTAGTCTATCCCTTTTGTCGTTGAAGCTGACGCTTTAGTTTGGGTGCGGTTTTGACTCAAGATAAGCATCCAATAGCTTATTTTAGTAAGACTTTAGGGCCTCGGGGTCAAGCCGAGTCGGTTTATGAGAAAGAATTAATGGAGATCGTTTTAGCCGTATAAAAATGGCGCTACTACTTATTGGGTAGACACTTTGTAGTATGGACGGATCAACAAAGCCTTCGTTTTATGTTGGAGCAATGGGAGATCTGGACCGATTATCAAAAATGAGTGAGCAAGCTTTTGAGCTATGATTTTGAGATACAATTTAAGCAAGGGGTTTCTAATAAGGTTGCCGATGCCTTATCCCGACACCCAAACTTACCAGCAGTTCAATGCAACAGTCTCACCATATCCTCTTGCACAGTAGACTGAAGTATAGTACATCAGGAAGTTTTAGCGGATGCCACGTTGAGCAAAATTCGAGCCGAATTAAATGAAAAAGGTGGTGTCACAGCTGTGTATCATTTTTTACATGATCCAGTGTTTTACAAGGGGAAAATGGTGATCCCTAAAAAATCCTACATCATCAATAGCCTGCTTTTGAGTATCACGTGTCCGCCATGGGAGGGCACAATGGTGAATATAAGACATATTTACGTTTGGCCGAAGATTGGTAATGCGAAAAAACGGTGATTGAGTTTGTTCGACAGTGTGCCATTTGTCCACAACAAAAAGCTTCACATCAACAGCCCGCAGATCTATTACATCCACTACCTATACCGGAGCGAGTGACGACATTATTATAGATTTCGTGGATCATTACCCAAATCGGGAGGGTTTGACACTATTTTAGTATTGGCTGATCATTTATCGAAGTATGCACATTTTATCGAGCTCCATCATCCTTGTACAGCTCCCACTGTTGCCCTCGGTTTTGTCAACGATATTGTGCGACTTCACAGGTTTCCGGTTTCAATCATCTCCGATCGTGACAAAATTTTTATGAGCAAGTTTTGGTTCGAGCTCTTTCGGTTACAAGGCACATCCTTATGCTGTAGTACGACCTATCATCCCCAAACAGACGGTCAAAGTGAAATTGTCAATCAAGCTCCTGAAACATATCTTCGATGCTTTGTGAATGGGCAGCCTCGTCAATGGTCGAAGTGGCTCAACTGGGCTGAATATTGATATAACACATCACATATCCATTCGTTTGTCTTATTCATGGCTCTTTATGGTCGCCCTCCACCTTCCTTTTTTTGTTGTGGCCACAATACGACTCCTATGGATAGTTTGGAGATTGAACTTAGGGTCAGAGATGCTATTTTGGATGATTTGAAGCTACATTTACTTCGTGCACAACATCGTATGAAGAAGTGGGCGGATGGAAAAAGGCGTGATTGCTCGTTTAACATTGGAGATTGGGTGTTTGTCAAATTGTTTCCTTACCTCGAACAATCTCTCGTTCATTGCCCTTGTGATAAGCTCGCGACTCGTTTCTATGGGCCTTATGAGGTGCTTGAGAAAGTTGGGGAGGTGGCGTACAAGGTATTACTACCAGAAGGGTGCAAAATACATCTAGTATTTCACGTCTCTCAACTCAAGGCAGCCATGAGAGCACCCTTCAATCCAACCCCAATTCCAGCACAGTTGTCTCAATCCCTTGAGTTCTTCATCGAACCAGAAGAAGTCTTGAACACTCGCCAGGACCCTAATCATGACCTCGACTCTACTGAAGTGCTGATTAAGTGGAAGGGCCTACCCAACTTAGAGGCCACGTGGGAACATTATCAAGGTATTGCTTCCATCTTTGTAGACTTATAGCTTGAGGACAAGGTGAATTTCGATGGGGGCGGTATTGTCATGGACCAAGCCAGTCCACGATGCACAATCTTTTTTACATACTCTTGAAGGAGCAAGTAATAGATAACAACAACTAAATTCTGTTAGAAGGGAATATTTTTGTTGGGTTAAATGCTGAGCTGTACTTGAGGAAGAGTTCTAGAATAGTATACTTTATTTTTTAATTAGTACAGGGAGGTGTAGATCTTTTCTTATGCTTGTAGTATTTTGGTGTATCACCTAATAGGAGTTACCGAGCCACTCGAAGAGCTCTGGGAGTATACCGCTCTCTTATCATAATATAAGCATTCCATTAATTCTCTCTAATTTCTTTTTCTGTTTTAAATCTTCTTTCTCTTTTCTGTGTACTTGTTTCATTACAGTGAGCAGCTTGTTGCCATCGTTACATACTCCTACAATAATGTGCTACATAACTACTTAGAAATGCTATATACATTATTTGTTATTGAAATTTTTTTTGTCATGAAGGCAAATAACCACCTATAACTTTATGAGGATGTTTGTTTGGAGAGACATTGGAGATCATGTTTGGACTTTGAGGTGAGATATGAAAACATTTTTTGTTTGTTTAGATAATTGAAATTTGAAAAAGAATGAGAGAATGGAAATTTCCAAGGGGGATGGATATATTCGACTAAAATGTTTTTGGGGAGTGATATTTGAAGGTGCAATTAGAGAAATAAAGGAAATTTTTTTGACAATAATGAAAGTAAAGAATAGAGAGACTAAGGGCAAATATGTAACAAGCATTAATTTTCAACTAATTTCTTATCTATTTTTATCATTTGTGGGACAAAAATGTAGATCATTTTTTAAAATCTCATTCAACGTCTCATTCCAAATCTCAAATCAAAGTCACTTAATTCTCTTATATTATTTGCTACATCATAGTTTACTTATAATTTTTTAAGGGAATATGGTAAAAAAAATACTAATAAAATTTTGGAAAACTTGTTGGGAATAATCCAACCTATTTTCCATTACCTACCAATAATTCCACCTTTTGAAAATTTTATTAATAATCCAACATTTGCTGTCAATTTGTTGTCAATGGACCATTCTAATTATGACCTGCTATATCAGGTTATTCTCATCTTTTGTCTTCTTTACAATCATCCAACCTATTACCCATTACCTACCAATAATCACACCTTTTAAATATTTTTATTAATATCATCCAATAAGGATTAAGGCTACATGTGTTAATTAACTAGTTTGCTAAATACAAAATGATTACTTAACTACACATTCTTTGGAACACTAGAGGTAGATGCTTGTGTTGAACAAATGACCACTTTTTGAGATGTTTGTGGAGACATTGACCTTGTCATGCTACCCTGCATGAATGAAGTTTAATAAACTTAATTATTAACATAATTAAGTTTATTAAACATATCTAATCATTTTGTAAGCCATTTTGTAATTGGCAAACATAACTAAGGCATTTTGTAATTGACATACTTAACTAACACATGTAGCCTTAGTCCTTCTTGGATGATATTTTGTAATCCACAATGTTAATAGGATATGTATGTAAAGAAAATTACTATTAATGCAATGATGAAGTTCATAAGCTTCGGAAATAATAGAAATTTCAATTTACTTCTTGAAGGGTCCATTGGCAGGAAACTGAAAGCAGAGGTTGTATTATTAATAAAAATTTCAAAAGGTGGGATTATTGGTAGGTAATGGTAAATAGGTTGGATTATTGTAAAGAAGACAAAAGATGAGAATAACCTGATATAGCAGGTCATAATCTGAAGGGTCCATTGGCAACAAATTGACAACAAAGGTTGGATTATTAATATAAATTTCAAAAGGTGAGATTATTGGTAGGTAATGGGAAATAGGTTGAATTATTCCCAACAATTTTTCCTAATTCTTCCTCATTTTCAATTTTTTTCCAAATTAATTTTCTCTCTCATCTTTCCTAATTCTTCCTAATTCTTCAAGCTCAATTATAAGAATGGATTAATCCTTTTTGGTCAGAATCAAACCCTTGTTACAAGGGTGAAAACTCATGATTCTTTAAGCTTAATTGTAAGAGGGGATTAATCTCAAGAGTACATTGTTTCTATGTTTCAAAATATTTTCAAGAAGTAGAAGTGTTGAAGAAGAGACTGAGAGCAAACCGTTTTTATCCACCATTGATGGTGATTGGAGTTGTTCGTACAATACGAAAGAGAAACTTGTTAAAGAGAAAAAGGATTGTTGA